>CM038713.1:3572696-3617696 GCA_021613375.1 Megaleporinus macrocephalus | reverse complement strand
CACTACACCACCGTACTAACCACTACACCACCATACTGACCACTACACCACCGTACTGACCACTACACCACCATACTAACCACTACACCACCGTACTGACCACTACACCACCGTACTGACCACTACACCACCCTACTAACCACTACACCACTGTACTAACCACTACACCACCGTACTAACCACTACACCACTGTACTAACCACTACACCACCATACTAACCACTACACCACCATACTAACCACTACACCACCGTACTAACCACTACACCACCATACTAACCACTACACCACCATACTAACCACTACACCACCGTACTAACCACTACACCACCGTACTAACCACTACACCACCATACTAACCACTACACCACCATACTAACCACTACACCACCGTACTAACCACTACACCACCATACTAACCACTACACCACCATACTAACCACTACACCACCGTACTAACCACTACACCACCGTACTAACCACTACACCACCATACTAACCACTACACCACCCTACTAACCACTACACCACCGTACTAACCACTACACCACCGTACTAACCACTACACCACCGTACTGACCACTACACCACCCTACTAACCACTACACCACCATACTGACCACTACACCACCATACTGACCACTACACCACCATACTGACCACTACACCACCATACTAACCACTACACCACCATACTAACCACTACACCACCATACTGACCACTACACCACCATACTAACCACTACACCACCGTACTAACCACTACACCACCGTACTAACCACTACACCACCGTACTAACCACTACACCACCATACTAACCACTACACCACCGTACTGACCACTACACCACCGTACTAACCACTACACCACCGTACTAACCACTACACCACCATACTAACCACTACACCACCGTACTGACCACTACACCACCATACTAACCACTACACCACCGTACTGACCACTACACCACCGTACTAACCACTACACCACCATACTAACCACTACACCACCATACTAACCACTACACCACCATACTAACCACTACACCACCGTACTGACCACTACACCACCATACAAACCACTACACCACCATACTAACCACTACACCACCATACTAACCACTACACCACCGTACTGACCACTACACCGCTGTACTACTCACTACTCTCATTAGTGTATAATGACCTGATAGTAAAGCTGCCATGTTTCTACAGTAACACTAACCACACCGTGACTGAGAGAGAGGCTTTTATGGGTTAATGTTGAATCAGCAGCTGAAATTTGGTGGTGCTGTAGCACCGACTGGTAGATGTGAAAAGAGAAAGTTAATCCAGTGTTTATCAATAATTCTGATTTATTAACTATTATTATTGCTTATCAAAAATACTACCAGCATCAAAACTATAAAGCTGAAGTAAAACTCTTATTCTCTGGTTTCTAATTCGCTGGTTTCTTATTCTCTGGTTTCTAATTCGCTGGTTTCTTATTCTCTGGTTTCTAATTCGCTGGTTTATTATTCGCTGGTTTCTTATTCGCTGGTTTCTTATTCGCTGGTTTCTTATTCGCTGGTTTCTTATTTGCCGGTTTCTTATTTGCCGGTTTCTTATTTGCCGGTTTCTTATTCGCCGGTTTCTTATTCGCTGGTTTCTTATTCGCTGGTTTATTATTCGCTGGTTTATTATTCGCTGGTTTCTTATTCGCTGGTTTCTTATTCACCGGTTTCTTATTCGCTGGTTTATTATTCGCTGGTTTCTTATTCGCTGGTTTCTTATTCGCTGGTTTCTTATTTGCTGGTTTCTTATTCGCTGGTTTCTTATTCGCTGGTTTCTTATTCGCTGGTTTCTTATTCGCTGGTTTATTATTCACTGGTTTATTATTCGCTGGTTTATTATTCGCTGGTTTCTTATTCGCTGGTTTATTATTCGCTGGTTTCTTATTCGCTGGTTTATTATTCGCTGGTTTCTTATTCGCTGGTTTCTTATTCGCTGGTTTCCTATTCGCCGGTTTCTTATTCGCCGGTTTCTTATTCGCTGGTTTCTTATTCGCTGGTTTATTATTCGCTGGTTTATTATTCGCTGGTTTCTTATTCGCTGGTTTCTTATTCGCTGGTTTATTATTCGCTGGTTTATTATTCGCTGGTTTATTATTCGCTGGTTTCTTATTCGCTGGTTTCTTATTCGCTGGTTTCCTATTCGCCGGTTTATTATTTGCCGGTTTATTATTCGCTGGTTTATTATTCGCTGGTTTCTTATTCGCTGGTTTCTTATTCGCTGGTTTCCTATTCGCCGGTTTATTATTCGCCGGTTTATTATTCGCTGGTTTATTATTCGCTGGTTTATTATTCGCTGGTTTATTATTCGCTGGTTTATTATTCGGTGGTTTATTAATCGCTGGTTTGAGGTTGGAAACTGATCAGGTAAATGAAATTTGGAGGATATAAATCTACACACACGTCGTATGGGAGCTGCAGGTGTAAACGGGGATACGGGCTCTTTAAAGCAGGACGGAGGAGAAGCCAGGAACACGGACTGAAGCTTCTCGGGGGCGAGCGAGGAAACGTCCCGGTGGGAAAGAAACATGATGGAAAGGGTTTTTTTCAGAGGGGCGATCAAAGGAAGCCGCGTGGTGCTTTAATTCAATAAGCGGGCAGCGAGAGTGTGAGTGACCCCGCGCTGGACCCCGGCCGGCCTGCCCTCTCCGGCTAATTTGATTCCCTTCACTTCCACCGGAGCGTCCACTGGGAGAACACGGTCCACTCGGAGGAAGTGACTGTTCTACCCCCCCCCTCTTCCTCTCACTCTATTTCTTTTCCTTCCTATGCTTTTTCTCTCTCTTCCCTTTTTCTTTTACTCTCTTTCTTTCCCTATTATGCTCTCTCTCTCTCTCTCTTTCTCTCTCTCTCTCTCTCTCTTTCTCTCTCTCTCTCTCTCTCTCTCTCTCTCTCTCTCTCTCTCTCTCTCTCTCTTTCTCTCTCTCTCTCTCTCTCTCTCTCTCTCTCTCTTTCTCTCTCTCTCTCTCTCAGTGTGTTTGCAGGTACTGAACTGAGCTGGTTATGACAGTGACCCTCATCTCTTTCTCCTTCACTCTCTCTCGCTCTTTCTCTTCCTTCCCTCGTCTTTCTCCCTTTCTACTTTTTTTATTCTCTCTACCCTTTTCCCTCTCTCTGCTTCTCTTCTTTCACTCTTACTCTCTCTTTTTGCTCTCTATGTAGCTTCCATTCACTCTCTCTCTCTTTCACCTTTCCTTCAAATTATTCCCACCCTTTTTCTTTCTCTTCTTTTCTCTCCTTCTCTTGCTTAATTTCTTCCCTTTCTCTCACTCTTCCCTTTGCTTTTTCTTTCTCTCTGTTATGATCCCTCTCTCCCTGTCCCTCTCTCTAGCTGTTCTTTCTTTCCCTCTTACCTCTTTTTCTCTCCATCTTTTTTCTATTTATGTTTCTTTATTCTCTAACTTCTGTTCTCTCTCCTTTTGTCTTTCTCTTTCTTTCTCTCCTTCTCTCTCCTTTCTCTCCCTTTCTCTCCTTTCTCTTTCTTTCTCTCCCTCTCTCCGCTTTCTCTTCTCTTGCCGTCTTTCTCACTTCACCTATCTCTCTTTCTTCTCTCTCTTCTTTTCCTTTCTCTTTTTCCTGTTACTTTCTCTCTCGCTCAAGTGCTCAGCTGTAATAACGCGTGTATAAAGTATTAATCTTCTTTAATAAACGAGTATAACTATGGTAACGAAGTGTTTTCCACCCTGGAGTCACAATCTCTGCTGTACAGATGAGGCAGGTCTGACTCGTATTGAGTCTCTGATTCAGTTTTCAGTTTCTTACTAAATGACTGAGTTAAGCTGGCCGCTGTTTAAAGAGCTTCTGATATTTAAGTGTTTATGATCGATTAAAAACAAACAAACTCTTTGATGTGCGTTCCTGAAACGAGGCCTGTCGCAGGTTGCAGTGTCGAGCGTGTGCAGTGCGCGCGGCTGGCGAGCGGCGCGTGTTTGGACGTGAGCGCTGTGACGGTACACGGCCTAATTGTTATTGTTGTAAACACGGCTGGGCTGGAGTCGGGCTGTCACTCAGATCTGCCCGTAATTAGAGGCAGTAAGAGCGTATGATTTGAGGTAATTGCCTTGACGAGGGTTTGAGCAAAGCTACACTTAATTACCTGAACATGCTGCCTCCCAGGAGCCCAGTGGGAAACGGCCTTTTACCTTTTTTTTACCAGCCCCCTCCTTCCCTTCTTTTTCTTTTTTTAACAGGGTCTGAAATGGAGGGCTGTGGGGGAGGAGAGGAGGCACTCCTGCTCTGCACTGTTACGGGTTCACCAGAGAGAGAGAGAGAGAGAGAAAAGGAGGTGAGACATGAAAAGATAAGTGCCGGAGTACAAAAAAGAAAAAAAAGAGACAAGAAGGAGAAAGAAAAAAGAGAGATAACATGAAAAGCGAAAGAGTGAAAGACAAAATGAGTTAGAGAGAAAAAGAGAAAAGAAAGATAAGCAAAAGAAAGGGGATGGAGGGAGAGAGAGAAATGAAAATGAAAGGGCTGAAAGAGAGAAAAAGAACATGAGAAAGAAAAAAGAAGGATAGAAAGAAAGAAAAGAAAAAGGAAAGAGAGCACAATGGAGGGAAATGGAAAAGAGAGACAGAGAGAAAGAAATAAAATAAAAAATGAAGACAGAAAAGAGAGAAAGAAAGAGAGTGAAAAGGCAGAGAGAGAGAGAGAGAAAGCTAGAGATAGGGCAGAGGCAAAGAGAGATAGAGAAAGAAAAGGGAGATGGAAAAAGACGAGAGAAAAAAGGCAGAAAGAGAGAAAAAGATGGAGAGAGAGGAAAACGGGGAGAAAGAGAGAAAGAAAGACAAACAGAAGAGACAGGAGAGATAGAGAGAGAAAGAAAGAAAGAGGTAGAGAGAAAAGGGAGAGAAAGGTAGAGGGAATGAGAGAGATAGAAAATGAGGGGTAGAAAGAATAAAAGATAGAGAGGTACAGAGAAAAAGAGAAAGAGGAAGATGGAGAGAGAAAAGGAGAGAAAAGGGAAAGAGAGAAAAGGGAGAGAGAGAGAGAGAGAGAGAGAGAGAAAGAGAGAGAGAGGGAGAAGTGGAGAGAGAAATAGAGAGAGAGATAGAAATAGAGAGAGAGAGCGATAGAGAGAAAAGGGAGAGAGAAAAGGAAGAGAGAGAAAAGGGAGAGAGAAAAGACAGAGAGAAGAGAGAGAGAGAACAGAGAGAGAGAGAGAGAGAGAGGTAGAGAGAAAGAGCGAGAAGGAGGTAGAGGTAGAGAGAGAGAGAGGGAGGTAGAGGTAGAGAGAGAGAGAGAGAGAGGGAGGTAGAGAGAGAGTCAGCTGAGTGAGTGAGTGTGTATGTTGGGGGTGATGACTGTCTCTGAAGGTAACTGAATGTTAGTGTACTATCTAAGGGGGCTCTACTCCAGGGGTCTTCATTCCCTCTCATGTAAACATCAGATAAACACACCTGTTAAACACCTACACTGTACAAAGACCACCCTTCAGTCAGCAGGACCCTTCAGTATGAGGTCATCACTGCACTGACCTAACACAGGACTAAAGTCAGCTTTTATCCTCTGTTCCACCTTAAACAGCCCTGCTGCAATCTACATTCTCACAGCTAGTGATTATAAAATATTCCATTAAGGATTAAGAGTTCGAGGGTTACATACTGCTCCTTTAAAAATTACATGTTCAGAAGTTACACACTGCTCTTTTAAAAATGAACAGTTCAGAAGTTACACACTGCTCCTTTAAAAATGAACAGTTCAGAAGTTACACACTGCTCCTTTAAAAATGAATGGTTCAGAGGTTGCACATGGCTCCTTTAAAAATTATAGATTCAGACTTTACAGATTGCTTCTTAAAAAATGAAGGGTTCATAGGTGACACGTTGCATCTTTAAAATGAAGAGTTTAGAGGTTACACAATGTTCCTTTAAAAATTAAGGTTCATATGCTACAGGCTGCTTCTTTAAAAATGAAGGGCTCAGAGGTTACATACTGTTCCTTTAAAAACTAAGGGTTCATATGTAACATATTGCTCCTTTAAAATGAAGAGTTTAGAGGTTTCACGCTGCTTCTATTAAAAATGAACAGTTCAGAGGTTACACACTGTTCCTTTAAAAACTAAGGGTTCATATGTGACATATTGCTCCTTTAAAATGAAGAGTTTAGAGGTTACACACAGCTTCTATTAAAAATGAACAGTTCAGAGGTTACTCACTGTTCCTTTAAAAACTAAGGGTTCATATGTGACATATTGCTCCTTTAAAATGAAGGATTTAGAGGTTACACGCTGCTTCTTTAAAAATGAAGTGTTCAGAGGTTACACACTGTTCCTTTAAAGATAAAGCATTCATAGTAGAATCTTGCTCTACACGCTTATTTGAAGAACCCTTTTTGTACATGAGACGTGTGAAGGTGGAGAATTGTATTAGGAGTTTAAAGAACCTCCAGTTCTTCTTCTAGTCTGACCTGTTTTTACTAGAACTGCAGTCAGGAACATTCGAGAGAACCTGTTTTTTTCTGACTGTATGTACGACTCACGTCCTGAAAGGTACAACAACAAATCTGTGTGCGCCTTTTCTGTCGAACCTCAACCTGACTCTCTCTCCCCATCCCCCTGCTCCCACCCTCCTACCCCCCCACACTCCTCCCCCTCCTCTCCTCCTCTCTGATGGACTGATGGGTTGCTGTGTGGTTTGTACAGCGCCGCGCTGCTCCAGCACAATGCCCGCTGTCGCGCTGTCATGTTTTCTTTGTGTGTGTCCGCGCTGCTCGGAGGCACACCTGGACTCAGCGGTGAACAAAGGTCCATAGCAACGGGAGGAGGCCGCGGCATCTGGACACAACACCTGTTTGATCTCTAAGACCTCTCCGAGATAAGTGGCTGTAGCCAGAGCAACCGCGAGAGAGAGGCTTCCACGCTTTGTTTCGACAGCGAGAGGTTTCAGCACTGACCGCACAAGCGTCCACTCACATGCTGTGTATATATGCTGTCCTAAGAAAATCTAGTCCACGTGATGTTATCACAATACCTGAGCCATGATGTGATACTGATTGGTCAATAATAATAAAAATAATAATAATAATAATTCAGCGCCGACCCGGTGGCTGTACCCACATACAGCGTATAGTACCAGTAATATATATTATCATATATAACCTCAGAACTTTATTCCAGTCCTAACCTTCACCCTGGTCCTAATTCTAATTCTGTTTCTAATCCTAACCTTCACCCTGGTCCTAATTCTAATTCTGTTTCTAATCCTAACCTTCACCCTGGTCCTAATTCTAATTCTGTTTCTAATCCTAACCTTCACCCTGGTCCTAATTCTAATTCTGTTTCTAATCCTAACCTTCACCCTGGTCCTAATTCTAATTCTGTTTCTAATCCTAACCTTCACCCTGGTCCTAATTCTAATTCTGTTTCTAATCCTAACCTTCACCCTGGTCCTAATTCTAATTCTGTTTCTAATCCTAACCTTCACCCTGGTCCTAATTCTAATTCTAGTCCCAATGCTATTCTTCACCCTGGTTCTAATACTAATTCTGTTTCTAATTCTAACCTTCACCCTGGTCCTAATGCTAACTTTTATCCTACTTCTAGTCTAATCCTAACCTTCACCATGGTTCTAATTCTAATTCTGTTCCTAATACTAACCTTCATCCTAATTCTAATTTTGGTCCTAATCCTAACCTTCACTCTTTCCCTTATTCTAATCCAGGTCCTAATCCTAACCTTCATCCTATTTCTAATTCTGGTCCTAATCCTAACCCCAACCTGGTCATAATTCTGACCTTTACTGTGGTCCTAATTTCAATCCTAGTCCTGATCCTAACTTCCACTCTGGTCTTAATTCACACCCTGATCCTAATCCTAATCTCCACCCTAATTGTAATCCTAGTCCTAACCATCGTTCTCATCCTTATTCTAACAATGGTCGTGATAATAACCTTTAGCTTGATCCTCATTCTAATTCTGTCCTAATTTGAATCCTACTCCTAATCCTAACCTTCATCCTGGTGAATTCTGGTCCTAATTCTTATCCTGGTCCTAATTCTAATCCTGGTCCTAATACTAATTCTGGTCCTAATTCTAACTCTAGTCCTAATTCTAACCGTCACTCAGTTGACAGTCACTGTAGTGAGATGTAAAACTACATTAACTCTGGAGCTAGTTAGAATATCAGTTAGAATATGATGTAACTGTTCTTAATAAACTAAAATTAAGTATTTAAACTAAGACTATTTCTGTTTGTTGGGTTACATGATCTGATTTATTAAAACTGCGTTGCTAAGAGATTCAATGTGCTGCGTCACTATAAACACAGTACAGTCAGAGCACATGTGCTTGTGCATATAATTTCTTAAAGAAGTTAATGTTAAAAAAATAAAACAGACTTACATATGAGCAGAGCGTGGAGCGGTCAGTCTGTTCTGACTGGACGGTGAACTGGCTTTTAACCTTGAAATGAAATACAGAATTAAAAGAAGCGTCAATTCATTTATTCACATATCTGATAAATAGATTTCAATGTATGTGTTTAAGACTTTTGCACAGTATTATACCTATCTATCTGTCTTTCTATCTTTCTATCTATCTATCCATCTCTCTCTCTCTCTCTCTCTCTATATATATATATATATATATATATATATATATATATATATATATATATATATATATATATATATATATATATATAGTAATTGTATAAAACCTATATATATATATATATATAAGTCGATTTTTATTTTTATGAATCATTTGAACAAAATAGTTACTCTTAACATGGTGTAAATGTAAATTTTGGTTCCACAGACGTATTATATGGTATGGATATATATAAAATTTACATTTACACCATGTTAAGAGTAACTATTTTGTTCAAATGATTCATAAAAATAGAAATCGACTTATATATATAGGTTTTATACAATTACTATATATATATATATATATATATATATATATATATATATATATATATATATATATATATATAAATTTAACAGTGTTACTACTCTGTTGGTCAATTGTGTATCCACTATTAATTATAAGTATATACTATTCAGTATAGAGTATGACTTACTGAGTAATTACTATGAGAGCTACAGATTTAATTAATTAATTATTAAATAACTAGACCTTTGAAAATCAATATCATACAATGTATTACTACTAATTCTGAACCCACTAGTTAGTTGTCATGTAATTACTATGACTACTGAATAAAATTTTAGTTCCATAGACTTACATTGAAAAATGGTTCTCTCCTTTAATACTTATATATACAGAATCATATACATTATGATTTGTGTTCCGGCTGCAGTGATATATATATATTCACTAGTTTGACAGTTAATTTGGCTAAACCTCACACACATACACACATATATAAACACACACAGAGTGTGTTAGTGCAGTGAGTGTGTTAGTGCTGTCTCCCAGGACCAACAAGCCACAGCACACAGCACACTGGACCAGCAAACACCAGGTCATTACAGAAGACAGGAGACAGAGTGTTCCTGCTCAGAGCTGGACGCTCACTGAACCTGACTGAGCCGTGAGTCTTCAACTGAACCTTCCAGTGACCGTCTCACTCCCTGCCTTAGAGCTCGTCCCCTGAATCACCACTGCGGAGCTGTTTGGAGTGACATCAGTCCACAACTTACAAACCTGGAACGTCTGCCGGTTCGGAGACATCCAGGGTCTCAGCTTTCAGCCTGAGAGGGTCCTACTAGACCGCAGTCTTATTCTTCAGTCCCTCACCTGAAGGCCTGTTATCATCTAAGTACTATGACTTATTCAGTAGATACAGTCCATTCAGTAATTGAGAAACTACTCGGTTACTCAGTGGTATATACTATGAATAATTCAGTATGAACTATGGCTCATGGAGTAATTACTACAAATACTACAGACATTAATTAATAGGCAAATTATTATTATTATTATTTAGTATTATATTTATTATATTTATATTTATTTATGTCACATCTTCAAATAGTAACTCTACAGGATAAGACAAAGACGGTGGAACATTAAAAAGTCAGTACTTTGAAATACTGGGATTACTACCGTTCATAAGGCTTCGTGCCACCTACACAAGCTTGTCATGACAGCTGACCCTACATAACTGTTTATTATAATAGGTGTCATTCATTATGAAGGTCAACAATCCTGATCAAAGTTAGCTGAAGTAGCCTTAAAGATGAATCTACTGGAATCAACACCTGTAAACAGTTATATAAGCTTATCCTCGCTGTCCAATGAAAAACAAGCATTTCCATATTGGCAACTTTACAGGAGAGCGCAAAAACTGTCCTCACTTTCAATGTAAGTCAATGGAACCAGAATTTTTTCCAAGCTATTTTGAAGTGTTTCTATTGGTCATGAAATTTTTCCACAGTGTAAATGACATCTTCTGCATTTAATCGATGTAGTAAAATATAAATCGACAAAATTGGAGGTACATGTTTTTCATTGGACAGCATCGTTATGTCATGTATTTCTATGTATTGCCATATTTATACATGTTTCTCGTCACAGTATGTGTGCATTTCATAACAAATGGGGACCCAAATGGTCCGAAATAACAAAATTATAAAAAAAAAGGAGTCAAAGTGTGTTTTTTCACCAACACACACATATACATGTATATAACGTGACTGTCAAATGAAAACAAATTGCAACTTTCTTTACTTTCAATGTAAGTCAATGTAAGTCAACTTTTTCCAAGCTATTTTGGAGCATTTCTATTGATCCATTAGAATTTTCACTCAAAATTGGTGTGTTCAAATATATATATATATATATATACACACACACTAAAGTGGGTCACAGAACCCCCCCACCCCGTTTAAGAGAAGGTTTAGTGTTTTTTGGCCGGCTGTGGTCACTGTAGTGTTTGCTCTGCTAATGGATCCAGTCAGAAGTCCCCCACCACCCCCCACCTTCCCTTCCCTCTCCCCCCCACCTCCTCTCTATGTGGCCGTCAGCTCCAGGCTCGCAGCAGGAGAGCTGGACAGATCAAACCCTGCAGACCCCCCTCCCTCCAGACACCTCCCCGTGCCCAACCCTCCCCCCACAGCCAGCCTGTCACCGCCACACAGCCCGACTGTGATTGCACTTCAAACACGGCCACAACCGAACCGCCGCTCGTACACAGATTCTCTCACGGTTTGATGTCAGAGCCTCTTCTGAAGCACCCCTGCTGCGCCGCGCATGCTTCTTTACAACATGTGTGTCTCTGTGTACACGCGTATGCTTTTTTGTGTGTGTGTGTGTTTGTTTTTGTGCGTTTGTGAGACCAAAATGACATGAAATGTGATTAAAACCAGAGTTGAGTGTGACCCGCACACAGGAGCAGGGGGCTGTGGTTCCTGAGGGCCGGGTCAGGGTCCGGTTCTGAGAAGTCCTATTATAATATAATGCCCTCCGTGTGAGTTTAGCGTGCACTTATTGACCCTGTGTGCTGCCGCCGTATATAAAAAGGAGTGCGGCTGAGAGAGACTGTGTGGGTGTATGAGCGAGTGTGTGAGCGAGTGTGTGAGCGAGTGTGTGAGCGAGTGTGTGATGCTTCTCTTCTCTCTGGTTTTTAAAATCGCTCCTCAAGGTTGGGAGTTGAATGGAAGCAGCTGAATCGAATTGAAAAGGCCTTTGACGGCCTCCTCGCGCTTACCGAGGAGTTCTCTTTTTCTCTCCGCCGCCGCCACCGCTGCCGCCGCCATCACCTGAACCGCCCTGGGGCCCGCGGCTCCGTAGGTGCCGCCGTGTTTATGACTGTTGTCTTGGGAATCTGACATAAAGCCCTGACCTTTGTGTCTTTACACAGGGTTTATTATTTTTTTGTTTGACATTCAAATCAAGCCAGAAAGTCTAACAACATCTGTTCCAGGAAGATAAAGAGAGGGCGATGACGACAGCTAGGTTTTACATTTTGAGTGAGCACTCGTATTCAGCTTTTAGTGGGGACCTGGTAGTGTTGGGGGTGAATTGTTGAATTGTTGTTCACTTTAAAAATCAGTATCAATTATATCATTTATGAAGCCTTGCGTGAGGTTCCATCACCACATCTTTTCAAACACAATAACTCAACCTGGTAGGAGGAAAATGGTAAACTCTTGTTTTATATCCTGAATTTAAAATTACAGGACTGAATTAAATAGTTAATTGAAATCTGTAGGGTTATTTTGTAAGTGCAAAAAAATTGGACAAAATGTTAGGAATGTGGTTGTAGTTCACAAAGGTTTTCTGTGAAATTTACTAAATTTCCATAGTTTTTTCTTTCTCTAATTTCCAGTTTCCCATTTTAGAGGATGAAGGCTGGCATCACGTTTTGCAACATCAATAATGAACACTAACTGCTAATTTAATACTGTGAATTCACGATGAATAGAGTGAACTTTATATAATGAGTGTGATGCTCTTGTAATTGTGACTTTAACAAACAGGTAATGATATTTAAAAACATGAACATGTGATAATATGAAAATGTGTTGTTCTTCATAAAATTTACAATTAACAATATTTTCCTTGTTTTTTTCTGCCCAAAATATTTCTGTCCAATTCCCACTCCTGATCTAGATCACGTAACGTCACCAAGCTTTGAGGATGCACTCTTGTGTGAGGTTCCGCCACCACATCTTTTCAAACACAATAACTGAATCTGGTAGGAGGAAAATGGTAAACTCTTATTTTATATTCTGAATTTAAGATTCTAACATTGGACTGAATAGAATAAGAGTGAAATGAAATCTGTAAGCTTATTTTCTGTTACATAAGTGTTACATTCCAGCTAAGAAAATTTAACACATTTTGGTAAAAAAATCACAGATCTTTAAAAATAGGTAAATTAAAATGTACCCAATTTTCATGTTTTTTCCTCAAATTTTTCATTTTGATTCAGTTAGTAAAGTAAAATTTCCACTCTAATCACACAACGCTACTGTGCTGGGAGGATGAAGGCTGGCATGAAGTTCTGTAACATTGCTAATGCAACATCACTAAAGCTGAACATGCTTGGAGGAGAACACTAACTACTGATACTACAGATTTAATACTATGATAGTTGAATACAGTATGTGTAAGATTGAAAGTGTACCAAATTGTTATCTCCAAACATTTTTTTTACTGAAAAGTGTAATGTAAAGTGATATTGTTAATTAAATATTTCTAGGAAATGTACTAAATTTTCCAATTTTGACTTGCATGCAGTACAAACTCACTGTATATTCTATATTACTGTGGTGTAGACTAGTATCAGTATAGACTATGACTTACTGAGTAATTCCTATGAGAGCTACAGATTGAATAATCTAATAATTAAATAACTAGAACTAGAACTGATCAATATCTTACAAAATATTACCCTAATTCAGCGTTTTAGTGTCTAATTCTAAAGCCACTAGTTAGTTGTTATATAACTTCTATGACTTAGTCAGTAAATAATACAGATTATTCAGTAACTACTACATTAGTTATTACTTTGTTACTTAATTGTGTATCCACCATTGATTTTAAGTTTATATTATGAATTAGTCAGTATAGACAATGACCTAATGAGTAATTACTATGAATGCTACAGAAATTAATAAATAATTAATTGACTAGAACTTTGAAAATCAATATCTTACAAAATCTCACCCTTATTCAACATTCTAGTGTCTAATTCTGAACCCACTAGTTAGTTGTCATATAACTTCTGTGACTTATTCAGTAAATAATACAGATTATTTAGTAATTACTACATTAGTGAACTACTTTGTTATTTGTGTATCCACTAATGATTTTAAGTATATACTATGAATTAGTCAGTATAGACAACGACCTAATGAGTAATTACTATGAGAGCTACAGAATTAATTAATAATTAAATTACTAAAACTTTTAGTATCATACAAAATGTCACTTTTATCTGATTTTAAATAGTAATAGTAAATGGTGCAGTTTATTCAGCCGTTACTATATTGAGTAACTACTTTGTTACTACTCTCTTGCTTAATTGCGTATCCACTATTGATTTTAAATTTATACTATGAATTAGTCAGTATAGACAACGACCTACTGAGTAATTACTATGAATGCTACAAAAATGAAAAAATAATTAAGTGACTAGAACTTTGAAAATCAATATCATATAATATAGTACTCTTATTCTTGAGTCTAATTCTGAACCTCCTGACTAGACATAATCTAACTCATCTGACTTATTCAGTAAATAATACAGTTTATTCAGCAGTTACTACATTGAGTAATAATTTTGTTACTACTCTATTGCTTAATTGTGGATCCACTATTGATTTTGAGAATATGCTATGAATTTTTCAGTATAGACTACTTAGAGAGTAATTATATAGAGTATAGAGTAATTACTATGAGCGTTGTAGAAATTAATGAATAATTAAATGACTAGAACTTATAAAATCAAAATCATACAACACACTCTACACTGAGTAATTATTGTTACTACACTGTTAGTTATGTGTTTAACAACTATTAATTTTAAGTTTATACTATCAAAATTATTCAATGTAGTATCACTTACTGAGTAATTACCATGATTTCTACAAAAATTAATTATTAATTAAAGTCGTAGAACTTTGAAAATCAACATCATAGAAATTACCACTTTTATCTGATTTGCCCCGTTAGCTACATCTCCTCCAATCATGTAGTCTTGCGTTGACTGAATCTCTTTGGAGGGAAAGTCTTCAACTGCAGCAAAAGGGACATTCACCCGACACGCAAAACGACCAATCACAACCCTGTGCTTTGGTGTGTGGTATAGAGGTGGGCTACCACATAAACACTCCCTCAGATGAAGGGAAGGATATCCTAAACATATCAGACTCTCTGTCTACATGTGGGCGGTGCTAACAAGCTGGGAGACAGTCAGTATGCTTGGAGGAGAACACTAACTGCTAATTTAATTAATGAATTGAAGATGAATAGAGTGGGTTTAGTATAATAAGTGTGGCACACCTGGAATAGTGACTTTCCTGACAAACATTTACTTTTAAAAATATTTACTAATAATAATATGAAAATGTAATAAAAATGTGCAATATTTATAATAGTTTTTTTGTTTTTCATTAACAAAAATTCAAGATTACAACATTTAATTTAATAGAATAAAAGTGAAAATAAATCTGTAAGCTGTGACTGAAATTTGACAAAATTTCCTATGAAATTTTTAATATTTTCCATGTTTCCCCTCCACCCAATATAGTTGTGTCCCATTCCCACTCCCCCCATCTAGATCACGTAACGTTACCAAGCTTTGAGGATGAAGTCTTGCGTGAGGTTCCGCCACCACAACCTTTCAAACAATAACTCAACCTGGTAGGAGGAAAATGGTAAACTCTTATTTCATATCCTGTTTAAAATTACAGCACTGAATTAAATAGAATAAGAGTGAATTAAAATCGGTACGCTTATTTTGTAAGTGTTACATTCCAGCTAAGAAAATTTTACACATTTTGTTAAAATTTTACAGATTTTAAAAACAGGGAAATTAAAATTTACACAATTTTCATGTTTTTTCTCAAAATTTTCATTTTGATTCGGTTAATAAAGTAAAATTTCCACTATAATCCCACAATGCTGGGAGGATGAAGGCTGGAATGAAGTTCCATATCATTGCTTATGCAACATCACTGAAGCTGAACATGCTTGGAGGAGAACACTAACTACTGATACTACAAATTTAATACTATAATAGTTGAATACAGTATGTGTAAGCTTGTAAGTGTACCAAATTGTTATCCCCAAACTTTAAAATTTTACTGACTTAAAAGTGTAATGTAAAGTGATATTGTTTATTAAATATTTCTAGTAAATTTACCAAATTTTCCAATTTTGGCGCATGTAGTACAAACTTACTGTGTATTCTGTATAACTGTGGTGGGTAAAATGCTCTGTAGGGGGCAATAGAGGACATTTCAGAGCAGCTGCAATGAAATAAAATATGTGGACAGTAAGGGAAAGCAAACTGCATTACATGGTCTATTAACTTGAAGAGGCGATGATGTATCATATACAGCAGAAAGCAAAAATTTGGGCCCCCTAGTCAAACTACATGGTTTCTGATTGAAAAAACGTTGTCCTATATAGAGAACCCAGTTCCTAATACACAACTACTGGTTATTTGTTTACTGTTTATTTAACAAAAAAACTAAACATTTGAGGTAATTGGTCACATCTATGTATGCTTCCTGGAGAGAACGTGTACATTTACTGTCACATAGAAAATCAATAAAATATGTCAAGTGACCTTAATTTTTTGTTATTTTTTGTTTTTGATGTAATATGAAAGCACCTGTCGCCTTTTACATTGTGTGCCAATATTAAAAGATAAACAGAACAAAAGTAAGGAGCCAAAATTACTTGGAAGAACTTCTGGTTCCATTGACTTGCATTAAAAGTAAAGCAGCTTTTTACCTTCTCCTGTAAAGTTACAGTTTGACGAGGTTACGAGCTGTGAGATTCATCCAACTGGCCATCTTGACCAACCGAAAGGAGTCTATGATGGTCAGGCCTGGCTGCCGCCCTAGCGCCCCCCTGCTGCAGGGCTACGAATGCAGCTTGTGTTGCATTATGAATTGCAATCATAGACAACCCAACAGTGTGCGTGACTGAAAACCCTTGCGTAGCTGTGGGAAGTATCTGGTCGTTGAAGTTTGTATCTAAAACCTAAACCTGGACGAAACCTACGCCTGCCTTATTTCTCCATCTCCAAAACTACAGCTTCTATCAGAAGCAGCGCTGATCTGTGGTTGCTGAGGTTGGGTTAGGTGGGGCGCCGCACGCATCAGTACCCAGCAGTGTTTTTTTTTTTTCTCCTCTACGTGTATCTCCTCCTGTTCTTTTCCTGAACTTGGTGTTCGGTAACCGGGCTGCGCCTGATTGCGTTAATTGAGCTCCGTTTGTTTGAACACCTGTTTCTGCTGCGCACCCCCCCCAACCATTTGGCCTGCAGTTTCTGCAATCGGCCTCCTCCCCGCCCGACCCCCCCCCCCCCCAACCCACCAACCAACTACTCTCCCACCAGATGGAGAAGAGCGGCTGAGTGACATTCTCTCACTGTAATAAACGCTGCTCACTGTAAACTGTATGTGTTTGCGTTGCGTGTGTGGGCTATAGCACCCTCGGCACACAGTGTTCTATGTAGTAACAGGTTCTTTGACCCCCTTTTGGTGCAACAGGAACCGAAACGAGTCAACAAACAGGTTTTCCATCATAGAAAAGAACAAGCGAACCAAGCGAAGAAACATTTCTGGACTCAAATGGTTGCCACAGCTTTATATCATATCTCCAGAAAGCCAGCTTTGCAAGGGAGGCCAAAAACCGTCTTGAGTTTGAATGTAAGTCAATGGAACCAGACATTTTGGGGCATTTCTATTGGTCCATTCATCATAAAATTTTCAGACCAAATAAAGAAACATGTTTTTCTTTGCACTGCGACGATATATAACCATTGCTGATACAGAAAAACCCTTATATATATACCCAAAAGCCAATCTACTCCTATTACGGTGAGTCTAACACTAAACCAAACCACGAGTTTCACATCACTGCTCACGTTTTCGAGAGATTTGAAGAAAAATATATATTATAATAGACTTTTGAGCTAACATGCCCAATAACAACAAATGCAAATCAGTTAGAACACGTTCAACACTGGATATCTTGTTTTATATTCATTTATATATGCTCTAAATAAATTTTTAGATTGAATTCTTTGGGATTTGCTCTTACAATCCCACCCTCGACCCTGAAATCCCACTCAAACTGAGACTGAAACACATCTGGCTGAACATTTTTCCAAATCTGACTTCAATATATTTGTTTTCTTGGGATTTGGTGAGACTCGGAGGGAAAAAAAAATCCAAAAAATACAAGCCTCAATATGTTACAGGATCCTAATTTGAAATGATCCCTTGGAAAATATCAGCGTGCTAACAGGTGGCTCCGCGCTGAACATCTGCGAAACAAACACACAGCACAAAAAAAAGAGGCAGCCTCTGAAAGCTCGCTGGCGAAGGTTTAAAACTGATAAGATTCAGGACGCCGTCTAGTTTATCTCCCGCACAATGTGAACGCGCTAATTGAAAGATAGGGCTGTTTTTTCCGCGTGGGCGCAGCTTCAGCTGGACGGTGACGCCTGAAGCCATCACGTTTTCACGTTTACTTCGTTTTTTTAAACTAAATAAACATATTATAACCTCACAGCACAGTATAAACATTCATTACTACTGTATAGTGGATAATAACCTCAGGACAACACCGCTGGTTACAGGAGCTCAGATGAAGTTTGCCCCAGGTGGTTGAAACACTGGGAGCTGTCCACCACTGTGGTGCTGAAACCATTAGCACTTCTCTTCTTATTGCCTTATTAATGCTCTGAGCTGTCCGTGGTGCTGAAATCACAGCCGAAGCCAAACTACACCGTACGCCCCTGAGGTCCGTTATGTTGGGGTACATCACTGATGTGGCTTTTCAACATGAACGCATGCATCTGTTCGCCAACAGTAGACAATTACGTCAATAGAATACAATGAAATGGTACCGTACGGTTCTTGGCTTGGATCTGGAACTCTTACGAAGATGATTTTTCAAAGAACCCACCCAAGAAAGGTTCCTTAGGGCTCTTCTGTGGCATTTGGGAGTAGAGCCAGCAGATAAGAGTAGATTATCATTATCATTATTGTTTCTGAGCTGTAGAGCTCACATTAGATGGAACTCTAGATGGGTTCTCCTACAAAGAACTGAAACGGTAAGACTCTTTAAGGAACCAAGACTGGCCAATCAAGACTGGCTCTCATTTTGCCAGAGAATAACCATCAGAATTAGAGAACTAGAGCTTGTTTGATGAGCTGTACTCTTAGACCTCCTATAGAAAGGACTCTAAATCAGCTCACATGCTTCTACGCAAGTCAAATTCTACATTGACTTGGTTGAGCACTGTCCATGCTGAGGTTCTTCGGGTTCTTCAAGGAGCTTTAAGGAGTTTTTCAGGCTAGATAAAACCCACACGGTGGGCTCAAGCAGGTGAGCCGCAGAAGCGAGAGCTCGCAGGAAGCTCCGGGGCGCTTGTGAGCGGGTCTAATTCTCGCAAAGCCTTCAGGAAGGAGGGAGCGACGAACGTGTCAGAGGGTGCAGCTGGGCTCGTGTGAATTCTCGCACTGACACTGCATGCAAACCGACACGATGCACTCGCTCGCATCCACATCCAGCACGGCTCGCTCGCCCACCACCCCCGGGGATAGAGGAGGAGGAGGGGGGTGGGATTCATTCATTCATATATATATATATATATATATATATATATATATATATATATATATATATATATATATATATACTTATTTATTTATTACATTTTTTTTTTTTTGGAATTTGGCAGCGTTTTCATTACATTACATTCTCCTTCCCGTCGGAACGGATGAGAGCTGAGGGCTCCGGAGAGGAGGAGGAGGAGGAGGGAGGCATCAGAAAGCCCTCTATATGATTACCGAGGAGGCATGAGAGACGAGTGCGCGAGAGCACTGCTCTAGTATTGGATTTGCCAGAGATAACTATAATAGAGCGCTCTTCAAACCTAATTGTAGTCATTCGCTCAACACAACAGCTGGGAAATGATGTTTCTTGCAGGAGCGCCGCCGCTGGAATCAATGCAACTTTGAGAAAGAGCAAAAAAAAAAAAAAAAAAAAGGAAAAAAGAGGAAAGGAAGACGTGCTCGCGTCTCCAGCATAGGCATGTGACCTTCAGTGCCTAACATGGGAGACCTTTTTTATTAATTTTTTATTCTTTGTGCAAATAAGCCAGCTGGGCTGAATAGAACAGGCTTAGATTTCTGATCTCTGTTCTCAAAAAAATAAAAATGTATTTAAAAATATATATATTTTCTTTTGGGTTTTGATTTTTCTGTATCATAGGAACCCAACAGCTGTCCTATACATCATATACACAATTCACAAAGACTGGACCTGGACCAGTGCTCCAAAAGGACCCCCGAGTCGAGCCCCTGCGCATAGACTTGCATTAAAAGTTAAGAAGGTTTTGGGCCTCTGCTGTGAAGTTGGATCTAAGCGATGCCCCGTATGTGGATATTAATAATAACGGCTGCGCTCGGTCGGTGCCCAGCTAACCTACCTGTTGATGACACTAGCAGCCACTTAGTAAGTTTGGCTCTCGCACTCTCGTGCACTGGCACAGACCTCAGGGAGCGGGGGGGTGGTGGGGGGTTCGGAACAAAAAAACAGAGACGGATCTGCCCGAGATGTCCGTGTCTGACTCTGTTTCGCATCTCAAGGACGATTCCGGACCCGGAGTCTCGCCTCGAGCTCTTCTGCTATGTGTGTGCATTAAGCCTCTGAGTCAGAATGAGGCAGATTATAGACAAGAACCCATCTCCCCCCCCCCCCCACCTTTTTCTAGTCAAACAGCAGCAGATACAGAAACAGAGGGCATAGAATAAGAAAAAAAGACCCCCATCCCATCCCATCCCCCCCACCACCCGCCCAAACCACCCACCCATCACAACCTCCCTGCATCTCCTGTAAGCCCCTCTCTGTCTCCCGACCCCGTCTCCCGCGAGCCTCTAAAGGAAAACAAGAAGAAGAAGAAGAAGAAAAGGATGGTATTTAGATTGATGCCTTACGTGCGCTGGGAGTAGCCCCCCTGGAGAAAGCAGGCAGCCGTGGAGAAGCAGGCGCTCCATCTCTCCCTCTCTCTCTCTCTCTCTCTCTCTTTCTTTCTCTCTCTCGCTCCCTCTCTCTCGCTCCCTCTCTCTCTCTCTCTTTCTCTCCGTCCGCTCTGACAAAAGCATCTCCTCGATCAGCTGCCTGGCCCTTTAAAGCCCAGCTGCCTCGCTACAGGTGGCCCCGGCTCCGTGACGTCAGCGTGACGTGGCCCAGAGGGCGGGGACAAGGAGGGGAGGGTGGGGCGTCATTGGCGGATAGGGGGAAGGTTCTGGCTGGAAGAGGGGGAGGAAGTGGGGGGGTATTAAGATAATACTAATGATACTATTACTAATACTAATACTAATAATAATAATGTGAAAATTCATTGCTTCAAAATAAAAGTCCACAAATGACTTCTGGCCTCCGGCTGTTTACATGCCTCACAGTAAACAAATAAACACATCTGAAGAACCTGCAGGGCATGCAAATCATCTCCCATAATAAAAGTCCCGAGCCGCTTCTGAGCTGAAGCCTGAGCCCACACGCGTATTAATATTAAATGCTGGTGGTCCTATTTATTATGATCCATAAATAGATTTATAAACATTGGGGGTGGGGTAGAGGGTGAGGGGGGCTTGGATATCCACCTTCATGATAAAAGTCTGGAGGGGGTGGGGTGGCGGTGACTCTTTTGAACCCCACCTAGAAATGAAGATGTTGGATGTTGTTCCATAAACAGATTTCAGCAGCCAGCAGAATATTATTAGTATTACTGTAATATTATTATTATCTTAATACATAATAAGAGTCCCAGGCTGCCACTAAGATTTTAGACACCTAGTGAAAGCTGTTGATCATAAATATTGACCCAGAGGAGCGGATATGGAAATTCCTTTTTTCTATAATAATAATAATAATAATAATAATAATAATAATAATAATAATAATATATGCAGTTGGGTATATGTGTCTAGATGACAGTAGCCCCTAAAATACAAATTAATTAAATACTTTTAACAATAAATAATACTCAAATAATATCTAATAACACTCAATATTCAGCAGCCAAAGAAAAATAATCAGTAATAAAATTCCTTCATAATAAAAGTCCAACTGGATTCAGACGGATACGTTAGCGGCTCATAATCAAAAAGTGAAATTATTAATTATTATGATTATTAAAGTTTAAAAATTAATGTTTTAAAGTATACTTCTAAACATTGAGTGGAAGGTGGTCATAATTCTCCTTCATAATAAAAGTCCCATTGGATCTATGTGTCTCTGACATTTAAGGTGCCCAGATATTGCGATGTAATCCACCCCAAAATGAGGTGCTCTGGGTCCTGTCCACTATAAAAACCTCTCATAAATAGATTTCAAGATTTAAAATATCCCTTTCAAAATTAAAGTCTCTAAGGATTTGGGTGGATCTTTTAGAGGCATTGGCCACCGTATAGACGCCCCCCCCAAAAGAAATGCTCTGAATATTAATTAGAAATGCTTCTCTATAAGTAGATTTCTGTAAATAAAAAAGGTGATACTTCTCCTACATAATAAAAGTCCTGGGTGGAGTTATCTGTTTCTGCTATTACATAAATCCCAGATATTGCAATGCAATCCACCTCAAAATAAAGTGCTTTTAAGAAATGAAGGGGAAAAAATTATTTGCAAGATAAAAGTCCCTATGGATTTGGGAGGCTCTTTCAGGGGCCTAGGCCACCTTATAGACACCTAAATAAGAAATGCTCTAAATGTTCATTATTAATACCACTCCATAGGTAGATTTCTGTAAACTAATACTTCTCCTTCATAATAAAAGTCCTGTTGGGATTTATGTGTTTCTGCTATTTTATATGCCCAGATATTGTAATGTGCTCCACCTTGAAATGAAGTGCTGTCTATTATATAAATCACTCCATAAATAGATTTTAAAACAAAAGGTGTGAAAAAAACCCTTTCAAAATAAAAGTCCCTACGGCTCTGGATCTGTGACATTTTGGACACCTCACTGTGAGCCCATCTTCTGAGCATTAGGTGGGGGGATGTTGTTGTTCGTAAATGCTGCTCCATAAATAGATGTCAGTAAACGTCAGTACGGTCAGAAATGTGCAGCGCAAGTCATGTTTGCAATGCAAAGCGGCCACCCACACACGGCAACACTCACACATCTCGCTGGCTCGGCGCGGTAATGGGCGTCCTGCTATTTTCTCACAGTGCTTGACTTGTTAAGTAACTCTACACGTTTAAATAGCTCGACGAGCACCGTTTATTTATTAGTCCGCTTTGTTATTTTTAACCACACGGCAAGACAAATAGCCCCGGCCTCACGCTTAAAGCCCGGCTTTGTGTTCGGCTATCCTGTTTGTTTGCTTTGCATGAGAAATGGATCGTTTAGTGGCGGCTGCGGAGCATGAATGGCGTTTATGATTGCGGGTTTAGCTTTGACATCGGAATCACCTGCAATTTCCAAGTGCCTGCTTCGGCACTGGACGTGTCACTGCTCTGCGATTCATCCTTCACTCGGCTGTACATCAGCGTCAGTCTGCTCATGTTTGTGTGCCTGTGAGGGAAAAGCTGAAAGCGGCTCCGGCGTCTGCACTTCTGGCCCTCGTGTGTGGTTGGCCAGCGGCAACAGGCGCCGGGTTCCGGCTGCGTCCACTCTGAAGGCCAGCAGGAGAGGAGAAAAGAGGGCAGATCTCTCGTTCCCTCTTCCCTTTTTCCTCTTATTGCCTCGACAAAGCCTGCTCGCACGTGGTGCACAGCCGCGCGCTCAGAAGCATAAAGGCTGCTGAATGCTTCTTGATCTCCATCCAAATCTTTAATTGGTGCTACATGGCGTGGAGGTTCTTTACACTGTAGAGATGTTCTGCATATTCACAGATCTCAAGGTTCTCCATCGACAGGCTGTTGAGGAAACTCAAGCGAAGAATCTCACAGGTTTCTTTATACAATAGAGCTGCACTTATGAGTGTGTATATGTAAGTGTATGTTTTAGAGTATACACTTCTAGACTATATTGGTATGTATATAGGTGTGTATTATAAAGTATAATGGCTGCATGAATAAATGTATATATATTATATATATATTGGGGACATCATTATATTTTAAAAGCTATTTTTTCCCGATATTAAGCCTTTATTTACTCAGTAAAACTATATTATTTAAATATTAATCAGTATTAATAGAGTAAGTAGAGCTTTTACACTTTATTATTAAATATTAATCAGTATTAATAGAGTAAGTAGTGCTTTTACACTTTATTATTAAATATTAATCAGTATTAATAGAGTAAGGAGTTCTTTTCCATACGTCAGTGTGTTTATTTAACCCTTTCAAAGCTTCTCCTAAACAACCCAGTATTATTATCAGTTCTCATCTAATACCTGCTTTGACTGCTCAGTACTTCATTAAGCTAAATCAAGATTTGCTGCTGAAGGAACTGAACACATTCATACAATGTCTGGGGCGTCCAGGAGAAATCTGGAACCTAACTTTGTTCTTCAAACTGGATCAAGATCTGATCTACTTCTCTCACAATAACATATTCATGTTACTTTGTATTGTATGTCTGATTATTTACATCAGTTCTAATCAGATCTGCTGTTATAACTGGTGATCAGACACTTATTGATCAGAGAAACACTTTTGCGCTATCAGATTAGGGGTCTCAGACTTTTACACAGTCGTACAGGTATACAGATATAAAGTATACTTCTATGTATCCAGAGATGTGAATATAGGTAGCTGTGTATATAATGTATATGATGGGTTGTATAGCTTTGCATTTGACTCTCTATATAGTTGCACATATAGATGCACACACACACACACACACACACACACACACACACACACACACACACATATATATATGTGTGTATATATATAATTTAGACTAGCAAATCAATTTATATCGTAAAATAAACACATGTGTAAAGAAATGTAGGTTATGGAGTATGTAGCTGTGTATATAAACACATTATAGTGTATATGGTTGTGTTTATAGATGGTATAAAGATTTGTAGAGTAGATAGATGTTTATAAATGTCAATTATAGAGAATATAGCTTTAATGTTGCTTAAATGTTAATTACAAAGTATAATGTTGTGTCTGTAGATGCATATTGTGACCCATATATATATACACCCAGCCATGTATGTAGATATATATCGCTGTGTATATAAACACATATTATAGTGTATATGGTTGTGTTTATAGTTGGGTATAAAGATTTATATATATATATATATATATATATATATATATATATATATATATATATATATATATATATATATATATATATACACCCAGCCATGTATGTAGATATATATTGCTGTGTATATAGAGTTCTATCACCGTGTATGCAATAATGATTATATAGAAACTCTAGTGCTGAGAACTGAGGATGCTGTTATAGATGCTTCGTTGAGCCACAGAGATGCGTCATAACCAGCATTTCTATTTTTTCAAGTTAACCTGTCAGCAGTAACCAAAACACATTAAGATCCTGCAGGTGATCCTAAGTGCTGCTGTCTAAAGAGAAACAAGCTCCAGCTTTACAGGAGAGGCCAAAAACCGTCTTTACTTCCAATGTAAGTCAATGGAACCAGAATTCTTTCCAAGCTATTTTGGAGCGTTTCCATTGGTCCGTTCATCATGAAATTTGTACACAATGTAAACAGTCACTGCTGCGTTCATATGATGTAGAAAAAGAAGAATCGACAAAAATGGGTATACATGTACACATGCACTGCAGAAGCGAACCCCTCTCGTGTCTAGCGTGGACCCCGCGTGCTCGGGCCCTGTTCTCAGTGAGCGAGGCTTGATTGGAACGAGCTCGGCGGGAGAGACAGTGGATCAGGTTTCGACGGAGACGCGACCCTCAACCCCTCAAACCCGCCCCCTCGCCCCCTCACAATAGGCAGGTGTATTCTTCATAATGGAAATTAATAACACGGCTCCGGCGGGCGTCTCTGTTTACAGCGGCGGCGGGACTTGGGGGGCTCAGTGGGGGTGTTTATATGGACGCGTCCTGTTTTTCTCTCTCTTCGTAGATTTAATTTTAGAGTACGTACCTGGTTTTTTTTTCTTTCTTTTTCTTTTTTTTTGCCTTCTCCCAGCAAACATGAAGTGTCACCGGACGATTTTAGCACTTTGGTGTGTCATTTGTGACATTTTCAACGCTCTGGAGGAAAAACGCCATCCCTCACCACCCCCTACCCCACCCCCCCCAACACCCCATCCCTGAAATTTAACACACTTCTATTCCGGCTTGAAACCTTTCTTTGTGCGAGCTACATAGGAAGGAGCCGTTTTAAATGCCAGCATCTCCTCCAGAGCAATAATAAGTGGGATTAAATTGCTGTCTATGCTCAACAAAGAAATTGGAAAATGATGTTAGATTCTACTTTAACGTGAATTTTATCCACTTAGCGGACGGCAGCTGCGTGCGGGTGCGCGCCTGCCATTTTACATTTCCATAATTTGCCGCGGAAAAGCCACGAGAGATATATTTTTCCGGCGCCAATGCACTATTTTGCCTCCCCATTGTGTGTGCGGCACCATTGTGCAGTCCTACGGGACGCGTGGGGGTCGGGCCGAGGGGCCTGGGATGAGTGTTGTGGGGGGGGGGCTTTAAAGTGGTTCCTTCATCATGTTGTTGTGGAGTCTTTGTGCCGGTGTACTGTACATATTTGTACATTTGCATGATTGCCGTTGTGTTGCGCAGCCTGTCTCTGTCTTTCTCGCCCCCTTTCTGCATGATAAAGATGCTCCTCCAGAGGCCGTCCGCCGGTTTTCCAGGCAGGTGGGATTTTTCAGAGCACTTAGGCTTCGGCCGAGCGTCTGCGGACCGCTATTGTGTGGCTGGATGTTCTTAAAATTGAAAAAAATGTAAAAACCCAGCAAAAATAGAGTGGAAAAGCAGAAAAAGAGTTGTCGGGTGCTTAAAAGCACCTCCAGTCAGACAAGATGTGGGACAAGTTGCAAGTTTATGTGGGACAATGTGGGACAGATGTAATAATTTTAAACTTAAGATATAATCTCTATCTAATTTACCAAGAAACGTTTATTTTTGCCTTTTAATCCCACTGACCAAAAGATTAAGACCCAAAAGGTAGCCCAAGTTTGCTACAGTTTAAGGCCTGTACAAGACAAAACACTCATTTTGCAACATTTTTATTGGGACTATCGAATTAGTCAACCGTCCAAAGGACCAACTAAAGGTATATTCTCAATTATGATCAAATTCAACTTGGATCAAAAAATATCAGGCCTAGCTTATTGAAGTTCAACCAAATATGAGGCCTAATTTCAGTTCAAATAAGGGAAACCAAAACCAAAGTCTGGAAAAATGGGGTAATTCGGGGGTAAAACGGGGGATCATTTGTTACTGCAGTCGGTAGAGCGATATGAATAAATATGTTGTACTGTATGATAAATGCTTATCACTTCTGCTGCAGAAGTTTGATCAAGCTGGGGGTCTTTTGGTTTAATGAGAAACGATTTGCATGCATATGGAACAGCGTGCTCTCAAATTTGAGATTGTTGACAATGTTGAGGAGGCGTTCGTGTACGTGTCAATAGCTTGATCGACATACGACTCAGCCTGTCGACGTTTTTGAACAAAAGTCGAGAGCAAGCTTACCCACAGACATGTCCGTGTTCTATTTTCACTTAGGTAGGGGGACAGAATGCTCAATTCGCGTGACGCAGGACGAGGCGTAAAATTACTGTACAGTGCAACGTAAAGCGGGACAGGTGGTCACCCTAGACAACCGTCTTAACCCTTGTGTTGTTTTAAAACTAAAATCTTTTTCCAACTTGAAATTTTATGACTTTTCCTAAAAGGGACCCCATCATTAGAAAAAGTGATCCTTTGTTTTTGTTTGTTTCCATGTGGGCTGTACTCCACTAGGGTACAAAGATTGTCTTATGGGTCAATTTTTAACCCGTGAATTATAAAAGGATTTAAACATCGGAAGTTCAAAGGCCACATGCAAACTCTCTAACACACACACACACACACACACACACACACTCACACACACACATAAAAGAAACTGGAACTTGCATTTGACCTACACCTGCACTCTTGGTCTGCAGCTAACCCAATCACACAGGCTCCCAAACAAAACCAAAATCTAACTCAGTATAGGGGTATAAAGCTACCCTGAATCTAAGTACCCCTAGTTGGTTCTTTGCTGAAGCCATAAGAAGACGTTTCACAGCCAAACTGAAAAAAATATATAAAAGAATAAACTGTTTGTTGATTTTCAATTTAATTAATTCAGAAGTAGTCACTTCACATTTATAATAGCATAATAAACCTTTATTGAATAAATGAAAACAGTTGGTTTGTGGTAAAACAAAGTGTAACTTCATTGCTAATTGTCTTTTTGTATTGTGTAACAAAAAATACATGATAATAAATAATAATAAATGACTTAAATTGAGTTGAATTGATAAATAACAGGATGTTTCATCATGCAAAAGCAATTTTGGATTTACAATCCAATTAAGCTGCTTTATTTTGGGGCTTTGGAAGGGCGGGTCATTTATGACCCCTAGGACAAGGGGAGTAAACAGAATGCTAAGATCTCACAAGGGTTAATACGAGTAAAGAAGAGCGTGTCCGAGGCCGCACGTGTGTGTGAGCCCCTCGAAACGAAGGGTGTCCATCATCATAATCGTTAATTTGTGTTTATGCAATCGTGCCACACGAATCACATGAGGTACAAATAGTACCAAATTAAGAGAGTCTTTATTATGGACATTGCAATCAATTCATTAAAGCCAATTATGTCATTACACGGAAATTGGCGTCTGTCATGCCATTTAATTGTCCGACTACATGCATAGCTTAACAGTGGCAATTTCTGATCCTTATGGGATGAAAGAGTCGCGCCGGACACACAGCTAGACTCGGATTTCGCCAAGTCTGAGCCGAGAGCTTCAGCCAACACGGCCGGAAACGTTTAGTTTAGGTTTAGCGCTTACTGTCAGAGTTTGGTTTGGATGTGGAAAGCACTGTTGAAACAGCGTCCACGATATATATTTTATTTTTTAAATCTGTGTTAAAATAATAATAAACCATTATCATCTACAGAACTGGGTAAGAAAGCATTCACACGTAGCGCCCCATCAGTTTGGGATGATACAATACAACAACTCTCATCTTTCAGTCTATGTATAATAATTTTAAATATTTGGGTGGACCTGCACTGCGCTATATATATATATATATATATATATATATATATATATATATATATATCACTGCCGTCCAAAGAAAACCTGGCATCCCTGAAAAGGTAAGTGTACAGGAGAATGAACAAACATGCAGCACTTTCAATGTAAGTCAATGGAACCAGACGTCATTCTTAGTCATTCTGGGTCACGTCATGAACTGTTAGCACACAGTTTAAAAGTATACTGCCCCCTGGTGTGTATGTTCACTAGTGTGTGTATATGTGGGTGTTTCACTGCATGGATGGGTTAAATGCGGAGGTCAAATTCCGCTGTGTACAAACACATGTGGCTAATTCTAATTCTAATTCTAATTCTAAATTCTAAATTCTAAATTATATATATGTTATAGTCACTTGGGGAAATTATTATATTTAAAAACCTATTTCTTTCCAGATATGAAGCTTTAACCCTTTTCAAGCTTCTCCTAAGTCTGAGGCCCCTGAGCTGACTGTTTAAAAGTCTTTATCTAATCAATGAGTGTACACCAGATCTGATTAGAACAGATGCAAATAATCATACATACAATACAAAGAAACATGAATATGTTATTGTGAGAGAAGTAGATCAGATCTTGATCCAGTTTGAAGAACAAAGTTAGGTTCCAGATTTCTCCTGGACGCCCCAGACATTGTATGAATGTGTTCAGTTCCTTCAGCAGCAAATCTTGATTTATCTTAATGAAGCACTGAGCAGTCAAAGCAGGTATTAGATGAGAACTGATAATAATACTGGGTTGTTTAGGAGAAGCTTGGAAAGAGTTAAATAAACACACTGACGTATGGAAAAGAACTACTTACTCTATTAATACTGATTAATATTAAATAATAAAGTGTAAAAGTACTACTTACTATATTAATACTGATTAATATGTAATAATAAAGTGTAAAAGTACTACTTACTCTATTAATACTGATTAATATTTAATAATAAAGTGTAAAAGTACTACTTACTCTATTAATACTGATTAATATTTAATAATAAAGTGTAAAAGTACTACTTACTCTATTAATACTGATTAATATTTAATAATAAAGTGTAAAAGTACTACTTACTCTATTAATACTGATTAATATTTAATAATAAAGTGTAAAAGCACTACTTACTCTATTAATACTGATTAATATTTAATAATAAAGTGTAAAAGTACTACTTACTCTATTAATACTGATTAATATTAAATAATAAAGTGTAAAAGTACTACTTACTCTATTAATGCTGATTAATATTTAATAATAAAGTGTAAATGTACTACTTACTCTATTAATACTGATTAATATTTAATAATAAAGTGTTTACTGATTAAATAAAAACTTCCTGTCTTTGATAAAATAGCTTTTTATATATGATAATGTTCTCATGTGATTAGATCTCTGCTCAGTACTGTGTATATGTGATAATCAGTACCTCCTGGATGAGAATTATGAGAGTCTGAAGTTGTAACTCCTGTTATCAGACGTGTTAGTGAGAAAAGAAGCCGGAGCGCTGTGAGCTTGTAGTTTGTGGTGACGTCTCTTCAGCTTGTTTTGGGAGTCGAGTCAGAAAAATCGGGGCTGTGTGTCGTAACTGGTGCAGAAAGAGAAGAGAGGATGGACTCCGCTAAACGAGAGCTGCTCTGTTTCACAGGACAAGCACTTCTCCTGTATATTCTTGTGTGAACGAGTGATCTGGGGACTCGGACGAGTCGTGAAGATTTCCTGTGTGAAAGTCTGTGTGTATTTTAAAGGCAAAAAAGAAAAAATACTCTTTTGCTTTTATTAATATGGAGGAAAGAGAGTCGACTGTAACATTACCAGATTAGAGTCAGACATTCTGAATTCTTAGTGACACTGTGTTGTATGCACTATGAACTAAATAATAATTCATAGTAGATAATGATAAATGTATACCAGATACTGAATCATTCATAGTAAATATTGAAACATTTATAGTATATACTAAATAATTCATAGTAGTGACTTAATAATTCTTAGTTGACACTGAAAAATTCCTAGTAGATACTGAAAGTAATAGTAGACACTGAATAATTAATATGACATACTGAAAATTCATAGTTGATACTGAAAAATGTATAGTAGATACTAAATAATTCATTGTAAATACTGAAAGTGTATAGTGGATACTGAATCATTCATAGTAGATACTAAAAATGTATAGTACATACAGAATACTTAGTAGTAGATACTGAATCATTTATAGTAGGTACTAAAAGTGCATAGTGGAGACTGAATAATTCAAAGTAGATACTGAAAGTGTATAGTGGATACTGAATAATTCAAAGTAGATACTGACAATGTATAGGAGATACTGAATAATTTATAGTAGCTACTGAAAATATGCAGTAGATATTGAATAACTCATAGTAGATACTGAAATATTTATTGTATATCCTGAATGATTCGTAGTAGCCTAGTTAGAATTAAGACTGATTTAACAGTAATGAGTAAATTGTAATATTAAAGATGCTAAAATAGAGAAGAGCTGATATAATTACTGACCCACCATGAATGTGAAATATAACGAGGTATAATAAATATAACAAGAGAAATTCTGTGTACAGTTTGGTTTAATGACACACCTGTTACTGTAATTGTTTGCTTTAATTATAATATAATTTGCTGAATAAAGAGTGTGGGGGGCAGAATTATTATTCTAAGTGAGGACGTGTAGGTAGAGAATAAAGAAACACAGAAAAGCTCTTCTGTTTCCCTCCAGAACATCTCGACATACGGCGTACTGGAGTCGTTATGAATAATAAATAGTTACTGACCATTCATAGTAGATACTGAATAATTCATAGTAGATACTGAATATTTCATAGTAGATACTGAATATTTCATAGTAGATATGGTTTTATACTATTTAATATTAAAATTTAGTTATTAATGTTGAATCAGTCTTAATTCTAAAGATGTAACTATGAATTACTCACTGAGTAATGAATTGTTACTTAATTCATAGTAGATACTGAATAATGAATAATTCACAGCAAATACTGAAAAATAAATAGTTTCTTAATAATTCATAGTAGGTACTGAATATTTCAAAGTAGATACTGAATTATTCATAGTAGATACTGATAAATTCATAGTAGACACTTAATAATGAATAGTAGATACTAAATAATAAATAGTAGATACTGAATAATTCATAATAGATACTGAATATTTCATAGTAGATATGGTTTTATCCTATTTAATATTAAAATTTAGTTATTAATGTTAAATCAGTCTTAATTCTAAGGATGTAACTATGAATTACTCATTGAGTAATGAATTGTTACTTAATCCATAGTGGATACTGAATTATTCATAATAGATGATGTATAAATCATAATAGTTGCTGAATAGTTCATAGTAGTTACTTAATAAATTGTAGTAGATACTGAATATTTAATAGTATTGACTGAGTAATTAATAGTAGATACTGAACAAATAAAAGTTTTTTTTCCAAGTAATTAATAGTAGATACTGGATAATTAATAGTAGACACTGAATAATTAAACACATTTTCTGAGTAATTAATAGAAGATACTGAATAATGAATAATATTTACTAAGTAATTAATAGTAGATACCGAGTTATTAATAGTATTTACTGAATACTTAATAGTAGGTACTGGATAATTGATAGTATTTACACAATAATTAATAGTAGATAGTGAATCAATAATAGTAGTTATTGAGTAATTAATAGCAGATACTGGAGAATTATTAGTATTTACTGAATAATTAATAGTAGGTACTGGATAATTAATAGTAGGTACTGAATAACTGATTGTATTTACTGACTAATTAATAGTAGATACTGGATAATTAATAGTAGATACTGAGTTATTAATAGTAGATACTGGATAATTGATAGTATTCACTGAGTAATTAATAGTAGGTACTGGAAAATTAATAGTAGATACTGAGTAATTAATAGTAGATACTTGATAATCATTAGTATTTACTGAGTAATTAATAGTAGGTACTGGATAATTAATAGTAGATACTGAGCAATAAATAGTAGATACTAGATAATCATTAGTATTTACTGAGTAATTAATAGTAGATGCTGGATAATTGATAGTATTCACTGAGTAATTAATAGTAGGTACTGGATAATTGATAGTAGATACTGAGTAATTAATAGTAGATACTGAGTAATTAATAGTAGATACTGAATAATTGATTGCATTTACTCAGTAAGTAATAGTATTTACTGAGTAATTAATAGTAGGTACTGGATAATGGATAGTATTTACTGAGTATTTAATAGTAGATACTGGATAATTGATAGTATTCACTGAGTAATTAATAGTAGGTACTGGATAATTAATAGTAGATACTGAGTAATTAATAGTAGATACTGAGTAATTAGTAGTTCCGTGCGCTGGTGCTCAGTGAAGCTCACTGCCTTAAAGAATGGTGTGATTTCAGACATGAATGGGTTAAACTGAGCTGAAAGAAACGTCCTGATTGTCTGAACCCAACTACCTGTTGCTGGGGGTCTGGCCTGGGGGTGTGTTTACTTTATTCATCAGGAGGATCTGTGTGTGTATATCCGGGCCTAATCTCCCCCGCAGCCCCGCGGCCCACCGATAAGCGTCGGGTTACCTGCCGGCGCTGCAGCCCGGTTCAGAAGTCACTCCGGCAGATGTCCCTGTGTGTTTGTGCACACCTGCGCCCAGAGGTCCCGTGTTTACCTAAGCGCGTCCATGAGTAATTCATTGTGTTTAGTGAGACGCGGGCATCTGTTCGGCCACCCCTGCGCGCGCACGAGGGAAACCCCTCCGCCTCTTTTTCCAGGTAAGCTCGGTAATCAGCTAATGAAGCCCACAGCTGGACTCCGGCCCGCACGCCGCCGCACCATTAGCCTCCCGGCACAGCCTATCAGCAGCCAATCAGCGCGGCCCGAGACTCGCCATTTATATCAGGGGCCAGTGTGTGTGTGTGTGTGTGTGTGTGTGCGCGCGTGCGTGTGTGCGTGTGTGTGAGCGTGCGTGTGTGTGAGCGTGTGTGCGTGCGTGCGTATGTATGTGTGTGCGTGTGTGTGCGTGTGTGTGTGTGCGTGCGTGCATGCGTGTGTGTGTGCGTGCGTGTGTGTGCGTGTGTATGTGTGCGTGCGTATGTGTGTGTATGTGTGCATGTTTATGTGTGTGTGTATGTTTGTGTGTGCATGTGTGTGTGTGTATGTGTGCATGTTTATGTGTGTGTGTATGTTTGTGTGTGTGTATGTTTGTGTGTGCATGTGTGTGTGTGTGTGTGTGTGTGTGTATGTGTGTGTGTGTATGTGTGCATGTTTGTGTGTGTGTATGTTTGTGTGTGTGTGTATGTTTGTGTGTGCATGTGTGTGTGTGTATGTGTGCATGTTTGCGTGTGTGTATGTTTGTGTGTGCATGTGTGTGTGTGTGTGTGTGTGTATGTTTGTGTGTGCATGTGTGTGTATGTGTGTGTGTGCATGTGTGTGTGTGTGTGTGTGTGTGTGTGTGTGTGTGTGCATGTTTGTGTGTGTGTATGTTTGTGTGTGCGTATGAGTGTGTGTGTATGTGTGTGTGTGAGTGTGTGTTTAGCTCTTTGTGGGGAATTCAGATTCAGATTAATTTTGATCGTTCTGATTATGTGACTATGTGGGGACGTTTGGCCGAAGAGCTTAAAGGTGTCTAATTAAAATGCAACTGCTACACAATTACACAATCACACTATTACACAATTACACAATCACACAATTACACAATCACACAACTCTCAGTGCAAAGAAAGCCCAGCAAAGAAAAGATGATGTGTCCACATGTATGTGTGTGTGTAGAAGAAGCAGCACTGCAAATTTGTATGTGTTTGTGTATGTATGTGTGTGTGTGTGTGTGTGTGTGTGTGTGTGTGCGTGAGCGTGTGTGTGCGTGTGTATAAAAAGCAACACTGCAAATTTGAACCAGTGTGTCTTTGTGTGTCTATGTGTTTGTGTATAAGTGTGTGTATGTGTTTGTGTGTATGTTTATGTCTTTGTGTATATGTACATGTGTGTGTGTATATCTTTGTGTATATGTACATGTGTGTGTGTATGTCTTTGTGTATATGTATGAGTGTGTGTGTGTGTGTGTGTGTATGTATTTGTGTATATGTACATGTGTGTGTGTATGTCTTTGTGTATATGTATGAGTGTGTGTGTGTGTATGTCTTTGTGTATATGTACATGTGTGTGTGTATGTATTTGTGTATATGTATAAGTGTGTGTGTGTGTGTATGTCTTTGTGTATATGTATGAGTGTGTGTGTGTGTGTATGTCTTTGTGTATATGTACATGTGTGTGTGTATGTCTTTGTATATATATATATGAGTTTGTGTGTATGTCTTTGTGTATATGTATGAGTGTGTGTGTGTGTGTGTGTATGTCTTTGTGTATATGTACATGTGTGTGTGTGTATGTATTTGTGTATATGTATGAGTGTGTGTGTGTATGTCTTTGTGTATATGTATGAGTCTGTGTGTGTGTATGTCTTTGTGTATATGTACATGTGTGTGTGTGTGTGTGTGTATGTCTTTGTGTATATGTATGAGTGTGTGTGTGTGTGTATGTCTTTGTGTATATGTATGAGTGTGTGTGTGTGTGTATGTCTTTGTGTATATGTACATGTGTGTGTGTGTATGTCTTTGTGTATATGTATGAGTGTGTGTGTGTATGTCTTTGTGTATATGTACATGTGTGTGTATGTCTTTGTGTATATGTATGAGTGTGTGTGTATGTCTTTGTGTATATGTACATGTGTGTGTGTGTGTGTATGTCTTTGTGTATATGTATGAGTGTGTGTGTGTGTGTGTATGTCTTTGTGTATATGTACATGTGTGTGTATGTCTTTGTATATATATATGAGTTTGTGTGTATGTCTTTGTGTATATGTATGAGTGTTTGTGTATGTCTTTGTGTATATGTACATGTGAGTGTGTGTATGTATTTGTGTATATGTATGAGTGTGTGTGTGTGTGTATGTCTTTGTGTATATGTACATGTGTGTGTGTATGTCTTTGTATATATATATGAGTTTGTGTGTATGTCTTTGTGTATATGTATGAGTGTGTAAGTGTATGTCTTTGTGTATATGTATGAGTGTGTGTGTGTGTATGTCGTTGTGTATATGTACATGTGTGTGTATGTCTTTGTGTATATGTATGTGTGTGTGTATGTCTTTGTGTATATGTACATGTGTGTGTGTATGTCTTTGTGTATATATATGAGTTTGTGTGTATGTCTTTGTGTATATGTATGAGTGTGTGTGTGTATGTCTTTGTGTATATGTATGAGTGTGTGTGTGTATGTCTTTGTGTATATGTATGAGTGTGTGTGTGTATGTCTTTGTGTATATGTACATGTGTGTGTGTGTATGTATTTGTGTATATGTATGAGTGTGTGTGTGTGTGTGTGTATGTCTTTGTGTATATGTATGAGTGTGTGTGTCTGTATGTCTTTGTGTATATGTACATGTGTGTGTGTGTGTGTATGTCTTTGTGTATATGTATGAGTGTGTGTGTGTGTGTATGTCTTTGTGTATATGTACATGTGTGTGTATGTCTTTGTGTATATGTATGAGTGTGTGTGTGTGTATGTCTTTGTGTATATGTACATGTGTGTGTGTGTGTATGTCTTTGTGTATATGTATGAGTGTGTGTGTGTGTGTATGTCTTTGTGTATATGTACATGTGTGTGTGTGTATGTCTTTGTATATATATATGAGTTTGTGTGTATGTCTTTGTGTATATGTATGAGTGTGTAAGTGTATGTCTTTGTGTATATGTATGAGTGTGTGTGTGTGTGTATGTCTTTGTGTATATGTACATGTGTGTGTGTATGTCTTTGTATATATATATGAGTTTGTGTGTATGTCTTTGTGTATATGTATGAGTGTGTAAGTGTATGTCTTTGTGTATATGTATGAGTGTGTGTGCGTGTGTGTGTATGTCGTTGTGTATATTTACATGTGTGTGTATGTCTTTGTGTATATGTATGTGTGTGTGTGTGTATGTCTTTGTGTATATGTACATGTGTGTGTGTATGTCTTTGTGTATATATATGAGTTTGTGTGTATGTCTTTGTGTATATGTATGAGTGTGTGTGTGTATGTCTTTGTGTATATGTACATGTGTGTGTGTATGTATTTGTGTATATGTATGAGTGTGTGTGTGTGTGTATGTCTTTGTGTATATGTATGAGTGTGTGTGTGTGTATGTCTTTGTGTATATGTACATGTGTGTGTGTGTGTATGTCTTTGTGTATATGTATGAGTGTGTGTGTGTGTGTATGTCTTTGTGTATATGTATGAGTGTGTGTGTTTGTGTATGTCTTTGTGTATATGTATGAGTGTGTGTGTGTATGTCTTTGTGTATATGTACATGTGAGTGTGTGTATGTCTTTGTGTATATGTATGAGTGTGTGTGTGTGTGTGTATGTCTTTGTGTTTATGTGTTTGTGTATATGTGCATGTCTTTGTGTATATGTATGAGTGTGTGAGTGTGTATGTCTTTGTGTATATGTACATGTGTGTGTATGTCTTTGTGTATATGTATGAGTGTGTGTGTTTGTGTATGTCTTTGTGTATATGTACATGTGAGTGTGTGTATGTCTTTGTGTATATGTATGAGTGTGTGTGTGTGTATATGTCTTTGTGTATATGTATATGTGAGTGTGTGTATGTCTTTGTGTATATGTATGAGTGTGTGTGTGTGTATGTCTTTGTGTATATGTATGAGTGTGTGTGTTTGTGTATGTCTTTGTGTATATGTACATGTGAGTGTGTGTATGTCTTTGTGTATATGTATGAGTGTGTGTGTGTGTATGTCTTTGTGTATATGTACATGTGAGTGTGTGTATGTCTTTGTGTATATGTATGAGTGTGTGTTTGTGTATGTCTTTGTGTATATGTACATGTGTGTGTATGTATTTGTGTATATGTACATGTGTGTGTGTGTGTGTATGTATTTGTGTATATGTATGAGTGTGTGTGTGTGTGTATGTCTTTGTGTATATGTACATGTGTGTGTGTGTGTGTATGTCTTTCTGTATATGTATGAGTGTGTGTGTGTGTATGTCTTTGTGTATATGTATGAGTGTGTGTGTTTATGTCTTTGTGTATATGTACATGTGAGTGTGTGTATGTCTTTGTGTATATGTATGAGTGTGTGTGTGTGTGTATGTCTTTGTGTTTATGTGTTTGTGTGTATGTGTATGTCTTTGTGTATATGTGTGAGTGTGTGAGTGTGTATGTCTTTGTGTATATGTACATGTGTGTGTATGTCTTTGTGTATATGTATGAGTGTGTGTGTTTGTGTATGTCTTTGTGTATATGTACATGTGAGTGTGTGTATGTCTTTGTGTATATGTATGAGTGTGTGTGTGTATGTCTTTGTGTATATGTACATGTGAGTGTGTGTATGTCTTTGTGTATATGTACGAGTGTGTGTGTGTGTGTGTGTGTGTATGTCTTTGTGTTTATGTGTTTGTGTGTATGTGTATGTCTTTGTGTATATGTATGAGTGTGTAAGTGTGTATGTCTTTGTGTATATGTATGAGTGTGTGTGTGTGTGTATGTCTTTGTGTATATGTATGAGTGTGTGTGTATGTCTTTGTGTATATGTACATGTGAGTGTGTGTATGTCTTTGTGTATATGTATGAGTGTGTGTGTGTGTATGTCTTTGTGTTTATGTGTTTGTGTGTATGTGTATGTCTTTGTGTATATGTATGAGTGTGTGAGTGTGTATGTCTTTGTGTATATGTACATGTGTGTGTATGTCTTTGTGTATATGTATGAGTGTGTGTGTTTGTGTATGTCTTTGTGTATATGTACATGTGAGTGTGTGTATGTCTTTGTGTATATGTATGAGTGTGTGTGTGTATGTCTTTGTGTATATGTACATGTGAGTGTGTGTATGACTTTGTGTATATGTATGAGTGTGTGTGTGTGTATGTCTTTGTGTATATGTACATGTGTGTGTGTATGTCTTTGTGTATATGTATGGGTGTGTATGTGTATGTCTTTGTGTATATGTACATGTGAGTGTGTGTGTCTTTGTGTATATGTATGAGTGTGTATGTCTTTGTGTATATGTATGAGTGTGTGTGTGTGTGTGTGTATGTCTTTGCGTATATGTACATGTGAGTGTGTGTATGTCTTTGTGTATATGTACATGTGTGTGTGTGTATGTCTTTGTGTATGTACATGTCAGTGTGTGTATGTCTTTGTGTATATGTACATGTCAGTGTGTGTATGTTTTGTGTATATGTACATGTGAGTGTGTGTATGTATTTGTGTATATGTATGAGTGTGTATGTGTATGTCTTTGTGTATATGTATGAGTGTGTGTGTGTGTATGTCTTTGTGTATATGTATGAGTGTGTATGTGTATGTCTGTGTATATGTACATGTCAGTGTGTGTATGTCTTTGTGTAGATGTATGAGTGTGTATGTGTATGTCTGTGTATATGTACATGTCAGTGTGTGTATGTCTTTGTGTATATGTACATGTCAGTGTGTGTATGTTTTGTGTATATGTACATGTCAGTGTGTGTATGTTTTGTGTATATGTATGAGTGTGTGTGTGTATGTCTTTGTGTATAAGTATGAGTGTGTATGTGTATGTCTTTGTGTATATGTATGAGTGTGTGTGTGTGTATGTCTTTGTGTATATGTACATGTCAGTGTGTGTATGTATTTGTGTATATGTATGAGTGTGTATGTGTATGTCTTTGTGTATATGTATGAGTGTGTGTGTGTGTATGTCTTTGTGTAGATGTATGAGTGTGTATGTGTATGTCTGTGTATATGTACATGTCAGTGTGTGTATGTCTTTGTGTAGATGTATGAGTGTGTATGTGTGTGTCTGTGTATATGTACATGTCAGTGTGTGTATGTCTTTGTGTAGATGTATGAGTGTGTATGTGTATGTCTGTGTATATGTACATGTCAGTGTGTGTATGTCTTTGTGTAGATGTATGAGTGTGTATGTGTATGTCTGTGTATATGTACATGTCAGTGTGTGTATGTCTTTGTGTAGATGTATGAGTGTGTGTGCATTTATCTTTATTGCATATGTTTGTGTGTATAAGAAGCAGCACTGCAAATTTGAACCAGTGTGTCTTTGTGTGTCTATGTGTTTGTGTGTTTGTGTGTGTGTGTGTGTGTATGTGTCTGTATTTCTGTTTATCTGTTCACTTTTGATATTGTTGGTACAACCTAAACATTAACAACTGTTGTTGTTCACCAGAAAAAAAAAACACCCCACAAAGATAGATTTACAAGACAGTGTGTGCACATGCGGGCTGATTTGGGGGAGATGGTGGGTGCAGAGGCAGGCAGTACTGGAAGTCTGAACCTACGGTGAACCTGTATGTCACGCCCTGCCTGTCCTCGCCTGTCTGTGTCTCTTGTTTACATCCCTGGTTGTAGTCGTGTGCTAGTGTTTACGTTGTGGTCATGTTCTCCTCTTGTCTCTGCCCCTCACCTGCTCTGAATCAGTGGCTCCACCTGTTCCCAGGTGTTCCAGGTTTCCGGTGTTGTTGTATACCCTCTGTTCTCCTCTTGTCCTGGGGTGCGAAATTACGTACTTCCATACTAAACACTACGCAAAAGCAGTACGCAAGAGTGACTAGGGTGTCCAAATGCATAGTATATGAATACCTCTTCCCGGATGGCAGCGTCTCAAAGAGGTAGTGACCAGGGTGTGTTCTGTCCTTGCTTATATTCCCAGCTTTCCTCTTTAATCGTCTGGCATAGACACTATCCAGACTGGGGAGATCAGTCCCAATGATCCGATCTGCCATCCTGACCACACGATGTACAGGGGTTGGACAATAAAACTGAAACACCTGGTTTTAGACCACAATAATTGATTAGTATGGTGTAGGGCCTCCTTTTGCGGCCAATACAGCGTCAGTTGGTTTTGGGAATGACATATACAAGTCCTGCACAGTGGTCAGAGGAATTTTAATAATTCTTCTTGCAGGACAGTGTTCAGGTCACTACGTGATGCTGGTGGAGGAAAACGTTTCCTGACTCGCTCCTCCAAAACACCCCAAAGTGGATCAATAATATTTAGATCTGGTGACTGTGCAGGCCATGGGAGATGTTCAACTTCACTTTCATGTTCATCAAACCATCTTTCTCCAGTCCTGCTGTGTGTATTGGTGCATCGTCATTCTGATACACGGCACCGCCTTCAGGATACAATGTTTGAACCATTGGATGCACATGGTCCTCCAGAATGGTTCGGTAGTCCTTGGCAGTGATGCACCCATCTAGCACAAGTATTGGGCCCAAACCAAACCATCACTGATCCACCCCCATGCTTCACTCTGGGCATGCAACAGTCTGGGTGGTTCGCTTCTTTGGGGCTTCTCCACACCATAACTCTCCCGGATGTGGGGAAGACAGTAAAGGTGGATCATCAGAGAACAATACATGGTTCACATTGTCCACAGCCCAAGATTTGATCTCCTTGCACCATTGAAACCGACGTTTGGCATTAGCACGAGTGACCAAAGGTTTGGCTATAGCAGCCCGGCCGTGTATATTGAACTGTGGAGCTCCTGACGGACAGTTCTGGTGGAAACAGGAAGCTGAGGTGCACATTTAACTCTGTCGTGATTTGATCAGCTGTGGTTTTATGTTTTTTTGGATACAATCCGGGTTAGAACCCAACATCCCTTTCAGACAGCTTCCTCTCGCGTCCACAGTTAATCCTGTTGGATGTGGTTGGTCCTTCTTGGTGGAATGCTGACGTTACCCTGGATACCGTGGCTCTTGATACGTCACAAAGACTTGCTGTCTTGGTCACAGATGCACCAGCAGGACGTGCACCAACAATTTGTCCTCTTTTGAACTCTGGTATGTCCCATAATGTTGTGTTATTGTAATATTTTGAGCTAAACTGTGATCTTACCTGCTAACTGAACTTCACACTCTGCTCTTACTGGTGCAGTTAATGAAGATTGACCACCAGACTGGTCCAATTTAGCCATGAAACCCCCCACACTAACATGACAGGTGTTTCAGCTTCATTGTTCCCTATAGTTCCTTTCTTTCTGAGACTGTGCAGCTGGAGTACCACCCAATCATATCTTGGGAAAGGATACTCTCAATGGTGCTGTGGTAGAAGTTTTCCAGGAGCTTTTGTGGGAGTTGGGCCTTTTTCAGCTTTCTCAGGGAGTACAGCCTTTTGTTGTGCCCTCTTTATGAGGTGTGAGGTATGCAGCCCCAGCACACTGTCCTATCCCATGATTCCATCGGAGCCGCTGAGGAATTCAAAGCGGAGGAAAAAAGCGGTACGCCGGCTGTGTGTACAGAGCTATGGCTAATGAAGTGCCGCTACAGGAGTTAACACTGCTTCTGAGGTAAACAATGATTCAATTCCTCTCTGAGCTACAGCTCGACACCCTGTGAGTACATATTCAGATAAACACGCAGAACAGCATCACAAACAGGATCTAAATTCGTCAGTAAACGGGGTTTTTAATGAATAGCAGTGGTAGTCTGGCAAGATGGCGGACGTAGTGCGTCCGAGGATTTCAGACGCACCCCCAGTTCACCAGTTTGCTGTCTAACCCTTGTCTGGTGTTCTGTGGTTTCTAGTGTCCTGTAGTTGGATTGTTTATTGTATTCCTGGTTAACCTGGCTTTGTTTCATTAGTCTTTCAGTAATTCAGTATTCTTTCAGTGTGGTTCTGTGTTTGTATTTAGATCTTGGTTGGACTGACTATTCTCCATACTACAGAAAAACTACATTTATTGTTATATGTTGTATATGAATAAGGAACAAGATCAAAACATCCAGCATGATGGAGCTCCATGTCAGGCAAAAGTGATAATCAAGTGGCTCAGTGAACCAAACATTGAAATGTTGGGTCCATGGTCGGGAAACTCCTCAGATTTCAATCCTACTGAGAACCTGTGGTCAAACCCAGAAACTGTGATCAACTCCGAGCTCTGATTAGGTGAGAATGGGTCGCCATCATTGAATATTTTGCCCAGAAGCTGATCTCTAGCTTGCCGAGGTGAACTGTAGAAGTATATATATATATACAGTCGTGGCCAAGTTTTAGGAATGGCACACATTTTGGTTTTCACAAAGTTTGTTGTCTCAGTTTGTTTAGAAGCTGTTGTCAGGTGTTTATATGGTTCAATGAAGTTTAATTATAATCATTCCATACGTGTGTGAACTCTTTATTGATAAACACATCCAGATTAAGTAAAGACTTAATGTTTACAGTGTTGATCTTCTTCTTTAATACTTCTCCAGTTCACCTCGGCATGCTGAAGATCAGCTTCGGGGCAAAATCTTCAATGATGGCAACCCATTCTTTCCCAATCAGAGCTCGGAGTTGATCACAGTTTCTGGGTTTTTGTTTGTCCACCCTCTTTTTGAGGATTGACCACAGGTTCTCAGTGGGAATGAGATCTGGGGAGTTTCCTGGCCATGGACCCAACATTTCAATGTTTGGTTTACCGAGCCACTTGGTTAATCACTTTTGTCTTGTGGCATGGAGCTCCATCATGCTGGAAATTGCTCCTGGATGGTTGGGAGAAGTTGCTCTTGGAGGATGTTTTGATACCGTTCCTTATTCATGGCAGTGTTCTTAGGCAGAACTTTGAGTAAACCCACTCCCCTGAATGAGAAGCAACTCCACACATAAACGGTCTCAGGATGCTTCACTGACACAGGACTTGTGGTAGCGCTCACCTTTTCTTCTCTGGACAATCATTTTTTCAGATGTTCCAAACAGTCTGAAGGGGCTTCATCGGAGAGAATAACTGTACCCCAGTCCTCTGCAGTCTAATCCCTATACTTCCTGCAGAATATCAGTCTGTCCTTGATGTTCTTCTTTGAGAGAAGTAGCTTCTTTGCTGCCCTTCTTGACACCAAGCCGTCCTCCAAAAGCCTTCATCTCAATGTACGTTCAGATGCTCTCACACCCACCCTCTGCTGTTCCTGAGCGAGCTCTGCACTGGTGGTCCCCCGATCTCATAGCTGCATCCTCTTTAGGAGACGGTCCTGATGCTTGCGTGACTTTCTTGGGCACCCTGAAGCTTCTTCACTGCAGCTCAACCACTCTCCTTGAAGTTCTTGATGATTGGATGATTGGTTGATTGGGGTGTATCTTACAAGCAGTAATGTCCTCGCCTGTGAAACCCTTTTGATGCAATGCAATGATGACGGCACGTGTTTCCTTGGAGGTAACCATGGTTACCAGAAGAACACTTTAAAGCACCACTTCCCTTTTAAAGCAGCCAGTCTGCTCTTCTACTCAACAGGACAGAGTGATATCAGCTGTCTTGTCCTCATTGAGCTAAAGAGATCATCACTGAAATGATGTTTGAGGTCATGCTGTAGAGCTGAAGTGCAGTCGTTTTTGTGATGAGGTCATTTTCCATCTGATCATCTTCACAATCTATGAGGAGTAGATCATTTTGGTAAAATGAAGAAGTGGGGACTCGTCATTGGTCACCACAGGCACACACACAACTGGAATCATATGGACAATGTTTTACAGACTGAAGGAAAAATCTGTCCCACAAATACAGTTTTACCAACCTGTGTGTGTATGTGTATATGTGTGTGGGCACATTTGGTGGATGGTGGTCTTCAAACTGTGGAAGTTTGGTACTGGAAATGTGAGTGTATGTGTGTTTGTGTGTATTTAGGTTTTCCAGGGACAAAATCTTTTCATAATCTGGGAATTTCAGGGATGTTTGGAGCAGTTTTGATGCCCTGAGGATGTGGGGACCTTTGACTGGTTAGCTTGAGAATAAATAGGCTAACATGCCCCACACAGGGAGGTGATGCTGAAAGTTTGGAAGTCCAGAGTTACATACAGATCTGTGACCACTCAAATAAGGGCAGATATTATTCCCAGCACTGCAGTGTTAGTGTGTGTTGTGCTGGTGTGAGTGGATCAGACACAGCAGTGCTGCAGGAGTGTCCACTCACTGTCCACTCTATTAGACACTCCTACTACTTGCTGGTCCACCTTGTAGATGTAAAGTCAGAGACAGTAGCTCATCTGCTGCTGCACAGTTTGTGTTCCTCTAGTTCTTCATCAGTGG
>CM038713.1:3555196-3562696 GCA_021613375.1 Megaleporinus macrocephalus | reverse complement strand
ATGTTCGTCAGAATTACCGGGGGATGGATGGATTGAGCGCTGACTATTTCAGACGGGCTCTGTGGCTCTTTATCCTTTCATTCGCTGGGAGCTTGGCTCGGTGGCCCGGGGTGAGGCTGAAGCAAGAGCCGCCGTGGACCCCTGGAGCTTTTTATTAAAAGTTAGAATCCTTAAAAACTACACGCACACTGACATACACAAGACTCACAATCTTGTGGCATTGATCATCATAAAGCTGCCACACAGTTATTATTATTATTATTATTATTATTATTATTATTATTATTGTTAAGTATGGCTTCTGTGCGTCACACTGGAACGTGTGGATGCTGGTTCAGGTAAGTTAATATAATAAAATAATTGTTAGCACTTTCTATATAGTATATAGAGTATATAATGCATAATCCTATATAACTGCTTATGGGTACTTTAATCACATACATAACACTTTGCAGAGTAAAAGCCTATGACTGTTAGGAATTATATTATATATATTCCACTCATTTTTATTTTTCAACATCATTTCAACACGACAGCTTCCGTTTACACTGTGTGCAAATTTCAGGATGAATGGACCAATAGAAATGCTCCAAAACAGCCTGTAAAGAATTCTTGCTTCTATTGATTCACATTAAAAGTGACTACAGTTTTTGGAGATTTGTTTTCATTGGACGGAGATGATACGGTAATACACCATATTAGGGTTACAGTATATTTCCAGTATAACATCTGGACCCATCACATCTGTGGCCACAATCTAAAATAAAGCTGCTCTTGAGTGTTTGTACACATTTGTAGTATGAATTTGAGTAATTTATATTTAGCTGGTAACTGGAATAGATACTGTACTGAGTAATGGAAACTGAACCAGAGTATAAAGTTGCTTTATGAAAGTTATGTATGTAATTATGGCTGTTTAAGAGCGATAATGTTATTATGAGTGAATGAGTATCACACATAATATATATATATATATATATGGACTAAAACGTTTGACCAGTAGTATGTATATATATAGTCAGTGGGCTGTAATTGTAATTGTGGGCTGTAATTGTAATGTTTTATATATATATATATATATATATATATAACATTACAATTACAGCCCACTGACTTTAATTGGTATAGTGTAAGGTGGTCACCCAGTTATACAGCATGGTATAAATGGTACATTTCTGTTCTGTTCTGTTTCTGTTGTCTCACTGTAGTTACAAAAATCATAAAGTGCTTTTAACTAAAACATAAATATTTGGAATATTAAACACCGCAATGGAAAATAACAGCACAATTACAAGAACAAACAGGATAAAATGATCGACAATGCTCTAAAATCCGAGTCGTTAAATAATTAAAGGTGTGTAATTAGTCCTGCAGAGCTGGAACGTATTTCCCATCAATCAAATCTACCAACAGGTTGTTTTACAGCAGAACTAACACTCACTGTAAGGTATGTGCACATTATATTATAATTTAAAGCTGAATTAAAACTATGTTACTCACCTGGTTAAACTCTAGTAGCTCTCAAAACTTGAACGTAGTGATTGTTTATATTTATATTAGACCATATGGACAAAGGTATACAGACACACCTCTTAATCACTGAACTGAGGTGTTTCATTCAGTTCTTTTACACACAGGTGAATATAGTCAAGCAGCTAACCCTGCAGTCTGTCTTTACACAGTAGTGAAAGAGTGTGAGGTTCTAAAGAGCTACTGAACTTCCGTGTGGTCTGTAACAGGATCCACAGTCAGTCAGTCAAATTTCTTCCCTCCTAGATTTTCATCATCAGCTGTGAGAGTTTTATTGAACAATGGAAGTGTTTAGGAATAACTCAATCCTAAACTTTCAGAGCAGGTAAAGCTACAGAGCGGGGACTCCGAGGGCTGAGCTTAGTGTGTAAAAGTCCTCTGCTGACCAATCACTGCAGAGTTCGAACCTCCTCTGGCTTTAACATCAGCACCAACACTGTGGAGCTTCACGTCTGAGCAGCCACACATCACCAAGCCTCACATCACCAAGCCTGCTGCTCCGCCGCTGGACTCTGTAGCAGCAGTGGACACGTGTTCTGTGGAGTGTCCAATCACACTTCTCTATCTGGTCAGTCTGATGGATGAGTCTGGGTTTATAGGAGAAAACCAGGTGAATGTTACCTGCTTGACTGCACTGTGACTGTAGAGTTTGGTGGAGGAGGGATAATGATAATGATGATGCTATGGGGAGGTTTTTCAGGGGTGGGCTGAGGACCCTCAGTTCCAGTGAAGGGAAGTCTTAATGCTTTAGCAGACCAAGAGATTTTGGATGTATTTAGCTTCATGGTAGTACCAGTTTGGGAGGAAACTTCTCTGTTCCAGCACACCGAGCAGCTCCATACAGGCTGGCTGGGTGAGTTTTGGTGTGGAAGAACTTGAGTCCAGACCACAACCACCTTTGGGAGAAAGCTAAATACGTACCAGTTCTGTGGGTCAGATTATACCCCTTAGTTCATCAGACAGCTGATTGGCTGCAGAGTGAAAACATCATTTTGTGCGACAGTGTTTTGACCTATGATTGCTAGTCTTTACACCCCAGCTTATGATAAACTGGTGCAACTGATTGCAGATCTTCTCCTCTTTGGCCGTTTCTTGACCTTGGGTGCGTCCGAAAGGGCCTACCGTAGTACGTCCGAGATTGTGTGGCTGCTGAAACTCGCCTACTGAAACTGCTCTACTAGTCTACCGCTCGAGCAGTACATACTGACTCCAGTCTAGCACCTACTGACTAGTAGGTGATTTGGGACGCGCCCCATCTCTCCTTCTTGACAATGCATGGCTCAGCATGGAGCCCCTCCTCTTCCCCTTATCCTGTGCTCAAGTACAAACTGATGCTGATTGGCTGGAAGTGTTTGCAACCACAAAACACCACTACTACTACATACATGTCAAGTCACCTTGGTTACTTCACTTCAAGTGAAATGTTTCCGTGTGTCACTCTTTACCTTCATTACATCTTCCATTCTTCTCAGGAGACTCACTTTTAGCTCAGACTCATCTCCAGAGTTCAGCCTTAGAAGCCTTAGAAGCTTAGGACAGCAGCTAGACGGACTGGGAGACTCAGTAAGGTGCTGGTAGGAGGTCACAGGTATCTGGAGGTATCATGCTGACTGCAATGCATCCCACAGCTGCTGGAGGGAGCGTGGAGGAGGATCCATAGAGCCAACACCACCATCCAGGTGGTCCCATAGATGCTCAAGTGGGGTCAAGTCTGTGGAATCAGGGGTCCAGTGTAGTACTTGGAAGTCTTGGTCAGCTCTTCCAACCAATGTGGGACATTTCTAGTCATGTGACGTGTCTCAGTGTCTTGCTGGAAGATCCCATTCGCCCCAGAGAAGACCATCAGCATGTATGGTGTACGTGATCTGCATGGATTGATTCAGACCCAAAGCAGTTGAGAGGGTCTTCCACATGGATGTGTGGGTCCAGAGAATGCTTCCAAAACATTCCCCAGACCAGAACACTGCCAACAACCAGGATTGTGTTTCTAAATTGTCAACCAGTCAGAGCCTGTGTTCCCGATGTGTTGACCAATCAGAGGCTGTGTTCCTGGCTTCTCGACCAATCAGAGATTGTGTTTTAAGTTGCTTTCTAACTTTGGGCCCCAGTTGGTCTACAGTTGAGGGTCCTCAGTCAGTTTGTGGGAATCATTTTAATGTTTGAGTGTTTCCGTGTGTCACTCTTTACCTTCATTACATCTTCCATTCTTCTCAGGAGACTCACTTTTAGCTCAGACTCATCTCCAAAGTTCAGCCTTAGAAGCCTTAGAAGCTTAGGACAGCAGCTAGACGGACTAGGAGACTCAGTAAGGTCCTGGTAGGTGGTCACAGGTATCTGGAGGTATCATGCTGACTGCAGTGCATCCCACAGCTGCTGGAGGGAGCGTGGAGGAGGATCCATAGAGCCACCACCACCATCCAGGTGGTCCCATAGATGCTCAAGTGGGGTCAAGTCTGTGGAATCAGGGGTCCAGTGTAGTACTTGGAAGTCTTGGTCAGCTCTTCCAACCAATGTGGGACATTTCTAGTCGTGTGACGTGTCTCAGTGTCTTGCTGGAAGATCCCATTCGCCCCAGAGAAGACCATCAGCATGTATGGTGTACGTGATCTGCAAGGATTGATTCAGACCCAAAGCTGTTGAGAGGGTCTTCCACATGGATGTGTGGGTCCAGAGAATGCTTCCAAAACATTCCCCAGACCAGAACACTGCCAACAACCAGGACTGTGTTTCTAAATTGTCAACCAGTCAGAGCCTATGTTCCCGATGTGTTGACCAATCAGAGGCTGTGTTTCTGGCTTCTCGACCAATCAGAGATTGTGTTTAAAGTTGGTTTTAACTTTGGGCCCCAGTTGGTCTACAGTCGAGGGTCCTCAGTCAGTTTGTGGGCCCCATTGTTTCAGGAGACTCACTTTCAGCTCCGACACATCTCCAGAGTTCAGCCTTAGAAGCTGCTTCTGCTTCTCACCATCCAAACATCCCCAAACACGTTCAGTGAGGTTGAAGTTCTGGACTCTGGGGTGGTCAGTCCACTGTTCTGAGAGCTTCTTTGTTGGATGTGTCTGTATCTCCTATTCTCAGTGAGGAGCTTCTTGGACATCTGCACATCCTTTCACAGACCCCACAGCATTGATAGTGTTATGGTATCTTCTCGCAGTGGACGAATGGGCAGAAACACCTGTGAATGTTCTCAGGTCTGAAGTTGGAGCTTGATGTTCTCCTTTAATGATAAGATGAAGCTATAGGTGTGGTTTATCTGATTGGTGGTCTTCTAGGTGGGTCCATTTTCTCTCCAGTTTTGGAAACTCACCTCTTTTCACTCTGATCTTTCTCCTTCCTCATACTGGTGGACTATCTTACATCTAATAACCGTTTGTTGGTGGTCTCTGGCTTTCGCACAGTGCTGTATAACCTCGAAATGATTTTATATCCAGTCCCAAAAGTCTTGTTTCAGTGTTTTATGGAAACGAGAGCCGCTCCGCCGCTAATGTTCAGTAAAAAAAAAGAGAAAGAAAGAAAGAATTTTTTTTAAATGACCTTTTTCGTAATCATTATGGAAATCTGCTTGTCGGAAGATGTCAATTGACATTTTGAAATGGTGTGTTAATTTCATAATTTTGGCGGAATATTAGCGAGCTTCCCGTCGAGCAGGGCCATAAAAAGGTCTATTTACACAGTCCAAATGTCCGCCGGCCTGTGTGGAGGGAGCGGACGGGGGGTTTTAAACATCCATCAATTTGTTCTATCAATGGCAGAAAAGCAGAAAAGGAGGAAGCCATGCTCGTCTTCCTCCCGCTCACCTTTTCAGCGTAATCTGTTAATGGGTGAAGCTATTTAGATGGACATTAGGCTACTTTTGACTCTAATTTTCGGTCCTAATGTCCTTCTGTTTGCACTACTAAGACCCACTCCAGCTAAACTGCCCCACGTCTGTCATAACAATCCCCAATTTAAAAAGTACATGCACTGAATAACCTATATGTTGTTTTTTTTCTTTCTGCATCCCAACTACCCATATACAGCCAGTATCGAAATGGTGAATATACACAGTAGAGTCACATTATTATGACTAGACAGCAGCTAGACGGACTGGGAGACTCAGTAAGGTTCTGGTAGGTGGTCACAGGTATCTGGAGGTATCATGCTGACTGCAGTGCATCCCACAGCTGCTGGAGGGAGCGTGGAGGAGGATCCATAGAGCCAACACCACCATCCAGGTGGTCCCACAGATGCTCATGGGTTGCTTGGGTTCAAGTCTGGGGAATTAGGGGTCCAGGTTAGTACTGGGAAGTCTTGGTCAGCTCTTCCAACCAGTGTGGGACATTTCTAGTCGTGTGTCGTGTCTCATTGTCTTGTTGGAAGATCCCATCCACCCCAGAGAAGATAATCAGCATGTATGGTGTACGTGATCTGCAAGGATGGATTCAGGCCCACATTGGTTGTCTTCCACATGGATGTGTGGGTCCAGAGAACCTCACCAAAACGTTCCCCAGACCAGAACGCTGACACCAACCAGAGACTGTGTTTTTAAATTGTCAACCAATCAGAGGCTGTGTTCCCCATGTGTTGACCAGTCAGAGGCTGTGATCAATTAGGACTTTGGACCCCAGTTGGTCTACAGTCGAGGGTCCTCAGTCAATTTGTTAGCCCTATTTGTTTTACAGTTGTGGGCCCTTGTTAGGCTACAGTTATGGAACACATTTAGGCTACATGTGTGGGCTCCAGGTGGCCCAGGCTGCCATTGTGGGCCCCAGTTAGGCTACAGTCATAGTGGTCAGTATGGTGGTGTAGTGGTCAGTATGGTGGTGTAGTGGTCAGTATGGTGGTGTAGTGGTTAGTACGGTGGTGTAGTGGTTAGTATGGTGGTGTAGTGGTTAGTATGGTGGTGTAGTGGTCAGTATGGTGGTGTAGTGGTTAGTACGGTGGTGTAGTGGTTAGTATGGTGGTGTAGTGGTTAGTATGGTGGTGTAGTGGTCAGTATGGTGGTGTAGTGGTTAGTACGGTGGTGTAGTGGTTAGTACGGTGGTGTAGTGGTTAGTATGGTGGTGTAGTGGGTAGTATGGTGGTGCAGTGGTTAGTCTGGTGGTGTAGTGGTTAGTATGGTGGTGTAGTGGTCAGTATGGTGTAAGGGTTAGTATGGTGGTGTAGTGGTTAGTATGGTGGTTTAGTGGTTAGTACGGTGGTGTAGTGGTTAGTACAGTGGTGTAGTGGTCAGTATGGTGGTGTAGTGGTCAGTATGGTGTAGTGGTTAGTATGGTGGTGTAGTGGTTAGTATGGTGGTGTAGTGGTTAGTATGGTGGTGCAGTGGTTAGTACGGTGGTGTAGTGGTTAGTACGGTGGTGTAGTGGTTAGTATGGTGGTGTAGTGGTTAGTACGGTGGTGTAGTGGTTAGTACGGTGGTGTAGTGGTCAGTATGGTGGTGTAGTGGTCAGTACGGTGGTGTAGTGGTTAGTACGGTGGTGTAGTGGTTAGTATGGTGGTGTAGTGGTCAGTATGGTGGTGTAGTGGTCAGTACGGTGGTGTAGTGGTCAGTATGGTGGTGTAGTGGTAAGTATGGTGGTGTGGTGGTTAGTACGGTGGTGTAGTGGTTAGTATGGTGGTGTAGTGGTCAGTACGGTGGTGTAGTGGTTAGTATGGTGGTGTAGTGGTCAGTATGGTGTAGTGGTTAGTATGGTGGTGTAGTGGTCAGTATGGTGGTGTAGTGGTTAGTTTGGTGGTGTGGTGGTTAGTACAGTGGTGTAGTGGTTAGTATGGTGGTGTAGTGGTCAGTACGGTGGTGTAGTGGTTAGTATGGTGGTGTAGTGGTCAGTATGGTGTAGTGGTTAGTATGGTGGTGTAGTGGTCAGTATGGTGGTGTAGTGGTTAGTATGGTGGTGTAGTGGTTAGTATGGTGGTGTAGTGGTCAGTATGGTGTAGTGGTTAGTATGATGGTGTAGTGGTTAGTATGATGGTGTAGTGGTCAGTATGGTGGTG
>CM038713.1:3530196-3550196 GCA_021613375.1 Megaleporinus macrocephalus | reverse complement strand
CAGCAATGTTCAACATCAGTACCTGACCTCACTAACACTCAATCAAATCCTCACAGCAATGTTCAACATCAGTACCTGACCTCACTAACACTCAATCAGATCCTCACAGCAATGTTCAACATCAGTACCTGACCTCACTAACACTCAATCAAATCCTCACAGCAATGTTCAACATCAGTACCTGACCTCACTAACACTCAATCAAATCCTCACAGCAATGTTCAACATCAGTACCTGACCTCACTAACACTCAATCAAATCATCACAGCAATGTAACATCAGTACCTGACCTCACTAACACTCAATCAAATCCTCACAGCAATGTTCAACATCAGTACCTGACCTCACTAACACTCAATCAAATCCTCACAGCAATGTTCAACATCAGTACCTGGCCTCACTAACACTCAATCAAATCATCACAGCAATGTTCAATATCAGTACCTGACCTCACTAACACTCAATCAGATCCTCACAGCAATGTTCAACATCAGTACCTGACCTCACTAACACTCAATCAAATCCTCACAGCAATGTTCAACATCAGTACCTGACCTCACTAACACTCAATCAGATCCTCACAGCAATGTTCAACATCAGTACCTGCCCTCACTAACACTCAATCAAATCATCACAGCAATGTTCAACATCAGTACCTGACCTCACTAACACTCAATCAAATCCTTACAGCAATGTTCAACATCAGTACCTGACCTCACTAACACTCAATCAAATCATCACAGCAATGTTCAACATCAGTACCTGACCTCACTAACACTCAATCAAATCCTCACAGCAATGTTCAACATCAGTACCTGACCTCACTAACACTCAATCAAATCCTCACAGCAATGTTCAACATCAGTACCTGACCTCACTAACACTCAATCAGATCCTCACAGCAATGTTCAACATCAGTACCTGACCTCACTAACACTCAATCAAATCCTCACAGCAATGTAACATCAGTACCTGACCTCACTAACACTCAATCAAATCCTCACAGCTATGTTGAACGTGTAGTGTAAGGAGTGGAGGTTGTTGGTGGTGTTCAGCTGGTGTCTCTGTGTTTGTTGTTCTTCAGTGTGGACTGTGATGTAGCCTCCATGGCGTCCTGCAGCGCTCCCACAGCGGAAGACGGCTTCCCGACGCTGCGGCCGCGACGTATCCAGAACCAGAACGTCGTCCATCGTCTGGAGCGCCGGCGTATCTGCTCGGGCCGCCCCGGTGCACACTGGTACAGAGTGCGCTGCTTCCACCAGAACCTCTTCCCCAACTTCACCGTGGTGAACGTCGAGAAGCCCCCGTGCTTTTTACGCAAGTTCTCTCCGGACGGACGCTGCTTCATCGCCTTCTCCTCCGATCAGACGTCCCTGGAGATATACGAGTACCAGGGCTGCCAGGTAGGGTCTCCACCAGCATAGCATTAATATATCATTAACATATCTATAATATAACCAGAGGACTGTTTGCAGTTTTAGCACAATAATTTACAGTGAGATTAACCACTGATACAGTAGCATTAAAAGCAGATACAGATACGATACAGTGAGATTAAACGCAGATACAATAAGGTTAAAAGTAGTCAGAGTGAGATTAAACACAAATGCAAACATAAAAGCAGATGCAGATACAGTGAGATTAAATGCAGATACAGTGAGATTAAAAGCAGACACGTTGAGATTAAACACAAGGGCAGTAAAATTAAACATGGAAACAGTAGCATTAAAAGCAAATGCAGTGAGATTAAACACAGAGGCAGTGAATTTAAAGCAGATACAGTGAAATTAAAGCAGATACAGTGAGATTAAACACAAAAGCAGTTAAATTAAAGCAGATACAGTAAAATTAAACATGGAAACAGTAGCATTAAAAGCAAATGCAGTGAGATTAAACACAGAGGCAGTTAAATTAAAGCAGATACAGTAAAATTAAATCAGATACAGTGAAATTAAAGCAGATAATTAAACACAAACAGTGAGTTTATATGCAAATACAGTGATTGTAAGCACAGATACAGTGAGATTAAAAGCAAATACAGTGATAGTGAACACGGATACAGTGAGATTAAAAGCAAATACAGTGATGGTGAACACGGATACAGTGAGATTAAAAGCAAATACAGTGATGGTGAACACGGATACAGTGAGATTAAAGCAAATACAGTGATGGTGAACACGGATACAGTGAGATTAAAAGCAAATACAGTGATAGTGAACACAGATACAGTGAGATTAAAGCAAATACAGTGATGGTGAACACGGATACAGTGAGATTAAAAGCAAATACAGTGATGGTGAACACGGATACAGTGAGATTAAAAGCAAATACATTGATGGTAAACACGGATACAGTGAGATTAAAAGCAAATACAGTGATGGTGAACACGGATACAGTGAGATTAAAAGCAAATACAGTGATGGTGAACACGGATACAGTGAGATTAAAGCAAATACAGTGATGGTGAACACGGATACAGTGAGATTAAAAGCAAATACAGTGATGGTGAACACGGATACAGTGAGATTAAAAGCAAATACAGTGATAGTGAACACGGATACAGTGAGATTAAAGCAAATACAGTGATGGTGAACACGGATACAGTGAGATTAAAAGCAAATACAGTGATAGTGAACACGGATACAGTGAGATTAAAGCAAATACAGTGATGGTGAACACGGATACAGTGAGATTAAAAGCAAATACATTGATGGTGAACACGGATACAGTGAGATTAAAAGCAAATACATTGATGGTAAACACAGATACAGTGATATTAAAAGCAAATACAGTGATAGTGAACACGGATACAGTGAGATTAAAAGCAAATACATTGATGGTAAGCACGGATACAGTGAGATTAAAAGCAAATACAGTGATGGTGAACACGGACACAGTGAGATTAAAAGCAAATACAGTGATGGTGAACACGGATACAGTGAGATTAAAAGCAAATACAGTGATGGTAAACACGGATACAGTGAGATTAAAGCAAATACAGTGATAGTGAACACGGATACAGTGAGATTAAAAGCAAATACAGTGATTGTAAGCACAGATACAGTGAGATTAAAAGCAAATACAGTGATGGTGAACACGGATACAGTGAGATTAAAAGCAAATACAGTGATAGTGAACACGGATACAGTGACATTAAAGCAAATACAGTGATGGTGAACACGGATACAGTGAGATTAAAAGCAAATACATTGATGGTGAACACGGATACAGTGAGATTAAAAGCAAATACATTGATGGTAAGCACGGATACAGTGAGATTAAAAGCAAATACAGTGATGGTGAACACGGATACAGTGAGATTAAAAGCAAATACAGTGATGGTGAACACGGATACAGTGAGATTAAAAGCAAATACAGTGATGGTGAACACGGATACAGTGAGATTAAAAGCAAATACAGTGATGGTGAACACTATAACAGTGAACATGAACCATAATAACAGATTATACTGCTTCTGCCAGGCTGCTGAAGACCTGCTCCAGGGCCAGGAAGGAGAAACTCTGGCCAATGGGAACGACCAGCGCTCCCTGAATATCCGCGGGCGGCTGTTCGAGCGCTTCTTCTCGCTCCTCCATGTCACCAACGTGGCCTCCAACGGGGAGCACCTGAACCGCGAGTGCAGCCTGTTCACAGACGACTGTCGCTACGTCATAGTCGGCTCAGCCGCGTACCTGCCCGAGGAGCCGCACCCGCACTTCTTCGAAGTTTACCGCAACAACGAGTCGGTGACTCCGAACCCGCGCTCCCCTCTGGAGGACTACTCGCTCCACATCATAGACCTGCACACAGGACGCCTGTGCGACACACGCACCTTCAAATGTGATAAGATCATCCTGTCGCACAACCAGGGCCTCTACCTGTACAGGAACATACTGGCCGTGCTGTCTGTCCAGCAGCAGACCATCCACGTGTTTCAGGTGAGCAGGACTGTGACGGTCACCACAGGTCAGTCATATAACCAGAGGACTGCTTAAGGACTGTTTGCTTTTTTGAATTCAGTGATTTGCAGTAGGATTAATAACAGATACAGTGAGATTAAACTGAGATACAGTGAGATTAAACTGAGATACAGTGAGATTAAACTGAGATACAGTGAGATTACAAGCAGATACAGTGTGATTACAAGCAGATATAGTGAGATTAAATTGAGATACAGTGTGATTAAATTGAGATACAGTGAGATTAAACTGTAATACAGTGAGATTAAACTGTGATACAGTGAGATTAAACTGTGATACAGTGAGATTACAAGCAGATACAGTGAGATTAAATTGAGATACAGTGTGATTAAATTGAGATACAGTGAGATTAAATTGAGATACAGTGAGATTAAACTGTAATACAGTGAGATTAAACTGTGATACAGTGAGATTACAAGCAGATGCAGTGTGATTAAATTGAGATACAGTGAGATTAAATTGAGATACAGTGAGATTAAACTGTGATACAGTGAGATTAAACTGTGATACAGTGTGATTACAAGCAGATACAGTGTGATTACAAGCAGATATAGTGTGATTAAATTGAGATACAGTGAGATTAAATTGAGATACAGTGAGATTAAACTGTGATACAGTAAGATTAAACTGTGATACAGTGTGATTACAAGCAGATATAGTGTGATTAAATTGAGATACAGTGAGATTAAACTGTGATACAGTGAGATTAAACTGTGATACAGTGAGATTACAAGCAGATACAGTGAGATTAAACTGAGATACAGTGAGATTAAACTGTGATACAGTGAGATTAAACTGTGATACAGTGAGATTACAAGCAGATACAGTGAGATTAAACTGAGATACAGTGAGATTAAACTGAGATACAGTGAGATTAAACTGTGATACAGTGAGATTACAAGCAGATGCAGTGTGATTAAATTGAGATACAGTGAGATTAAATTGAGATACAGTGAGATTACACTGTGATACAGTGAGATTACACTGTGATACAGTGAGATTAAACTGTGATACAGTGTGATTACAAGCAGATACAGTGTGATTACAAGCAGATATAGTGTGATTAAACTGTGATACAGTGAGATTAAACTGTGATACAGTGAGATTAAACTGTGATACAGTGAGATTAAACTGTGATACAGTGAGATTACAAGCAGATACAGTGTGATTACAAGCAGATACAGTGAGATTAAACTGAGATACAGTGAGATTAAACTGAGATACAGTGAGATTAAACTGTGATAGTGAGATTACAAGCAGATACAGTGTTATTACAAGCAGATACAATGTGATTAAATTGGATACAGTGAGATTAAACTGAGATACAGTGAGATTAAACTGTGATACAGTGTGATTACAGTGTGGTTACAAGCAGATACAATGTAATTAAATTGAGATGCAGTGAGATTAAATTGAGATACTGTGAGATTAGTGGCAGGTACAGTTTGATAACAAGCAGATACTGTAAGATTAGAAACAGATACCGTGAGATTAGAAGCAGATACAGTGTGATTACAAGCAGATACTGTGAGACTGAACTGAGATACAGTGAGATTACAAGCAAATATAGTTTGATTACAAGCAGATACCGTAAGATTAGAAACAGATACCATGAGATTAGAAGCAGATAGCATGAGATTAAACTGAGATACAGTGAGATTAGAAGCAGATACAGTGATATTAAACTGAGATACAGTGAGATTAGAAGCAGATACCGTGAGATTAAATTGAGATATAGTGAGATTAAACTGAGATACAGTGGGATTAGAAGCAGATACAGTGAGATTAGAAGCAGATACAGTGAGATTAAACTGAGATACAATGAGATTAGAAGCAGACACAGTGAGATTAGAAGCAGATACAGTGAGATTAAACTGAGATACAGTGAGATTAAACTGAGATACAGTGAGATTAAACTGAGACACAGTGAGATTCCAAGCAGACGCAGTGAGATTCCAAGCAGACGCAGTGAGATTAGAGGCAGATACAGTGAGATTAAACTGAGACACAGTGAGCTTTATAGCAGCTACAGTGTGATTAGTTTAAAGTCAGGCTCAGTATTCAGTAAAGTTTAGTAATATTAAAATGAGATCAGGAGATTAGACCCTAACACGGCGGAGGATTAAAGCACGGTGAGATTAAGGTCTCGTTTATTTTTGGTGGTCTCCTCCAGGTGACTCCGGAAGGAACTTTCCTGGACGTGCGGACTATCGGGCGCTTCTGCTACGAGGATGACCTTCTGACCCTGTCGGCGGTGTACTCGGAGGCCCAGGCGGAGGGTCAGCCGGGTTTCTCTCGACTCTACAAGGAGAAGAGCATCAACTCCCTGAAGCACAGGCTGCTGGTGTACCTGTGGAGGCGAGCGGAGCAGGACGGTAGCGCCACGGCCAAGCGCAGGTTCTTCCAGTTCTTCGACCAGCTGAGGCAGCTGAGGATGTGGAAGATGCAGCTTCTGGACGAGCATCACCTCTTCATCAAATACACCAGCGAGGACGTGGTCACCCTCCGGGTCACTGACCCCTCTCAGGTACGACTGTAAAAACCAGTAATATCAGCTCCACTGTATCAGCTCCACTGACCATACAGGACCTCCACTCACTGTCCACTGTATCAGCTCCACTGACCATACAGGACCTCCACTCACTGTCCACTGTATCAGCTCCACTGACCATACAGGAGCTCCACTCACTGTCCACTGTATCAGCTCCACTGACCATACAGGACCTCCACTCACTGTCCACTGTATCAGCTCCACTGACCATACAGGACCTCCACTCACTGTCCACTGTATCAGCTCCACTGACCATACAGGACCTCCACTCACTGTTCACTGTATCAGCTCCACTGACCATACAGGACCTCCACTCACTGTCCACTGTATCAGCTCCACTGACCATACAGGACCTCCACTCACTGTCCACTGTATCAGCTCCACTGACCATACAGGACCTCCACTCACTGTCCACTGTATCAGCTCCACTGACCGTACAGGACATACACTCACTGTCCACTGTATCAGCTCCACTGACACAGCAGTGCTGCTGGAGTGTTTAAACCCTGTGTCCACTCACTGTCCACTCTATTAGACACTCCTACTACTTGCTGGTCCACCTTGTAGATGTAGAGTCAGAGACAGTAGCTCATCTGCTGCTGCACAGTTTGTGTTCTTCTAGTTCTTCATCAGTGGACACAGGACGCCGCCCACAGGACACTGCTGTCTGGATAGTTTTGGTTGGTGGACGATTCTCAGTCCGGCAGTGACACTGAGGAGGTGTTTAAACACTCCAGCAGTGTCTGATCTACTCACACCAATACACCACTCACTAACCACATCAGTGTCACTGCAGTGCTGAGAATGACCCACCTCCCTAATAGTATCTGCTCTGTGGTGGTCCTGTGGGGGTCCTGATCATTAAAGAACAGAGTAATAAAGTATACAGAGAATCAGATGAACTACAGTCTGTAAGTGGAGCTCCTGTATGGTCAGTGGAGCTGATAGAATGGCATTGATACATAATGGACTGACCTCCAGTCAGCTGCTTGTTACTGTGCAGCTCTGCGCTGCTGCTGGTTGTTGTTGTTGTTGTTGTTGTTTACTGACTCTGTGTAATTGGACCACATCTCTCTCTTGTCTGATGGACGAGGTCGTTAAGTGTTCTCCAAGTAGAGAAGCTCTTCGTCTCTGCTGGTCAACAACCAAGAAAACAGGGTCAAGTTTAAAGACTGTAGTCATTATTTTATCTTTGAGTGATTATGGATCATATCTTTTAGTCGGTTTATCACAAACAACAACAACAAACCAGTCATCCCAGTAGAGGCGTGACTGAATTCCTCGTCCCTGTAACGACCCGTGTTAGTAAATGAGCACACAGTGAGTCCCGGCTTCGTCCTGTTCAGTCTCAGTTAATCCTCACCAGTGTTCAGTAGTGTGTCTCTGTTCGTGAGGCGGAGCTGAACAGCCTGACTTACACTGTTGTGTCTGGAGAACATGATTAGGAGGATGAGCTGCCAGCGTCGAACCCCAGTCTGGAACAGCTGAGAGACAAGTGGTGGTCCTGCAGCGCTAGACATAATCACGTACCAGGGACGTCTGGGGGGCATCCATGAGAAGTTTTGTGCTGACTCTGTTAGCGTGGCAACGACTTATTAGATTTATTACATACTTTTTTTATAACCCATCCAACAGGAGAAAGAGCCGAGCCAGGCTCCAGATAGGGGGCGCTGCTGTGCTTCCTGACTGTAACATTAGCCGTGTGTGTGTGTGTGTGTGTGTGAGAGCGGATTTGGAGCCGATAACTGTTCCACCATTTGTGCTGACACATGAAGTTTTATCAAACTGTCAAACTAACTGTGATTGGACGTCCAGTCTCCACTCACACCGGGACCTGTCCAGTATAAGTGGTTTGCAGCCAAAAACAATTTTAAATGGGACCAGACACGCGGTCAGATAAATAAATAAACTTTCAGACCCAAAATATTGATGCTTTGCAGCATGGTGTTTACAGTGGTGGTGATGGTGTTTACAGTGGTGGTGATGGTGTTTACAGTGGTGGTGATGGTGTTTACAGTGATGGTGATGGTGTTTACAGTGGTGGTGATGGTGTTTACAGTGGTGGTGATGTTGTTTACAGCGGTGGTGATGATGTTTACAGTGGTGGTGATGGTGTTTACAGTGGTGGTGATGGTGTTTACAGAGTAGTGGTGATGATGTTTACAATTGTGGTGGTGATGGTGTTTACAGTTGTGGTGGTGATGTTTATAGTGGTGGTGATGATGGTGTTTACAGTAGTGGTGGTGTTGATGTTTACAGTTGTGGTGGTGATGGTGTTTACAGTTTTGGTGGTGATGGTGTTTACAGTGGTGGTGATGGTGTTTACAGTGGTGGTGATGATGTTTATAGTGGTGGTGAGGATGGTGTTTACAGTGGTGGTCTTTACACTGGTGGTGTTGTGTACAGTGGTGGTGTTGATGTTTACAGTGGTGGTGTTGTGTACAGTAGTGGTGTTGATGTTTACAGTGGTGTTGATGTTTACAGTGGTGGTGATGATGGTGTTTACAGTGGTGGTGTTGTGTACAGTAGTGGTGTTGATGTTTACAGTGGTGTTGATGTTTACAGTGGTGGTGATGATGGTGTTTACAGTGGTGGTGTTGTGTACAGTGGTGGTGTTGATGTTTACAGTGGTGGTGTTGTGTACAGTGGTGGTCTTTACAGTGGTGGTGTTGTGTACAGTGGTGGTGTTGATGTTTACAGTGGTGTTGATGTTTACAGTGGTGGTGGTGATGTTTACAGTGGTGGAGATGGTGTTTACAGTGGTGGTGGTGATGTTTACAGTGGTGGTGGTGATGTTTACAGTGGTGGTGTTGTGTACAGTGGTGGTGTTGTGTACAGTGGTGGTGTTGTGTACAGTGGTGGTCTTTACAGTGGTGGTGTTGATGTTTACAGTGGTGGTGATGTTTACAGTGGTGGTGTTGATGTTTACAGTGGTGGTCTTTACAGTGGTGGTGTTGTGTATAGTGGTGGTGTTGTGTATAGTGGTGGTGTTGTGTACAGTGGTGGTCTTTACAGTGGTGGTGTTGATGTTTACAGTGGTGGTCTTTACAGTGGTGGTCTTTACAGTGGTGGTGATGATGTTTACAGTGATGTTGATGTTTACAGTGGTGGTCTTTACAGTGGTGGTGATGATGTTTACAGTGATGTTGATGTTTACAGTGGTGGTCTTTACAGTGGTGGTGTTGTGTACAGTGGTGGTGTTGATGTTTACAGTGGTGGTGGTGATGTTTACAGTGGTGGTGGTGATGTTTACAGTGGTGGTGATGGTGTTTACAGTGGTGGTGGTGATGTTTACAGTGGTGGTGTTGATGTTTGCAGTGGTGGTGTTGGTGTTTACAGTGGTGGTGTTGTGTACAGTGGTGGTCTTTACAGTGGTGGTGATGGTAAATATTGTATAAAATATTGAATATGTTGTTTAAATATAACTTTTTTCTGATATTAAATTCAGGTAATCAGAAATTGTGTACTACAAATTGCAAAAATGAGCCGTATTGAGGTTTAGGATGTGTACTACTTGTTTTCACGACATATAGTTTGTCTGACATTTAATAAATTAATGAATTAATTAGTTGGCTGTGCTGCTTATGCTTCTGGGGCGCAGTGGGGGAGCAGTTGGAGTGTTTCCCAGCGTTCTAATAATCAAATAAATTATAAATAAAAAAATAGTAAAGCCACTTTTTTAAAAACAGGCTCTTCTAATACTGTAAACACATGAATGTGTATTAAACCACACTAATCATGCTGGCTTTTTAATTACCCATGCTGCTGGGACTAATTCTAATACTGGTACTGACTGTATCCACGAAAAGCCTATTGTGATGTAATTGTACAGTGTTAATAAATATTGGCACGCTGCCCAGCGCTCTGTTCAGGTGTAGTGTTACGGGTATGAATCTGTTTCATTCCAGAACCTGTAAAGTCTGATCCTTGTTTTGGTGCCGCGGCTGAACAGTGACTCAGTTTAAGCTAGATCAGGGTTGGGTGGTAATGTACCTGCTCAGGCGTACCTGATTACACTCCTCTGTTAATTGCCGGGTTTGGTGGGTGTGTTTGAACTGGGGACCCACCACACTGTGCTGGATAATTGGCCCTCTAGGACCGGAGCTGTGCACCCCTGACCTACACGCTTCCAATAAAAACTCGCCCATTGATTGTACAGGCGTTGAAATTGGCCGGTAAGTGAGTGACCGGTGTGTATCCAGTTGCTGACCTCCTCGTTAGAGATGGACTGATCAGCATTTATAAGGCCGATTCCGATCGTTGATGACTTTCAGTGTGATTGGCTGATAGCCGATACCGATCGAGGGCGGGGCTACATGCCACAGCAGGGCTACATGTAGTTATTAGCGCAAGCAAGTCATGAAACATAATCTAAACTGGTTTATTACTATTTTTAACGAGCTCATGTAGAACAGCATAATGTTTTTAACAAAATTAACAGTAAATAAACAAAATAAATAAAAAAAAATATCTCCAATACTGCAATCATTACATTTAGACCCTTAATTTAAAACTAAAAAAGCTAATTAAATAAATACAATAAAAACTGCAGTCCCTAAACACAGACTCTGTTATTTTAAACTAAATCTGTAATCATTATATTGAATTGTTGCTGCTGTTCTGTTCGTACCAGTCAGATCTGGTCTGCACGGGTTTCTGGCTTATTTGTTTTGTGCTAGCTGCGCGTGCTAGGAACGCTAGCTGGATGTACAGAAATTAGGCTCATTTGTTTAACGGCATCGATCGGCTCTCGAGATCGACTCTAAATTGGAGAAATATCGGCCGATCACATATTTTCATAAAAAATCGTCCGATACCGATACATAGACGATCGATCCTTCCATCTCTAATCCTCGTCCTAGAACACAGTTCTGCACATTTTACTGCTCAGATAATCTTAATTTACTGACTTAACGTATTGTTGGGGATTAAACATATAATTTGTTCAGAGGTGACCAAATCTTGCATATGTGCATGCGTGTTATAAGCATGTAGGCAATCAAACGCCGTTTTACCCCAGACTGCGCGTCTGGAAGCATCTTCTTGGAAGCCAGACCGGTTCACTTTCTCAAAGTTGATTCTACTCCAGAAAGAAACTGTTGCTGGGGTAACCACAGCATTGATTGCAAGGCCAATGGGACAGTGTTGGGTCTTTGGCAGTGGCTTCAGTACCAGTCACCTCCGTTTCTCTCTTTCACTGACCGTCACTGACCACTCCTGTGCTACGCTGACTGTTAATCACGTTCCTCTCCTCCGCCGGCCGTCACCTCCATTTCTCTCTTTCTCACTGACCGTCACCTCCTCCCCTCCGCCGACTGTCACCTCCATTCTCCCCTCCGCCAACTGTCACCTCCGTTCCTCTCCTCCACCGACTGGTCCGCCGATTGCCACCACCGTTTCTCCCCTCTGCCGACCGTCACCTCCGTTCTCCCCTCCGCCGACCGTCACCTCCGTTCCTCTCCACCGCCGACTGTCACCTCCGTTCCTCTCCACCGCCGACTGTCACCTCCGTTCCTCTCCACCGCCGACTGTCACCTCCGTTCCTCTCTTCCGCCAACCGTCACCTCCGTTCCTCTCATCCGCCGACTCGTCCGCCGGCCGTCACCTCCGTTCTCCCCTCTGCCGACTGTCACCTCCGTTCTCCCCTCTGCCGACTGGTCTGCCGATTGCCACCACCGTTCCTCCCCTCTGCCGGCTGTCACCTCCATTCTCCCCTCCGCCGACTGTCACCTCCGTTCTCCCCTCCGCCGGCTGTCACCTCCGTTCTCCCCTCCGCCGACTGTCTTCTCCGTTCTCCCCTCTGCCGGCTGTCACCTCCGTTCTCCCCTCTGCCGGCTGTCACCTCCGTTCTCCCCTCTGCCGGCTGTCACCTCCGTTCTCCCCTCTGCCGACTGGTCCGCCGATTGCCACCACCGTTCCTCCCCTCTGCCCACTGTCATCTCTGTTCTCCCCTCTGCCGGCTGTCACCTCCATTCTCCCCTCCGCCGACTGTCACCTCCGTTCTCCCCTCTGCCGACTGTCTTCTCCGTTCTCCCCTCTGCCGGCTGTCACCTCCATTCTCCCCTCCGCCGGCCATCACCTCCGTTCCTCTCTGCTGCTTCTCGCTGCTGGTGTTAACGCGGGCTCTGTATCGGTGAGGCCGAGCCTTCGTGCTGCCTGCAGTGACTCTGTAATGGCTGTTGGTGATTCACAGGCAGGTTAAAGCGGAGCAGGTGAGTGGTGCTGAGGACCAGAGAGAAGATAAGTGTGATTATTTGTTGTGGTATGACGGTGCTTAGCTCGTTTTAATGAGCGGGTAGAGCGCGCTGGCTGGAGAGGCCTATGATTAGTCAGGCTGGATGAACACCTGTGATTTATCGGGACGCTTACAGAACCGCTCGGCTCGAACATCTGAGATCTCTGAGGTGTCGCCATGCACACCAGCGGCGTTCCTCTCAGATCTGTGGTTCTGTTATTCATTTGAATGCACTTGAACCCTCAGAGACCTAAACCCCGCCCCTCTCTCTCTCTCTCTCTCTCTCTCTCTCTCTCTCTCTCTCTCTCTCTCCTCCTCCAGCCCTCCTTCTTCGTCGTCTACAACATGGTCACCACGGAAGTGATCGCGGTGTTCGAGAACACTTCAGACAAGCTGCTGGAGCTGTTTGAGAACTTCTGCGACCTCTTCCGGAACGCCACGCTTCACAGTGAGGCCGTGCAGTTCCCCTGCTCCGCATCCAGCAACAACTTCGCCCGGCAGGTCCAGCGCAGGTAACGTTACCTGTAAACACTAATAACACTACACATACTGCAGATTCATACTGGATTATAATCACTCCACAGTTATTACTGTCAGACTGTAAACACTACACACGCTGCAGATTCATACTGGATTATAATCACTCCACAGTTATTACTGTCACACTGTAAACGCTACACACACTGCAGATTCATACTGGATTATAATCACTCCACAGTTATTACTGACAGACTGTAAACACTACACACACTGCAGATTCATACTGGATTATAATCACTCCACAGTTATTACTGTCACACTGTAAACGCTACACACACTGCAGATTCATACTGGATTATAATCACTCCACAGTTATTACTGTCAGACTGTAAACACTACACACACTGCAGATTCATACTGGATTATAATCACTCCACAGTTATTACTGTCAGACTCTAAACACTACACACACTGCAGATTCATACTGGATTATAATCCCTCCACAGTTGTTACTGTCAGACTGTAAACACTACACACACTGCAGATTCATACTGGATTATAATCACTCCACAGTTATTACTGACAGACTGTAAACACTACACACACTGCAGATTCATAATGGATTAAAATCACTCCACAGTTATTACTGTCAGACTCTAAACACTACACACACTGCAGATTCATACTGGATTATAATCCCTCCACAGTTGTTACTGTCAGACTGTAAACACTACACACACTGCAGATTCATACTGGATTATAATCACTCCACTGTTATTACTGTCACACTGTAAACGCTACACACACTGCGGATTCATACTGGATTATAATCACTCCACAGTTATTACTGTCAGACTGTAAACACTACACACACTGCAGATTCATAATGGATTAAAATCACTCCACAGTTATTACTGTCAGACTCTAAACACTACACACACTGCAGATTCATACTGGATTATAATCCCTCCACAGTTATTACTGACAGACTGTAAACACTACACACACTGCAGATTCATAATGGATTAAAATCACTCCACAGTTATTACTGTCAGACTGTAAACACTACACACTGCAGATTCATACTGGATTATAATCACTCCACAGTTATTACTGACAGACTGTAAACACTACACACACTGCAGATTCATAATGGATTAAAATCACTCCACAGTTATTACTGTCACACTGTAAACACTACACACACTGCAGATTCATACTGGATTATAATCACTCCACAGTTATTACTGTCACACAGTAAACACTACACACACTGCAGATTCATACTGGATTATAATCACTACACAGTTATCACTGTCAGACTGTAAACACTACACACACTGTAGATTCATACTGGATTATAATCACTACACAGTTATTACTGACAGACTGTAAACACTACACACACTGCAGATTCATACTGGATTATAATCACTCCACAGTTACTCAGTGGTTGAATAGCTTCTTCTTGTCAGGGTGTTTTCAGGAACTGGGTTGGGTTTAGAATAGTCTGGTCTGTATCTAGATTAGAATTAATCTCTGTTTGGTGGGAAGGTTCAGGAGGAGGTTCGTTCTGTTTCTCAGTAACAGTGGTACATACAGAGTAAAGACTTTATTTCCCAGAAGTCAGTTGTTTGTTTGTTTGCTGGCTGAGGTTTCAGGGCTCTGTGTGTTCTGGAGGTGAAGAAGTAGTGTCCTGAGTGATACACAGTTTGATAGTTTGTTTGTTTGAATATTGTATATGTCTCTGCACTGACAGTGTATATTATAAACCATGTGGATAGTCTTTCTAAAGGATGAAACAAGTGGATGAGGTACTGTACAGAATGTTCAGTAGGTATTGTAGGTGGGTGTTGTTTGGGGTGGGGGGGTGTATGTGGAACTGGGTTTAGTGTAGTAAACCAGAATGATTTAAAATAAAATATAATTTACAAACTTTTATATATAATCACATTGATTCTCTGTAGCTGGAGCTCATGTGTCTAACAGTGTTTAATAACTCCGCCTCTCTGTGCAGGTTTAAGGACACTATCGTGAATGCTAAGTATGGTGGTCACACAGAGGCGGTCCGCAGGCTGCTGGGTCAGCTCCCTATTAGTGCTCAGTCGTACAGCAGTAGCCCCTATTTAGACCTCTCGCTCTTCAGCTACGATGACAAGTGGGTCTCCGTCATGGAACGACCCAAAACGTGCGGAGATCATCCCATACGGTAAACCTGGACAGAGTCAGGAGCTGTTCTAAACACTACACACACTGCAAATTCATACTGGATTATAATCACTCCACAGTTATTACTGTCAGACTGTAAACACTACACACACTGCAAATTCATACTGGATTATAATCACTCCACAGTTATTACTGTCAGACTGTAAACACTACACACACTGCAGATTCATACTGGATTATAATCACTCCACAGTTATTACTGTCAGACTGTAAACACTACACACACTGCAGATTCATACTGGATTATAATCACTCCACAGTTATTACTGTCAGACTGTAACCACTACACACACTGCTGATTCATACTGGATTATAATCACCCCACAGTTATTACTGTCAGACTGTAAACACTACACACGCTGCAGATTCATACTGGATTATAATCACTCCACAGTTATTACTGTCAGACTGTAAACACTACACACACTGCAGATTCGTACTGGATTATAATCACTCCACAGTTATTACTGTCAGACTGTAAACACTACACACACTGCAGATTCATACTGGATTATAATCACTCCACAGTTATTACTGTCAGACTGTAACCACTACACACACTGCAGATTCATACTGGATTATAATCACTCCACAGTTATTACTGTCAGACTGTAAACACTACACACTGCAGATTCATACTGGATTATAATCACTCCACAGTTATTACTGTCAGACTGTAACCACTACACACACTGCAGATTCATACTGGATTATAATCACCCCACAGTTATTACTGTCAGACTGTAAACACTACACACGCTGCAGATTCATACTGGATTATAATCACTCCACAGTTATTACTGTCAGACTGTAAACTCTACACACGCTGCAGATTCATACTGGATTATAATCACTCCACTGTTATTACTGTCAGACTGTAAACACTACACACGCTGCAGATTCATACTGGATTATAATCACCCCACAGTTATTACTGTCAGACTGTAAACACTACACACGCTGCAGATTCATACTGGATTATAATCACTCCACAGTTATTACTGTCAGACTGTAAACTCTACACACGCTGCAGATTCATACTGGATTATAATCACTCCACAGTTATTACTGTCAGACTGTAAACACTACACACGCTGCAGATTCATACTGGATTATAATCACCCCACAGTTATTACTGTCAGACTGTAAACACTACACACGCTGCAGATTCATACTGGATTATAATCACTCCACAGTTATTACTGTCAGACTGTAAACACTACACACGCTGCAGATTCATACTGGATTATAATCACTCCACAGTTATTACTGTCAGACTGTAAACACTACACACACTGCAGATTCATACTGGATTATAATCACTCCACAGTTATTACTGTCAGACTGTAAACACTACACACACTGCAGATTCATACTGGATTATAATCACCCCACAGTTATTACTGTCAGACTGTAAACACTACACACACTGCAGATTCATACTGGATTATAATCACTCCACAGTTATTACTGTCAGACTGTAAACACTACACACACTGCAGATTCATACTGGATTATAATCACCCCACAGTTATTACTGTCAGACTGTAAACACTACACACACTGCAGATTCATACTGGATTATAATCACGCCACAGTTATTACCGTCAGACTGTAAACACTACACGCACTGCAGATTCATACTGGATTATAATCACTCCACAGTTATTACTGTCAGACTGTAAACACTACACACACTACAGATTCATACTGGATTATAATCACTCCACAGTTATTACTGTCAGACTGTAAACACTACACACACTGCAGATTCATACTGGATTATAATCACTCCACAGTTACTACTGTCAGACTGTAAACACTACACACACTGCAGATTCATACTGGATTATAATCACTCCACAGTTATTAGAATCACACTGTAAACACTACACACACTGCAGATTCATACTGGATTATAATCACTCCACAGTTATTACTGTCAGACTGTAAACACTACATACACTGCAGATTCATACTGGATTATAATCACTCCACAGTTATTACTGTCAGACTGTAAACACTACACACACTGCAGATTCATACTGGATTATAATCACTCCACAGTTATTACTGTCAGACTGTAAACACTACACACACTGCAGATTCATACTGGATTATAATCACTCCACAGTTATTACTGTCAGACTGTAAACACTACACACACTGCAGATTCATACTGGATTATAATCACTCCACAGTTGTTGCTTTCAGACTGTAAACACTACACACACTGCAGATTCATACTGGATTATAATCACTCCACAGTTATTACAATAAAACTGTAAACACTACACACACTATAGATTCATACTGGATTATAATCACTCCACAGTTATTACTATAAAACTGTAAACACTACACACACTGCAGATTCATACTGGATTATAATCACTCCACAGTTATTACTGTCAGACTGTAAACACTACACACACTGCAGATTCATACTGGATTATAATCACTCCACAGTTATTAGAATCACACTGTAAACACTACACACACTGCAGATTCATACTGGATTATAATCACTCCACAGTTATTACTGTCAGACTGTAAACACTACATACACTGCAGATTCATACTGGATTATAATCACTCCACAGTTATTACTGTCAGACTGTAAACACTACACACACTGCAGATTCATACTGGATTATAATCACTCCACAGTTATTACTGTCAGACTGTAAACACTACACACACTGCAGATTCATACTGGATTATAATCACTCCACAGTTATTACTGTCAAACTGTAAACTCTACACACACTGCAGATTCATACTGGATTCATACTCTCTCTCTCTCTCTCGATCGTGTCTCTCTTCCCTGTGTCTCTGTTCTGTTTTTCTCTCTCTTGTCTCTCTTCTCCCATCTCTCTCTCTTTCATCTCTTTTTGTCTCGTTTTCTCTTTCGTGTCTCTCGTCTTTTGGTCTTGTCTCCCTCTTATCCCATCTCTCTCTCTCTTCTCTCTCTGTCTTGTGTGTGTCTCTCTCTGTATCATGTTTCTCTCTTGTCTGTCTCTGTCTTTCTGTTGTCTCTCTATCGTGTCTCTCTTCCCTGTGTCTCTTTGCTGTTTTTCTCTCTTGTGTCTTACTTATCCCATCTCTCTCTCTCTCTCTCTCCTCTCTTTGTCTCTTTTCTCTCTTTCATGTCTCTTGTCTTTGTCTTGTGTCTCTCTCTCTCTCTTATTCTCTCTCTCTCATCTCTCTTTTACTCTCTCTTTCTATCTCTCTCTCTCTCACTCTCTCTCTGTCTCTCCTTCTCTCATCTCTCTTTGTCTCTTTTTTCTCTTTCATGTCTCTCGTCTTTGTCTTGTGTCTCTCTCTCTCTCTCTCTCTCTCTCTCTCTCTCTGTGTGCAGGTTCTATGCGCGGGATTCCGGTCTGCTGAAGTTTAAGATTCAGGCTGGACTGCTGGGCAGACCGATTAACCACGCCGTGCGGAGACTGGTCGCCTTCACCTTCCACCCCTTCGAGCCCTTCGCCATTTCCGTGCAGCGCACCAACGCCGAGTACGTCGTCAACTTCCACATGCGGCACGGCTGCGTGTGAGCGGACGCGGGACCGTCCGCACCGCGCCTGCGTCTTCACCGCCGGACAAAAGAGCAGAGCGTTCTGAGCGGCGATGATTCCTCCGTAACCGGGGGACATTTTAAACACAGCGGGGACGTGTGCGAGGGACGCGCGCTGTCTTTCTTTTACGATCGTCCTTTTATATTAAAGCTTTATTTATTTCAGATGCGATGATGATGATGGTTATTACTGTTATTGTTATTATTGTTATTATTATTGTTATTATTATTATTATTGTATTTCACTTTTTTATGGCTGGTTTTATAGGAAATAAAAGCTGCTTTGGAGCGTTTAGGCCAACTAATCTATCAGCCTCGCCTGTTTTCTACTGAAGTATTACAGCGGGGGTCCGGTTTCTGCGTGCGCTAAACCGGGACTGAGCTTCGCCGGTGGTCTCTCTCTGCTCTTCCGCGGCGGGACAGGAAGCTGGTACTCGGCAGTCACGAAACGGCATGCAATGTTTGAAATCGCTGCACGGCTACGGGGTCCGCCGATGCCCCCTTTTAGCTGAAACCTCCCCCTCCCCCCTCCCCAATTCAAAAAGCCTAATGAAATAAACTCCGATGCAATCCATTACCGGCCCGGCTCCCACATAGAGGAGCGGCATTAACCGAAAAACCGGAGGAGGTATCATCGCACTTACCGTCCGTGTCACCGTCACTAATGTCGCACTAATGACGGAGACTAATTGTGATACGGGTTCATTACGACCGGCTCCGCTAAATGATGCCCAATCCTCTCGGGACCGGGCCGTGCCGGTGACGCCGGTGCAGAGGTGGAAGAAAATGCATCTATTTTAGCTGCGGACTTCGTTCCCCCCAACACCCCCCACCCAGTTGGGTTTAAAAAAAATGTTTGAGCCTGGAAAAAAAAGAAAGTGAGGATAATAATGGAAATAAAATGAAACGCTCACCCGGAGCTAAACACGGATTCGGGCCGGTTAGGCACCCTGA
>CM038713.1:3470196-3522696 GCA_021613375.1 Megaleporinus macrocephalus | reverse complement strand
AGACTGCCTCAGTCAGAGACTGCCTCAGACAGAGACTGCCTCAGTCAGAGACTGCCTCAGTCAGAGACTGCCTCTACCTGTGCAGCTTCTAAAGCTTTACTATCCAGATTTCAAACAGAGACTCTTTTCTTTGGTGTTTAGTTTATTAAACTGTAAATACTGTTTGATCAGAGGAGGACGGGTCTCCACTTGTGAGTCTGGTTCCTCCCAAGGTTTCTTCCTCCAGTCTGAGGGAGGTGTTCTTGCCACTGTTGCCTCTGGTTTGCTCACTGGGGGGGTATATGTTGTAACTGTCTCTTTTTTAAAACGTCTGTAAAGCTGCTTTGAGACAACATCGTTGTTAAAAGCGCTACACAGATAAACTTGACTCATGAGTTCTCCATTCTCTCATTGCCTACGTACTGGTCTTGTTCAGTGTTTCCCTGATTCTTGACTCATGAATCATGGATCACTCATTATCCAGTGTAAGAGAGGCCTGCAGATCCTTAGAAGTTACCCTGAAGATTTTGTGATCTCCCAGTACAGTCTCTGCCTTAGTAGTCTTGGAGTCATTTTTGTTGGATGACCACTCCTGGGAAGGGTGACGATGGTGTTTAACATCTCTCTGCCTGATCGATGAGGTCTAGACTCAAATTGAGAAATTGTTCTGAAGCCTATTCCAGCCTAACTTCAACAGTTTTCACCCTTTTTGTCTCCTGTATTCATTAAAACACCGTCTATAATATTCTTATTATATTTATACTTGTGTTCCTATCCTGTGTGGACCAGACAAGGATGGGTTCCCCTTTTGAGTTTGGTTCCTCTCATGGTTCTTCCTCTTGCTCTGATGGAGTTTCTCCTTGGCTTGCTCGCTGGGGCACTCAGACCCGGTTTTACTGCAAAGCTGCTTCTTAATTATTTACAGCATCTGTTATAAAAGGTACCTATAAATAAACCTTGACGTGACTAATGAGCTTCGGCAAATAATTATCTGACGTTCACAGTTGACTGAGAGATGCTGTGCACTAACAAGTATGTCCAGTAAAGACTAGACTTTGGTGGTAAAGAAACAAGTTTATGCAGGGTAGTATCAGACATGCTGACTGCTATCTAATTGGAACCTCCTGACCTTCATCATGATGGATACTCAACTGGTCCTTCTAGAGATCCCCATACTTTTACCATCACTTCAGGTGGATTACTGAAACTAGATAATTATCTAGTTAAGATCTGATCCCCTGGAAGTCGAACCGGAGACCTTCCAGTGACAAGGCTGGTGCCCTAATCTGTAGCCCATGGTTGCCCCCACCCAAAGCTTTCTCACCCTGGGCAGTGAAGCTATGGGGGCAGTTGTGGGCCTTGTGCTGGAACTAAGTCCCAGAGTTAACAGGATACGACTAAATTGACCTTGTGCAAGACACCTGACCCCCCCACTGCTCCCCGGGTACTGTGTATAAAGCTGCCCACCACTCCGGGCAAGTGTGCTCACTGCCCCCTAGTGTGTCTGTGTGTATGTTTGTGTGTGTATATGTGCATGAATGTGTTTTACTGCCCCCTAGGGTGTGTTCTATTATTTTGTTCAGCCAAAGGCAGTTTCTTGAGATTGTTGTTGAATTAAGTACTAAAAACAGGCCTCCTAGTCGAATCTACTTGCGTTCCATTAAGGGGTTAATTTCAGCATATAAAATAAACCCTTTGCCTTTTGATTGTTTTCAGCTTGTAGTTCTGTCTTAACACTCAACTCACTTCGAAACAATCCAAGTTCAAAATTAGATGTGACTGTTTCAGAACCTCAACTGAACTGAACTGGAAGAACTGGGAAATGGATTCAAGGCTGTGTTTGATAGTGAAAGTAAGATCATTCCCACATGACCAGAACTCACAGGATTGGAACTAAACCACTGAGTGGACACTTGTTGGTGTCCACTCAGTGAAAGCAAGAGCATTTCCATGCAACCAGAGTTCACAGGGTTGGGACTAAACAGACTTGACTCTGGACTTTAACAGGTTAATTTCAGCTCATCAGATAAACCTCTCGCTTCATCAACTCACTTCTCAATGGTACCTATAAGCCCCCAAATAGGTGTGACTGTGTGTCTGCCGTTCTGTATTGAGGAGAAGAAGCTGGAATTACTGGGATTGGGTTCCAAACTGATCAGCACGATAATAAAACCTGGAAAAATTGGGAAATGGACTCGAGGCCGTGTTTGATAGTGAAAGTAAGATCATTTCCACACAACCAAAACTCATAGGGTTGGGACTAAACTGCTGAGTGGACACTTGTTGGTGAGATCAATCGGCCTCTATTTGCTGAGGACCATACATACTGACCCTCACTTTATTAAAATCTGGAAGAACTGGGAAAAGGACTTCAATGGGTTCATTTCAGCCCATCAAATAAACCTCTCACTACATATTTTGGAGCTCCTCATTCTGTTCTGACATTGTACTCGCTTTGAAATGATACTGATGAGCCAGAAAATAGATGAGACTGCATTTCAGGAACAGTTCCAATTATTGCTCTGCACTGAGGAGAAGAAGCTGGAATGACTGGAATTAGGTTCTGAACTGACCAGGACTTCAATAAAACCTGGAAGAACTTGAAAGTGGATTCAAGGATGTGTTTCATAGTGTAAGTAAGATCATTCCCACATGACCAGAACTCACAGAACAGGGACTAAACCGCTGAGTGGACACTTGTTGCGGGGGACCATAAAGACTGGAGTCTGGACTTAACGGGTTAATTGCAACTCATCATATAAACCTCTCGTTTCTTTTTCTTGAGTTCTTTTTCCATCTTGACATCAAACTCACTTCGAAATGATCCTGAAGAGCCCCAAAATAGATGTAACTGTGTGTTTGCCGGTCTGCACTGAGGAGAAGAAGCTGGAATGACTTGGAATTAGGTTCCAAATTGACCAGCACGTTAATAAAACCTGGAGGAACTGGGAAATGGACTCGAGACTGTGTTTGATAGTGAAAGTAAGATCATTCCCACATGACCAGAGCTCACAGGATTGGAACTAAACCACTGAGTGGACACTTGTTGGTGAGATCAATCGGCCTCTATTTGCTGAGGATCATAAATACTGACCCTCACTTTATTAAAACCTGGAAGAACTGGGAAAAGGACCTGAGGCTGTTTAAAGGGAACCCCAGCTGGTAACACTTGTGAGTCCTAATATGTTGTAATCACACAAAAAAAAATCACAAAAGTATCAGATTTATTTATAAATTAAAGTTTTTATTCTAAATATTTATCATATGGACGCAGCCATTACTCCTGATGTGCAATGCCTGCTGGGTAGATGAGGTCAGATGGTTTTAGGTCTGAACTGGACTGTGGTGTGAAGGAGTGAGTGTTAGTTACTAACCTAGCTTAAAGAAAACCATGTACATTGTGTTGTTGATGTTGTTTCAGTGAAAGGCAGTGTGAAGACTGATATTAGTCTAAACAGCTTCACAAACATAAACAAGGAGAATAGTTAGTGAAGCAGCGTGTGGACCAACACAGCTACCCAAAGACCCCCGCTCTGCTCTCCTCACTTCAGTCTGGATGAGTTGGAGTGGTTCAGTAGACCACCACTGGTGAGAGACTTGACGGAGGCTGTTGGTTTTAAGCGTAGACTAAAACACAATGCAGTGCCACAGTTTCCCCACACAGGAAGTCCAGAAGCTCCAGATTATGGAGAACCACGAGAAGAACCGTGAACGTGAACATGCGCTGGACTCTCTCCTGAGAACGTTTAGCGTTAGCGTCAGCTGCTTCTCCTCGTTTGTGGATCCTGAAGGTGAAAGTCCAGTCTTAGTAGTGAACATACTACTTCACTAATAAAGGAGTGTGAAGCTCAGAGACACTCACGTTCAGTGTATCTAGCTGTTTACTGAGCGTGAATGTTTCCTGCTAGAAAGCGGAGCTCCTTTAACAGACACTCTCCTTCTCCGTCAACACCAACACACAGCTTCACAACAACTCCAGCACTGTGTCACTCTCTCCTCCACCCTCTCTGTTCACCATTTACACTAACGTGGTGTGTGATGTCACCGCTGATGTCAGAAATGTTGAGTTCTAGTTCAAACTGTAAAGACTGAACAGTAGCATGTTTAGTAGCTAGCTGTGCTCAAGCGTGACGGCCGGTTACTGCAACCGTTTGACGTCACTACCCGCTGATCACGTCAGTAGATACAACAATGGAGACCCACGTGCAGCGGATTTTACACAAAATCTAATAAATCTGATACTTTTTGTGATTTTTTACAACCTGTCCTAATAATTTAGAGTCATTTACATCATATTAAGGCTTACAAGTGTTACCAGCCGGGGTTCCCTTTAAAGGTGAAAGTGAGAGCTTTTCTATGTAACCAGAGTTCACAGGGTTGAGACTAAACAGAGCTCTTCTTTCCGTCTTGACACTGAACTCGCTTCAGAACGCTACCGACGCGTCCAAAAATACCCGGTAATGTTCTGTTCCAGCCTGGAGGAGCTCCGAGTGCGTCAGAAACGCGTTCTCCGAGGCCTGTTTTCTCAATCACTCCGTCCGCAGCTCTCAGAGCAGCTTCTTTCAGATGTCTGTAAAGTTTGAATGGAGATTGTAATAATTATAATAGTACCAATAATTGGCTCAGTCCACCCCCCCCCCCCCCCACTTCCCTCCATTAATTAGTTCTCCCAAACTTCTCCCAGCCATGGCTCCCGGGTTGCCAGCGCCTCGCTGCTCGATACTGCGGCACGCCGGAAAGCAGAAGGGTGACATGTTTCAGGAGAAAGAGACCCGGTCTAGTTTTTTTTTTTTTTTTTTTTTTTTTTCATCTGAGCAGCTAATTAGGTGTCCAGCTGCTTGTCAGTGGGTCAGCGCCGCTCTCACGTCCAATCAGGCCGGGTGAGTAAAGCTGGGGGCCGCGTGTGATATCCTCTCTCGGGTTAACCTGTGAGGTAGGCTGCAGGTGTCGCAGGATTAACTGTCCAGCCTGCCCTCTGGTTACACAAGCTAATTGAACACATTCAAACAGGCTGCGGACACCTGGGGGACGCCGCTGCCCACCAGAGTGGGAGGGCTCAGGAGGCAGCCGTGTCTCCGCGTGCATGTGTGTTGGAGGGAACAGAGGGATTGACTGATAAGGTCACCAGAAAAGATGTGGCGCTTAATTATTCCGAGGTGAATTTCTACGGCTCGGGCTCCAGGAGCCGCACGACCAGCCCTAATTAAAAATTATTCCGTTATTCTGTCTGTTATTATTTCAGAGATTGTTCTTCATCACTTCACAGAGTTTCGTTCAAAGTCATTACATTAAAGTGCATTAAAAGAAACTAACTCTTCTTTAAAGCTGGCGTTAATTATTTATTCATTTGTGGCTGTTTAGGGAACCCCGGCTGGTTACACTTCTAAGCCTTATGCTGACCTTACATCAAACCATTTTCAATCAATCAATCAATCAATCAATCAATCAACCTTTATTTTATCTCGGAAATACTTTTAGGGGTGACCCTCATTTTCAATGCAGCTGAGCATTTACATTTTTAAGGGATTGAAAGCAAAATAAGCAAATATAATAATAAATAAAATAGAAATTTTGAATAAACATTTAATATAGATGCATAAATGTAATGTAAAAAATCTTAGAAAAATTAAATAAAATAAAATAAACATAAAATACATACAAATAAACAAATAAGATAATAAAAAATTAAAATACTAATAAAGAATGATCTCCTTAAAACAATCACAATATAAAAAAAATAATAGAAAATAAAAAAATAAGCATAAAATACATAAAAATAAATAAATAAGATAAAAATTGAAATCCTAATAGAAAGATAAACTCATTTAAAACAATCACAGGCTTTTTGATGGTGACTAGAAACTTAAAGTTTAAAATGGTTCAGTTTCTACGATTTTACTGTTGCAGACAAATTTCCAGTGTGGGAATAAAATCATGAGTCTGGCTGGAGTTGAGTCGTGCTCGCATCATCTCGAAGGTTTAGTGTGAGGTGGTCGAGACTACAGGTTTAAGTCAGTCTTTTTCTCGTCCGAGCGTTCTGATAACATGAACCGTGTTTAATATTATCATAAGACTGAAGTCTCGGCTCACGCAAATAGTCACGTGAACATTGTCGACAACCAATAGGAGAGCTCTGTTCAGAAGCTGCGAGGCAAGTACAGGAACGTCTGGCGGGTAAAGAAGTTAAGACATGGAGGGGAGTCCGGCAAGGGTTCGGAAACTGTGGTTCTCCTGGACTGTACAGAAGGAGGAGGAACTGGTGGAGCTGTGGAGTGAGCTGTGGAGTGAGCAGGAGTGCCTCATTGACGTGTCTTCCCATTTATACCACGACAGAAAAAGAAAAAAGGTGGAGTCCTCAAAGTTCCCGCCGAGTATGCTATGCTAAAACACTCCTGAACAGAGCTACAGGCACAATTAGCCTAGCAGCTAACCATACATTTAGCTGGCTATGCTAGCTTCAATCATATAAATGGGAAACAATCTCTAAAGGAATCTAGTAGCAGTCTTAAACAGTGACTCTGAAAGACCCCCAGTCTTTACAAAATCATAGCCTGTGACTAGTCTATGACTAAAGGTCTGAGACTAAAAGTCTGACTAGTCTTTAGATGTGAGAGGGAGTCAGACTTTAGTCTATTAAACATCTTTCAGAGTCTTTTAAAACTCATCTAGTGTACGGTCAGCATTAATATAGTGTAATGACTCTAAATTATTAAGACGTGTTGTAAAAAATCACAAAAGTATCAGATTTATTTATAAATTAAAGTTTTTATTCTAAATATGTAACATATGGACACAGCTATTAGTTCTGACGTGCAATGCCTGCTGGGTAGATGAGGTCAGATGGTTTCAGGTCTGAACTGGACTGTGGTGTGAAGGAGTGAGTGTTAGTTACTAACCTAGCTTAAAGAAAACCATGTACATTGTGTTGTTGATGGTGTTTCAGTGAAAGGCAGTGTGAAGACTGATATTAGTCTAAACAGCTTCACAAACATAAACAAGGAGAATAGTTAGTGAAGCAGCGTGTGGACCAACACAGCTACCCAAAGACCCCCGCTCTGCTCTCCTCACTTCAGTCTGGATGAGTTGGAGTGGTTCAGTAGACCACCACTGGTGAGAGACTTGACGGAGGCTGTTGGTTTTAAGCGTAGACTAAAACACAATGCAGTGTCACAGTTTCCCCACACAGGAAGTCCAGAAGCTCCAGATTATGGAGAACCACGAGAAGAACCGTGAACGTAAACATGCTCTGGACTCTCTCCTGGCGTCCCGCCAACAACGTTTAGCGTTAGCGTCAGAACGGGTATTATGTGGGTGGTGGGTCATTCGCACTGACGCGGTGGTTTTGTATTAATGTGTGTTGTGCTGGTGTGAGTGGATCAGACATAGCAGGTAACCCTTGTGGAAAAAAGAATACTTAAGAGCACTAAACGTATATTTAAATGATTAAATGACCTTAAGTTATGATTTTAAATATCTTTTTAGTGCTCTGAAGTATGCTTGTTTTTCACAAGGGTGTCCAGTTTCTGTATTTATGTGCTGGATTTGTAATAAAACATAAAATGTAAACTTCTGCTTGAGCCACGCTGTATAGTTTATCTCTCTCAGTGTGTTAAATGAGTTAATTAAAGAGTCATTGTGTGTTAGAATGTGCAGAAGTCTGTTCTCTGATGAGGATTTGTTGGTTTATTTACACTGTTTTCATGATCTGGCCGAGCTTTAGAGTGAGAATCAGTTGTAAATGTTTGTTGAGGAGTCGTAACGAGGAGAAGAGTCTTCATAACGCAGGTGTGTTGAGCTGCAGGGGTTCTGAGAGAGCAGCGTCTGAGTGAGGGGCTGAGTGTACACGGGCCTGTTGTTCGTTTCAGCTGCGTGTAGGATGAGATCAGAAAGAGTGATCCTGTGAGCGTTTCAGTGCGCGGGGTGATCTGTTCTCCTCCGGCCCGTGTGCTCGCTGCTGTTTTAAACTGAGAGAGAGAGACGAGCCCCGCGTCCTCCTGTTCACTGTTCAAAGATCAGAAAAACCCTGTAAACCTAATAAAACTCAAACTCAGCCTCTCAGCGGGCACCACGCCCACCTCCTGTATCAGCAAGAATCAGCTTTTACACACATACAAACAATAAATACAAATATAAAATAATATAAACAACAAATATAGTACAAACATATCCTTCATATTAAACTACAATCTCTTTTAATAAGCAAAGAAATGTATTGCTAGAAGATTTATATCAGTAAATCAGTAAAATAACAAAAACATAAAAAATATAATTAATAAATTATAGATAAACAGACAGACTGACTGATAGATAAACAGGATAAACAGAAATACAGATCTACAGATCGATCACACAGAGATAGATAGACAGATACAGATTGATAGATGGATGGAAGGATGGATAGATAGATAGATAGATAGATAGAGAAAAAAGACACAGATAGATAGATAGATAGATAGATAGATAGATAGATAGATAGATAGATAGATAGTCAGAGAAAAAAGACACAGATAGATAGATAGATAGATAGATAAATAGATAGATAGATAGATAGAGGTTGATAGATAGATAGATAGATAGATAGATAGATAGATAGATAGATAGATAGATAGTCAGGAAAAAAGACACAGATAGATAGATAGATAGATAGATAGATAGATAGATAGATAGATAGATAGATAGATAGATAGATAGATAGATACAGGTTGATAGATAGATAGATAGATAGTCAGGAAAAAAGACACAGATAGATAGATAGATAGATAGATAGATAGATAGATAGATAGATAGATAGATAGATAGATACAGGTTGATAGATAGATAGATAGATAGTCAGGAAAAAAGACACAGATAGATAGATAGATAGATAGATAGATAGATAGATAGATAGATAGATAGATAGATAGATAGATAGATAGATAGATGGATGAATGAATGATCGGATAGATAGATAGATAGATAGATAGATAGATAGATAGATAGATAGATAGATGGATGGATGAATGATCAGATAGATAGATAGATAGATAGATGGATGAATGAATGAATGATCGGATAGATAGATAGATAGATAGATAGATAGATAGATAGATAGATAGATAGATAGATAGATGAATGATCAGATAGATAGATAGATAGATAGATAGATAGATAGATAGATAGATAGATAGATAGATAGATAGATCTATCTGTATAAAGATAGATAGATAGATAGATAGATGAATGATCAGATAGATAGATAGATAGATAGATAGATAGATAGATAGATAGATAGATAGATAGATCTATCTGTATAAAGATAGACAGATAAATGAATAGATAGATGGATGAAAGGACAGCCAGATAGTAAGATAAAGGAAGAGATAGATAGACAGACAGACAGAGGTACAGGTTGATAGATAGATCGACGGACAGACTGATAGATGGACGGACAGACTGATAGATGGATGGATGGACAAATAGACAACCAAAATTTCTTTGATAAACAAATGAATAAAATAAATATTTGGTTTAGAATTAAATACTTTAATATTAAAAATGACATTTACATAAAAAATGGTACACGGTGTAATTCAGTAAAACCCCGAACGTAAACAAGCTCAAACTTTTCCTGCACTCGTTTTTTATTCCTGTCGTTACGGATCAGTAACTCTCACACTGTACTCCTGCTGTTACGCTCGACTGATAGAAGAGTACTGATACACTCCGAGCCCCCCGCTAATAAACCTCAGTCCTGTTAAAGCCTGAGTACTGAAGCAGCTCCGCACATCCAGATCAATACGCCTGCTTAATCAATGTTTATGATCATACAGGAGGCCTGTGTATCGGGAGTGGGAGAGTGTGGGGGGGGGCATGGTGGTGGGCTCGTGTTGCTGGCCTGACCCTGGTTTCCATGGCTACCATGTGTACTTTGTTATAGCCGCTGTCTGCCTGGTAACCCAGTTCTTGCTAATTGCTGTTGTCTTGGCAACGCGGAGCCCGATGTAATCCTGGGAAACGGGTAACAATCTGCAACAAAATCTGCGTATTCATGGGCTCCAAATCCCGCGCCTGGCCTCGGGCGTCTGGGCAGGCGGCAGCTGCGTTTTGGGCATTGTTCTGGCGGGTTAAGAGAAGGTGAGGCGGCGTGTTTGACCCCTCAGGTTCACTCTAATTTTAGCAGGGCACCTGAGCTGCAGGCTGCCTGACACCTGTTAGGTATTTAATATGAAGCGGAAAGGGCCCGGCCTGCCACTCGGCTGTTTGCTCTGCTGTAATGGGCACTGATTTCCACTGCAGCCAGGAGCTGCTGCCGTTATTAGGGCTGATCAGTCGGGTCCGGTCTAAGTTTAGGCTGCCGAAGATGCTTAATTTGATTCCGGAGCCGTTCGGCCTTCAGCCCATCCGAATGAGATATCAGCAAATTACGTGTAGGTCTCAGAGTTCTGAGCTACAATCATTGATCTTTGTCAACATGTCCGAGGCCTTCGTTTACCTAATTTCCAAACTGCTCACCTTTCCGGAGAAGTTTCTGAGCAAGTTACACAGTCACATTATTATGACCACGTCCTATTTTGGATGGTGGCAGTCTGGCAAATGTTTTTGTGGCATTCTCTGGACCCGTTCATGGATGGTCTGAATTTATTCATACACATCTTCTCTGGGGTGGATGGGATCTTCCAGCAAGACAAGGAGACACATCACACAACTAGAAATGTCCCACACTGGTTGGAATAGCTGACCAAGACTTCCAAGTACTACCCTGGACCCCTAATTCCCCAAACTTGAACCCAGTTGAGCTGTTGTGGGACCACCTGGATGGTGGTGTTGGCTCTATGGATCCTCCTCCACGCTCCCTCCAGCAGCTGTGGGATGCACTGCAGTCAGCATGACACCTCCAGATACCTGTGACCACCTACCAGGACCTTACTGAGTCCCCCAGTCCGTCTAGCTGCTGTCCGTGCTGCACCTGGCGGTCACTCTGGATATTAACTGGTGGTCATAATAATGTGACTCGACTGTGTAGATATGACATCATGATTAACTCACCTGCCACAGTTAGTGAGACTCCTAACAAACCCTTGCAAGACCTGGCGGACCTCTAAAACCACCCCCGCCACAAAAACTCAATGGAGTCGTTTCCACAAGAGTCTATTCTTCAGATCTGAGAACATCCATAGGTGTCCATCCTTCCCCTGTGAGAAGACGCCTCAGTGCACCTCAGGGTCTGAAAGGATGTGTATCTGTTCAAGAAGCAAACAAGGAGTCCAGAACCTCAATAGCACTGACTGGACTGACCACCCTAGAGTCCAGAACCTCAACATCGCTGAATGGACTGATCACCCCAAAGTCTAGAACCTCAACATCACTGAATGGACCGACCACCCCAGAGTCCAGAACCTCAACATCACTGAATGAACCGACCACCCCAGAGTCCAGAACCTCAACATCACTGAATGGACCGACCACCCCAGAGTCCAGAACCTCAACATCACTGAATGGACTGACCACCCCAAAGTCCAGAACCTCAATAGCACTGACTGGGCTGACCACCCTAGAGTCCAGAACTTCAACATTGCTGAATAGACTGACCCCCCCAGAATCCAGAACCTCAACATTGCTGAATAGACTGACCACCCCAGAGTCCAGAACCTCAACATCACTGAATGGACTGACCACCCCAGAGTCCAGAACCTCAACATCACTGAATGGACTGACCACCCCAGAGTCCAGAAATTTAAGATCACTGACTGGACTGACAATCCCAGAGTCCAGAACTTCAACATCAATGTATGGACTGACCACCCCAGAGTCCAGAACCTCAACATCACTGAATGGACCGACCACCCCAGAGTCCAGAACCTCAACATCACTGAATGGACTGACCACCCCAAAGTCCAGAACCTCAACATCACTGAATGGACCGACCACCCCAGAGTCCAGAACCTCAACATCACTGAATGGACCGACCACCCCAGAGTCCAGAACCTCAACATCACTGAATGGACCAACCACCCCAGAGTCCAGAACCTCAACATCACTGAATGGACTGATCACCCCAAAGTCTAGAAGCTCAACATCACTGAATGGACCGACCTCCCCAGAGTCCAGAACCTCAACATCACTGAATGGACCAACCACCCCAGAGTCCAGAACCTCAACATCACTGAATGGACTGACCACCCCAGAGTCCAGAAATTTAAGATTACTGACTTGACTGACAATCCCAGAGTCCAGAACCTCAACATCACTGAATAGACTGACCACCCCAGAGTCCAGAACCTCAACACCACTGAATGGACTGACCACCCCAGAGTCCAGAACCTCAACATCACCGAATGGACTGACCACCCCAGAGTCCAGAACCTCAACATCACTGAATGGACCGACCACCCCAAGTGAGTAAAAACATTTATTATTAGTTTATAAATAATTAATTCAGTTCAGTATTTAAACAGTAAATATACTGAAATATACTGAACGGTATGTGTGGTGTGTTGGTGTTTCAGTAGCTGATGGTATAAGATGCTGATTCTAGACTACTTCAGTAAACAGGATACACCACTGAATCAGAACACGGTAGAGATGATGATGGTCCGGACCGGTCTGAGGAGATCACCTCTAACTGGAACTTACTGACTCTAATTAAACACCCCTGTTTTAGGCTATGTCCAGCTGCCATATTGGGAATATTGTCTTCCAATGGGAAGGTAATTGTGTAGCAGATCTAAGAAGACCACAGTCGTCTCAGGAATCTTTCAATGTAATCAGATTTGTAATATCTCTTGTGGTTCAAACGTTATCAACACAGAAAGTTGCAACAACAACCACATTAAACAACATGTTCAGTGAGCTGTCCCTGGTGCTGAACTTCACCTTCACAAATGTTGTTTAATGTGGTTGTTGTTGTATATAGCCTGATTTGTTCATGTGTACAGGGACTGCCAGTACTTGTAGAGCACACTGTGTGGATGTAGGCTACAGTACATCATTGTTGTGAGATCTTATTATAATAACATCTGTGTCTGTTTGTCATTATAACATATTTCTGCTCATTTGTTTTCCATTTATTCTCCGCTGTGTTGCAGCATTTTTGCGGGAAGCGTTCCGCCAAGCCTAATGACCAGCGTCTCATTTAATGACTAACCTGGTCAAGTGTCTCATCTCCCTCGGAGGACTGGGCTGAGTGTCCAGACTCACCGTCTGACCTCGCGGACCAGGAAGACCTCACTGAGGCCAAAATCTCCGTCTCAGTTCACGAGAAACATTAATAGATGCCTCCTAGTTAAAAACTCATGTCGGCGCTCACTGTGCTTTAGATATCCTAGTATTATATACGACTAAATGAAGGGTCAGAACAAAACCTTGAATCTTAATGTTTCTTATTTTTCTAGTTTTGGAGATAATGTGAAAACAACTGTGCTTCAGACCAAAAGAAAGAACCCACAATTGCCTGGTGAGAGGTCTGGTTCCATTGACTTACATTCACCCATCCATCCATTATCTTCTGCTTTATCCCTTTAGCCGGGCTCACAGGAGCCAATCCCAGCGCCATCGGGCGAAGGCGGGGTACACCATGGCAGGTCACCAGTCCATCGAATGGCCAACACACACTCACACCTACGGGCAGTTTAGAGTGAGGATCCTAACATGCATGTGTTTGGACTGTGGGAGGAAACCGGAGAACCCACTCAAACACAGAGAGAACATACACACTCCACACAGAACCACCCGGACCGGGAATCCAACCCAGATCATCTTACTGTGAGGAGACAGTGCTGACCACTACACCACCCTACTGACCACTACACCACCATACTAACCACTACACCACCATACTAACCTCTACACCACCATACTGACCACTACACCACCATACTGACCACTACACCACCATACTAACCTCTACACCACCATACTGACCACTACACCACCATACTAACCACTACACCACTATACTAACCACTACACCACCGTACTGACCACTACACCACCATACTGACCACTACACCACCATACTAACCACTACACCACCATACTAACCACTACACCACCGTACTAACCACTACACCACCATACTAACAACTACACCACTGTACTGACCACTACACCACCGTACTAACCACTACACCACCATACTAACCACTACACCACCGTACTGACCACTACACCACCGTACTAACCACTACACCACCATACTAACCACTACACCACCATACTAACCACTACACCACTGTACTAACCACTACACCACCATACTAACCACTACACCACCATACTAACCACTACACCACCATACTGACCACTACACCACTATACTAACCACTACACTACGATATTAACCACTATACCACCGTACTGACCACTACACCACCGTACTGACCACTACACCACCGTACTAACCACTACACCACCGTACTGACCACTACACCACCATACTAACCTGTACACCACCAAACTAACCACTACACCACCGTACTAACCACTACACTACGATACTAACCACTACACCACCGTACTGACCACTACACCACCGTACTGACCACTACACCACCGTACTAACCACTACACCACCGTACTGACCACTACACCACCATACTAACCTGTACACCACCAAACTAACCACTACACCACCGTACTAACCACTACACCACCATACTAACCACTACACCACCGTACTAACCACTACACCACCATACTAACCACTACACCACCATACTGACCACTACACCACCATACTGACCACTACACCACCATACTGACCACTACACCACCGTACTAACCACTACACCACCATACTAACCACTACACCACCGTACTGACCACTACACCACCATACTGACCACTACACCACCATACTAACCACTACACCACCATACTAACCACTACACCACCGTACTGACCACTACACCACCATACTGACCACTACACCACCATACTAACCACTACACCACCATACTGACCACTACACCACCATACTAACCACTATACCATCATACTAACCACTACACCACCGTACTAACCACTACACCACCATACTAACCACTACACCACCATACTAACCACTACACCACCATACTAACCACTACACCACCTTACTGACCACTACACCACCATACTAACCACTACACCACCATACTAACCACTACACCACCATACTGACCACTACACCACCATACTAACCACTATACCATCATACTAACCACTACACCACCATACTAACCACTACACCACCATACTAACCACTACACCACCATACTAACCACTACACCACCATACTGACCACTACACCACCATACTAACCACTATACCATCATACTAACCACTACACCACCGTACTAACCACTACACCACCATACTAACCACTACACCACCATACTAACCACTACACTACGATACTAACCACTATACCACCATACTAACCACTACACTACGATACTAACCACTACACCACCGTACTGACCACTACACCACCGTACTAACTAAATTCTGCGGGTCCCACCACCATACTGACCACTACACCACCATACTAACCACTACACCACCATACTAACCACTACACCACGATACTAACCACTACACCACTATACTAACCACTACACCACCATACTGACCACTACACCACCATACTAACCACTACACCACTATACTAACCACTACACTACGATACTAACCACTATACCACCATACTAACCACTACACCACCGTACTAACCACTACACCACCGTACTAACCACTACACCACCGTACTAACCACTACACCACTATACTAACCACTACACCACTATACTAACCACTACACCACCATACTAACCACTACACCACCATACTGACCACTACACCACTATACTAACCACTACACCACCATACTAACCACTACACCACCATACTAACCACTACACCACCATACTGACCACTACACCACCATACTAACCACTACACCACCATACTAACCACTACACCACCATACTGACCACTACACCACCATACTGACCACTACACCACCATACTAACCACTACACCACCATACTGACCACTACACCACCGTACTAACCACTACACCACCGTACTGACCACTACACCACCGTACTAACCTCTACACCACCGTACTGACCACTACACCACCGTACTGACCACTACACCACCGTACTGACCACTACACCACCATACTAACCTGTACACCACCAAACTAACCACTACACCACCGTACTAACCACTACACCACCATACTAACCACTACACCACCGTACTAACCACTACACCACCATACTAACCACTACACCACCGTACTGACCACTACACCACCGTACTGACCACTACACCACCGTACTAACCTCTACACCACCGTACTGACCACTACACCACCATACTAACCACTACACCACCGTACTGACCACTACACCACCATACTAACCACTACACCACCATACTGACCACTACACCACCGTACTAACCACTACACCACCATACTAACCACTACACCACCATACTGACCACTACACCACTGTACTGACCACTACACCACCGTACTAACTAAATTCTGCGGGTCCCTGAATATAAATTTCATATGATATGATATGTTTAGCTGCTTCATCCACACTCTGAAAGCTTTTGTCTTTGATATTCTTAACTGACTAGAGTTATGTCACTGGTCGGCCTCAGGGTGGCGCTGTAGCAAAGTCATTCACCCAGTTAAGTCTGGCAGTTGGGCCTGGAAACTGTAACTATATGTGAGATACCCCTAACCTGCAGACAAAATAAACAATACAGAGGGCCCTGTAGGGTCTAGAACCTGTGACTGGGCCCCAGGGACTTTCCACCTAGGCCCTTCCAGCAACGCTGCACTGTCCAGCGTCATGAGAAGCCATGCTCCTCTAGCACCACTGTTTAGGACAGCCCGTCCCACCACCTGGCTACTGGGCCACGCCAAACACCCAGGGCTGGCAGCACAGAATTCCTTTTTACACCCTCTTCTTAAACAGGCTGTTGTGGTTACTGTGCCTTTAAGACAGAAGTATGTAAGCAACCTCTCGTCTGATTGGCTGTCCTGTATTCAGAAAGCAGTCCACACTGAAACACGCCTAATTACCTCAGTGTGAGTGGGTGGGGCTAAACTGCAATAAACTGAATAGGTGGACATGTGTAGATGTGTTGGTTTGTTGTGACATCACACAAGAACAGATGGTATAAACTGAAGATAGTTCATATTAAAACTTTAACACAGTTTAAAGTCTCTGGTTTGAAGGGAAATGTATTTTTCATGATATGAGGATTTTAAAACATTTACAGTAGAAGCAGGAAAACGCATTAAAGTAATAACGCGTGCTCAGAGATTGACTGTATGATTAGAGCAGAAAGATTAAGCAGAATTTGTTTAGTCTAGATCATTACAGGCTGCTTAGTGTTATTGAATCTTCCACTATATACTCAGAGCTGTTTATTTGTTTACGTATTGGATCAGAAGTGAATTATGTGTTCAGCAAATTCAATATCTACTGTTTTTCAGACTCAGTTAAGATGAGCAAGAGGTGGAGATGTTTGGATGAAGTTAGCATGAACATCAAGTCATGACTGATTCACCTTCTGAGTCTGATCTTTTCTGTGAGGGTCTCTGAGAGAGCTGAGCGCTTTGTTGCCATGAGAGTTGGGTGTGGTGGGACGGAGAGGTGAATCACCTTCTTGTACTTTATTAGATACACCTGCCTTATGCCTTCTCTCGGTGGCCACTTTATTAGAAACACCTGTTGTGCTTCCACTTATTGGACACTTTATTAGAAACACCCACCTTGTGCTTCCTCTCACTGGCCACTTTATTAGAAACACCTACCTTGTACTTCCACTTACTGGCCACTTTATTAGAAACACCCATCTTGTGCTTCCTTTCAACGGCCACTTTATTAGAAACACCTGTTGTTCTTCCACTAACTGGCTACCTTATTAGAAACACCTACCTTATGCTTTCTCTCACTGGCCACTTTATTAGAAACACCTACCTTATGCTTTCTCTTAACGCCCACATCATTAGAAACACCAGTGGTGCTTCCACTCACTGGCCACTTTATTAGAAACACCTGTTGTTCTTCCCCTCACTGGCCACTTTATTAGAAACACCTGTTGTTCTTCCCCTCACTGGCCACTTTATTAGAAGCACCTACCTTATGCTTTCTCTCACTGGCCACTTTATTAGAAACACCAACCCTGTGCATCCTCTCACTGGCCACTTTATTTGAAACACCAGAGGTGCTTCCACTCATTGGCCACTTTATTAGAAACACCCACCTTGTGCTTCCTCTCACTGGCCACTTTATTAGAAATACCTGTTGTACGTCTACTTACTGGCCACTTTATTAGAAACACATACCTTGTGCTTCCCCTAACTGGCCACTTTATTAGAAACACCTACCTTATGCTTTCTCTTAATGCCCACTTCATTAGAAACACCAGTGGTGCTTCCACTCACTGGCCACTTTATTAGAAACACCTGTTGTTCTTCCCCTCACTGGCCACTTTATTAGAAGCACCTACCTTATGCTTTCTCTCACTGGCCACTTTATTAGAAACACCAACCCTGTGCATCCTCTCACTGGCCACTTTATTAGAAACATCTACCTTGTGCTTTCTCTCAATGGGCACTTTATTAGAAACACCAGTGGTGCTTCCACTCATTGGCCACTTTATTAGAAACACCCACCTTGTGCTTCCTCTCACTAGCCACTTTATTAGAACTACCTGTTGTACGTCTACTTACTGGCCACTTTATTAGAAACACATACCTTGTGCTTCCACTAACTGGCCACTTTATTAGAAACACCTACCTTGTACTTCCACTTATTGGCCACTTTATTAGAAACACCTGTTGTTCTTCCCCTCACTGGCCACTTTATTAGAAGCACCTACCTTATGCTTTCTCTCACTGGCCACTTTATTAGAAACACCAACCCTGTGCATCCTCTCACTGGCCACTTTATTAGAAACACATACCTTGTGCTTCCACTAACAGGCCACTTTATTAGAAACACCTACACTGTTCTTCCCCTCACTGGCCACTTTATTAGAAACACCCACCTTGTGCCTCCACTCACTCAATGCCTGCTTGCACAAACTGAGATAGGAAGGAGACAGAACACACATGTGAAATGAAGCTCCAGTCATGCTGTATCTCAACAACATCTCCATCCTTCTCCAGCAAGGCCTCTTCTTTTCAGTCAGGCTCAAGGTTACTGATTAGCTCCAGCCAGACTTCCTCACATCTCCACTCTGAGGGTTAATGCTATCAGTTGCCACTGAAGACGACGCTGCATGGTGTAAAATCATCATTCCCCCATTACCGAGGCTCAACGCTATTTTTAACGTCGGAGTAAACGCTCCCAACTCCAGCCTGCCCACCTTCCAATGCATGCTGGAAGGATAAGTGCCCCAATAAGACGGCAGTGCCTGCATCATGTGGAAGGAACGGGGGGCAAGCACTCGCTCAAATTACAGTCATTTGAGCGCTCGATGTTGGGGTATGTGGTTTGATGCTGCTAGTCAGAACGCTTTGATTGGTCCTGTCGTACATACACAGACGCATAATTACCAGGAGCGCATGTAAATTACTCATAGTATTAGTTTCTAAAACAGGAAACCAATCTTTCAGTAAACTGTTTACTTGGAGCCGAGGGTGGGCTACGTTAGACTGATGCGGACGCAATACTGCAGAGTTAAAATCGATTAGATCCAAGTCAGAGCTTCGCAAGACAAGACATCGAGACATGGTCAAATAAAATGATTGCATTTAATAAGAATGCACGTCTTAACATACACTGCCTCATCAATTGGAGACCACCAGTTGCGAAATACAGAAGGTCCTGGGGGGTCTGATAACCTCTTAGACCTCCTGAATGTCTCAAAATTCAAAGTTCTTGGGGTCCCTGAAAATAAAGTTGATATGACTTAATATGATTGTTTAGCTTGTTCACCCACCATTCGCAAGCTTTTGCTTGGCAGTTGGGCTTGGCAACTGTAACTATGCCTGGATTACCCCTAACCTATGGCCAAACTGCAAAATACAGGGGGTCCTGGAGGGTCGGGGACGCGCTTATAATCTCTTGGACCCCCTGAAAGTCTCAAAATCCAAATTCTTGGGGTCCCTGAAAATAAGTCTTAACATACACTGTCTCATCAATTGAAAGCCTACAACCAATTTGCGAAATACAGAAGGTCCTGGGGGGGTCCGGTACCACCTAATAACCTCTTGGACCCCCTGAATGTCTCAAAATCCAAATTTTTGGGGTCCCTGAAAATAAAGTTGATATAACGTAATATGATTGTTCAGCTGGTTCATCCACTGTTGCCAAGCTTTTGCCTGGCATTTGGGCTTGGCAACTGTAACTATGCATGGATTACCCCTAATCTATGGCCAAACTGCAAAATACAGGGGGTCCTAGAGGGTCCGGGACATGCTTATAACCTCTTGCACCCCCCAAAAGCCCTGAATATAAATTTTATATGATATTATATCATATGATATGATTGTTTAGCTGCTTCATCCACACTCTGCAAGCTTTTGTCTATAATATTCTTAACTGACTAGAGTTATGTCACTGGTCTGCCTCAGGGTGGCGCTGTAGCAAAGTCATGGCAGTTGGGCCTGAAAACTATAACTATGCCTGGGATAGCCATAATCTACAGTCAAAATAAAAAATACAGAGGGCCCAGGAGGATCTGGGACCCCCTTATAATCTATTGGACCCCCTGAATGTCTCAAAATCCAAATTCCGGGGTTTCCTAAAAATAAAGCTGGTGATATAATACAATTGTTTTACTGCTTTATCCACACGCTGCAAGCTTTTGTCTTTAATATTCTTAACTGACTAGAGTTATATCACGGGTCTGCCTCAGGGTGGCGCTGTAGCAAATTCATTCACCCAGTTAAGTCTTCCTGTTGGGCCTGGCAACTGTAACTATGCCTGGGATACCCCTGACCTATGGCCAAATAGCAAAATACAGAGGGTTCTCTAAATGTCTCCAAATTCTGGGGGACCCTGAAAATAAACTTGATATGATATAATTTGATTATTTAGCTGCTTCTTTAGTCTTCTTTAATTATTTAACTAACAGTAGTAAGAGCAGTGGTCTGCCTCAGGGTGGCGCTATAGCAAATCTGTGTACTCAGTTGTGAGGAAAGAATCTAGGAGCTTCAAATGTCTCTCAGTTCATCAGCGTTTCTGGGATGTCCTGCTCGCTCAGCTCTCTTTAGGTCGGTATCTCGGTTACTCTTTGGGTTTTATTGTCTTGTTACATCAATCAACATCTCTTCAGGTTGAGATCATGTCCTGCTGCCCTTACATCCTCCTGTAAAATGTTTTGATAGACCTTTGAATGAATTGCTCCCTCAATGGTTGCAAAGCAGCTCTGAACCATGATGCTCCCACCGCCATGCTTCACAGTTGAAATGAGGTTTTTGGTGTTGGTGACCGTTTGTGCTAGATAGTTCTACTTTTGTCTCAATCCTACCAGAGAACATTTTCTCAAAAGGACTGTGGAACATCCACTTGGTCTTGGGTAAACCTTTGTGGTGTCTTCCATAAACTCCTTTCTTGTTTTCTAATAGTAGAAACATGACCCTGTTTCTGCAGTTTGAAGAGTCTGTAGATCTTCTGCTGTTGCTCTTGGGTTCTTTCGCTCCTCAGAAGGCTGTTATGCTCTTGGAGTGACCATAGCCTGACATAGCCTCCACTCTGAGCGAGAGCAGCTCTAGGCCTGAATGTTCTTCTAAAAGTTCTTCATGGTCCACATGGTTTGTCAGCAGGCAGACTTTGTGTGCTGTGAAGCCCAGACTTCCAGTCTCAACTCCTTAACTGAAACACCTTCTGCCAATTAACTCCTGGAGAATCATTAACACAGAGGTTCTCCTACTTTTTCTAGGCCGAGAACTTCAGCAGTTGTTAATGTGTTGTGTTATCAGTTCAGGTAGATTATGTTTGTCTATAATTGTGACTTATATAACGATCAGCTCTCATTTAATTAGTAATCAATGCAGAGACCCAATTCCAAACACTTCATTTTTTACAGATGTACCTTGTAAGCCCTCAAAGTGGCCTCTTTGTTGGAAACACCCACCTCATACTTTCTTCCAGAGACTCGTTAGTTCTGTAGAAACACCGCGGTGGTTTCTTGTTGCATCCTGGAGATGGAGTTTATCTCCTGCATGTTGGAGAAGCTGTACAGTACCTTCGCCCTCTGCCTTTAGGATGTTCTCCATCTGTTCCTATGCGGTCTGACAGCTGTGTGTATGCTGCTGTGTCTGCTCCTCTGGCTGGCTCTCTTATGTTTTCCCAGTGCGGTGATACCAGCGCTGTCTCCGGCTGCTCTGTAATGGTCTCGTGCATATGTTCATGCGGTCGTTAACAACTGCCTTAATATTCATATGCTGAACAAGTTGGCAAGTTAGAGAAACAGAGGCTGTTTCTTCTAATCTGAAGCCTGATCAGTACACTCTCAAGTGAGGTTCTAGCTTTACTCATCGTAGGTCATACAACCGGATCAACCATGACTTAGATGCTCCAAAGTCCCCAGTCTCTGCTATCCTGGTTCCAGATACCTGCAGTGTTCTCCACTGGATAGCGTTTGGTCACCCTCACCCCTCATGATATGATCCTGATGCTTAAGGAATCTTTAAGGTCTTCACAAATCCAACCACTGCCACCAAATATCAGGGTATAGTGAAATATAATCCCACCACTGCCACCAAATATCATGATATAGTGGAATAATCCCATCACTGCCACCAAATATCAGGGTATAGTGAAATATAATCCCACCACTGCCACCATATATCACAGTATAGTGGAGTAATCCCACCACTGCCACGAAATATCATGGTATAGTGAAATATAATCTCTCCACTGCCACGAAATATCATGATATAGTGGAATAATCCCACCACTGCCACCAAATATCACAGTATAGTGGAATAATCCCATCACTGCCACCAAATACCTTGGTTTAGTGGAATAATCCCACCACTGCCACCAAATATCACAGTATAGTGGAATAATCCCACCACTGTCACCAAATATCATGGTTTAGTGAAATAATCCCACCACTGCCACCAAATATCACGGTATAGTGGAATAATCCCACCACTGTCACCAAATATCATGGTTTAGTGGAATAATCCCACCACTGCCACCAAATATCACAGTATAGTGGAATAATCCCACCACTGTCACCAAATATCATGGTTTAGTGAAATAATCCCACCACTGCCACCAAATATCACGGTATAGTGGAATAATCCCACCACTGCCACGAAATATGACCGTATAGTAAAATATAATCCCACCACTGCCACCAAATATCACGGTATAGTAAAATATAATCCCACCACTGCCACCAAATATCATGGTATAGTTGAATAATCCCACCACTGCCACAAAATATCACAGTATAGTAAAATATAATCCCACCACTGCCACCAAATATCACAGTATAGTGGAGTAATCCCACCACTGCCACCAAATATCACAGTATAGTAAAATATAATCCCACCACTGCCACCAAATATCACAGTATAGTGGAGTAATCCCACCACTGCCACCAAATATCACAGTATAGTGGAATAATCCCACCACTGCCACCAAATATCACAGTATAGTAAAATATAAACCCATCACTGCCACCATATATCACAGTATAGTAAAATATAATCCCACCAATGCCACCACATATCATGGTATAGTTGAATAATCCCACCACTGCCACGAAATATCACAGTATAGTAAAATATAATCCCACCACTGCCACCAAATATCACAGTATAGTAAAATATAATCCCACCACTGCCACCAAATATCATGGTATAGTTGAATAATCCCACCACTGCCACCAAATATCACGGTTTAGTGAAATAATCCCATCACTGCCACCAAATATCACGGTTTAGTGAAATAATCCCATCACTGCCACCAAATATCACGGTATAGTGAAATAATCCCACCACTGCCACCAAATATCACGGTATAGTGAAATAATCCCACCACTGCCACCAAATATCACGGTATAGTAAAATATAATCCCATCACTGCCACCAAATATCACGGTATAGTGAAATAATCCCACCACTGCCACCAAATATCACGGTATAGTAAAGTAATCCCACCACTGCCACCAAATATCATGGTATAGTAAAGTAATCCCACTACTGCCACCAAATATCATGGTATAGTTGAATAATCCCACCACTGCCACCAAATATCACGGTTTAGTGAAATAATCCCACCACTGCCACCAAATATCATAGTATAGTAAAGTAATCCCACCACTGCCACCAAATATCATGGTATAGTTAAATAATCCCACCACTGCCACCAAATATCACGGTTTAGTGAAATAATCCCATCACTGCCACCAAATATCACGGTTTAGTGAAATAATCCCATCACTGCCACCAAATATCACGGTACAGTGAAATAATCCCACCACTGCCACCAAATATCACGGTATAGTAAAATATAATCCCATCACTGCCACCAAATATCACGGTATAGTGAAATAATCCCACCACTGCCACCAAATATCACAGTATAGTAAAATATAATCCCACCACTGCCACCAAATATCACGGTTTAGTGAAATAATCCCACCACTGCCACCAAATATCATAGTATAGTAAAGTAATCCCACCACTGCCACCAAATATCATGGTATAGTTAAATAATCCCACCACTGCCACCAAATATCACGGTTTAGTGAAATAATCCCATCACTGCCACCAAATATCACGGTTTAGTGAAATAATCCCATCACTGCCACCAAATATCACGGTACAGTGAAATAATCCCACCACTGCCACCAAATATCACGGTATAGTGAAATAATCCCACCACTGCCACCAAATATCACGGTATAGTAAAATATAATCCCATCACTGCCACCAAATATCACGGTATAGTGAAATAATCCCACCACTGCCACCAAATATCACGGTATAGTAAAGTAATCCCACCACTGCCACCAAATATCATGGTATAGTAAAGTAATCCCACTACTGCCACCAAATATCATGGTATAGTTGAATAATCCCACCACTGCCACCAAATATCACGGTTTAGTGAAATAATCCCACCACTGCCACCAAATATCATAGTATAGTAAAGTAATCCCACCACTGCCACCAAATATCATGGTATAGTTAAATAATCCCACCACTGCCACCAAATATCACGGTTTAGTGAAATAATCCCATCACTGCCACCAAATATCACGGTTTAGTGAAATAATCCCATCACTGCCACCAAATATCACGGTACAGTGAAATAATCCCACCACTGCCACCAAATATCACGGTATAGTAAAATATAATCCCATCACTGCCACCAAATATCACGGTATAGTGAAATAATTCCACCACTGCCACCAAATATCACGGTATAGTAAAATATAATCCCATCACTGCCACCAAATATCACGGTATAGTGAAATAATCCCACCACTGCCACCAAATATCACGGTATAGTGGAGTAATCCCACCACTGCCACCAAATATCACAGTATAGTGGAATAATCCCACCACTGCCACCAAATATCACAGTATAGTAAAATATAAACCCATCACTGCCACCATATATCACAGTATAGTAAAATATAATCCCACCAATGCCACCACATATCATGGTATAGTTGAATAATCCCACCACTGCCACGAAATATCACAGTATAGTAAAATATAATCCCACCACTGCCACCAAATATCACAGTATAGTAAAATATAATCCCACCACTGCCACCAAATATCATGGTATAGTTGAATAATCCCACCACTGCCACCAAATATCACGGTTTAGTGAAATAATCCCATCACTGCCACCAAATATCACGGTTTAGTGAAATAATCCCATCACTGCCACCAAATATCACGGTATAGTGAAATAATCCCACCACTGCCACCAAATATCACGGTATAGTGAAATAATCCCACCACTGCCACCAAATATCACGGTATAGTAAAATATAATCCCATCACTGCCACCAAATATCACGGTATAGTGAAATAATCCCACCACTGCCACCAAATATCACGGTATAGTAAAGTAATCCCACCACTGCCACCAAATATCATGGTATAGTAAAGTAATCCCACTACTGCCACCAAATATCATGGTATAGTTGAATAATCCCACCACTGCCACCAAATATCACGGTTTAGTGAAATAATCCCACCACTGCCACCAAATATCATAGTATAGTAAAGTAATCCCACCACTGCCACCAAATATCATGGTATAGTTAAATAATCCCACCACTGCCACCAAATATCACGGTTTAGTGAAATAATCCCATCACTGCCACCAAATATCACGGTTTAGTGAAATAATCCCATCACTGCCACCAAATATCACGGTACAGTGAAATAATCCCACCACTGCCACCAAATATCACGGTATAGTGAAATAATCCCACCACTGCCACCAAATATCACGGTATAGTAAAATATAATCCCATCACTGCCACCAAATATCACGGTATAGTGAAATAATCCCACCACTGCCACCAAATATCACGGTATAGTAAAGTAATCCCACCACTGCCACCAAATATCATGGTATAGTAAAGTAATCCCACTACTGCCACCAAATATCATGGTATAGTTGAATAATCCCACCACTGCCACCAAATATCACGGTTTAGTGAAATAATCCCACCACTGCCACCAAATATCATAGTATAGTAAAGTAATCCCACCACTGCCACCAAATATCATGGTATAGTTAAATAATCCCACCACTGCCACCAAATATCACGGTTTAGTGAAATAATCCCATCACTGCCACCAAATATCACGGTTTAGTGAAATAATCCCATCACTGCCACCAAATATCACGGTACAGTGAAATAATCCCACCACTGCCACCAAATATCACGGTATAGTAAAATATAATCCCATCACTGCCACCAAATATCACGGTATAGTGAAATAATTCCACCACTGCCACCAAATATCACGGTATAGTAAAATATAATCCCATCACTGCCACCAAATATCACGGTATAGTGAAATAATCCCACCACTGCCACCAAATATCACGGTATAGTGAAATAATCCCATCACTGCCACCAAATATCACGGTATAGTAAAATATAATCCCACCACTGCCACCAAATATCACAGTATAGTGGAATAATCCCATCACTGCCACCAAATATCACAGTATAGTGAAATAATCCCACCACTGCCACCAAATATCACAGTATAGTGGAATAATCCCACCACTGCCACCAAATATCACAGTATAGTGGAATAATCCCATCACTGCCACCAAATATCTTGGTACAGTGGAATAACATGACTTAATTGATTCCAAGAAAATACTCAAAAGACGTATTTAATCATCTTAAATCAAACAACGACCCAAACAGCTTCCAAAAAGCCCCCGGGCCCTCGGTCACCAGGCTGACCCCAAAACTTCTGAATGAACAAATCAGGAAGAGTCAATCAAATGCATCAACCAATCACAAAGCTTCTATTTGCTGCCTTGTCAATCATCACACTGGTAAATAAAGAAACAGTGATGATGGTAAAAACCAGTGTGCAAAATATGCCCTGGTATTTGGGGGTCCTATGTTGGGAGTCCAGCACAGGATCTTCTGTATTTCGCACCATGGTAATAATAATAATAATAATAATAATAATAATATATATTAAAATAATAATAATAATAATTGAATAAAAGGGCAAACACAAGAAAATAACAAAAAGAACAGTTATAATGTCATGCTGTTATTATTTGGGAAGAAATCCCTGGAAATGCTCCTCAGCTCCACCACACACCTCCGTCACTTTGGACGTGGCTGGGAGGAAAAAAAAATATTGATATTGCACCACTATGTAAAACTGTATCAATTGTCAATAACAGAGTAATAACTATTAATTAAATGTTGAATGTAAAGGTCGGTGGTGGGCAGTGGCTCATTTTGTGCTTAAACTTCCAACAACTAGATGGCAGTGTTGTAGAGCATCTTCAGTCTTTAGATTCTTCCACCTCTACCCCTAACATTATCATTAGTAACCCTGCATACGGGGGTGTGTTTGTTATTAATAAAATCACAGTACATTGACTTACTTACAGTATCGCAATATATGAAATCTCAATATACACTATATCACCCATCCAAATCACTGAATTCAGGTGTTCCATCTCTTTCATGGCCACTGGTGTATAAAACCAGCTTCTAGTCCTGCAGGCTGCTTCTACACACATTAGTAAAGAGTGGGTCTCTCTCAGGAGCTCAGTGAACTCCAGCGTGGTATCGTGATAGGACGCCACCTGTGTAACAAGTCCAGTGGTGAAGTTTCCTCACTACTAAATATTCCACAGTGGACTGTCAGTGGTGTTAGAACAAAGTGGAAGTGATTGAGAACGACAGCAACTCCGCCACCAAGTGGTAGAACACGTACAATGACAGAGTGGGTCAGCGGATGCTGAGGAGCATAGTACACAGAGGTCACCAACTTTCTACAGAGTCCATCACTACAGACCTCCAAACCTCATGTGGTCTTCAGATCAGCTCAAGAACAGAGCGTAGAGAGCTTCATGGAATGGGTCTCCATGGCTGAGCAGCTGCATCCAAGTCATCACCAAGAACAATGCAGAGCGTCAGATGCAGTGGTGTAAAGCACACCGCCATTGGACAGTGGAGCAGTGGAGACGTGTTCTCTGGAGTGACCAATCACGCTTCTCCGTCTGGCAATCCGATGGACGAGCCTGGGTTTGGCGGTTGCAAAGAAAATGGTACCTGTCTGACTGCATTGTGCCGAGTGTAAAGTTTGGTAAAGGGGGGATTATGGTGTGGGGTTGTGTTTCTGGAAGTGTTCCTGAAACACAACTCTTAATGCTTCAGCAGACCAAGAGACTCTGGACAATTTCATGCTCTTAACTTTGTGGGGACAGTTTGAGGGACGACCCCTTCTTGTTCCAACATGTCTGCCCACCAGTGCACAGAGCAGCTTTATAAAGACATGGAGGAGCGAGTTTGGTGTGGAAGAACTTGACTGGCCTGCACAGAGTCCTGACCTCAACCTGATAGAACACCTTTGGGGTGAATTAGAGCGGAGACGGCGAGCCAGACCTTCTCGTCCAACATCAGTGTCTGACCTCACAGATGGTCTTTTGGAAGAACATTCAAACATTCCCATAAACACGCTCCTAAACCGTGTGGAGAGACTTCCCAGAAGAGCTGAAGCTGTTGTAGCTGCAAAGGTTGGGCCAACATCATATTAAACCCTATGGATTCAAATGCATGTGTTACTTATTCGATGTCAGGATCAAAAACTTTCCTAATTATAAAACTGCTTTCAGACAAATCATGGTTAATGTATCTTCTCTGTGAAGCCGTCACATTCTTTGGTCCACATTTTTAAAATAACACGCTGTAGAAACAACGCATAGTTTACAAACACTGCCGGCGGCGAGCAATCAGATTCTGGCCTTTATCATCGCCGGGCCCGCGGTATGTCCTCAGCTCCCTCGCGGCGCGTTCCTATCACATTTACTCACTCGTACAGGACAATTTCCACAAGGCCGAGCGGATTGTTTGTGGAGAGATGAAATCCTCCTTCGCGTCGTCCTGTTGTCCAGCGGACTCCATCCCAATACTCCCGCACAATTTCTGTAGCTCTGTATCCTTGAACACTCTGTCAACATTTAATATTATCCAGAGCGGACTGTCCACTCACAGAGCCAATATTGATCGAAAGTGGCAGTTCATTTTTCCACGAGCGCAGGCTTGTCGAGGGTCGATTGTTCGGAAATCCCGAGAGGAAGCAGTAAAACCGGAAAACGCACCCAATAAGAATGCTTTCTTTTCCCGCTTTGTTTATTTATTTTTTTATTTTGTTGCAGGGGGAGAGGGTGAGGCGCAATATTGACGAAGCCCCCCCCGCCCCCCCCCCCGCCCCCCGGGGTCACCCGGTCTTATCTCCGAGTCCAGCTGCCTGCAGATAGGAGATGGAGGGAGTGCCGAAGCCTGTTGGAGGAGTGGGGAGTGGAGGAGGAGTGAAAGAGTGCATCGCTCACTTACTTCATTTCCTTCTCAGGCACCACACCTGATTTCATGTCAGCAGGGAGCTTCTCCATGGGTGGGTTAGGAAGAGAGAGAGAGGGAGAGAAAGAGAGAGAGAGAGAGAGAGAGAGAGAGAGAGAGAGAGAGAAAGAGAGATGGAGAGACATAGAGAGATGGAGGCGAAAGAGTGAGAACTATATATATATATATATATATATATATATATATATATATATATATATACACACACACACACACACACACTTTAGGAACCATGTAGAATCCATATAGGAGCACTTTGTAGTTCTACACTTAAAGACTGTAGTTCATCTGATGAACTAACTGAACATCAAGATGATGTCATCTTGTAACACAAGCTTGCAGAGGTGTATCTCCCAACTTGTTCTGCTGGACTTTCAGGATCTGACTCTGACTCAAACTGATACAGCAGAACTGATGTCACTGTAAGAACAGCAACAGTAGTGTGGGGGCGGAGCTTGTAGCAGGATGCTGCTCACAACAGAATGGGCCAATTAGAATGTGCTGGGGCTAGCTGGTTACCATGGTAACTTTAGTAAATATCTCTTGAACATGACACATAGATGTCTTTGATATATATATAGTCAAAACTGTTATTTCTTTACATTCTAGTCCTTAAAAAATACATATTGCACCTTTAAATTTTTTACATATTGCACCTTTAAAAACTTTACATATTACACCTTTAAAGAATGGTTGGTAAACAAAAAAAGGTGCATTTAAGAACACCCGTGGAATAAAGGAGAACGTAAGGTAAGAGAGAGTAGGAGTCGAGGAGCAATGTGCTGAACGCATGTAAAATCAGTTGACATGGGCAGTCTGCCATCATCTCAGTCCAGCGTCACAGTCTGCTTGAGGAACGGCCGTCATTGTTCTCCTAACTGAGGAACCCAAGGTGAGAGGCCATAGCAGCGGCAGCCCGGCGTGTGAATAAAGCAGATCGTTTTTGGTGCCGCTGGTCGATGATGCCTCAAAAACACCTTGAGAGGAAAAACTCCCTCTTCAGAGCGGCTACGTCCATTACAGCTCCACATGCAGCTCCATAAAGGCTGGAGAATTTTTTAGAAAGCCTCTCTCAGTACTGCTGTTATGAAAGCCTGCGACAGGCTGTGGAGCTCCGGCAGCGCCGCGGAACAGCGACGCCGTGTCCCTCCGGAGACTGCGCCTGGTGAAGAACTGCATCACAGCAGTGCATGGAGACTGACAGTTGAGGAGCAAGAGCTATTTCATTTTTGTACGTGACTATTTTCCAACTTCTCTTTAGCCCTTAGATTTAAACTGGCTGTTTTTGAGTTACCGTGCCTTTAAGACTGGTCTATGTAAATGAGCTGTGCTCTAATTGGCAGACCAGGTTGCAGTGTGGAACAAACGAATACTTTTGGATGTGTGTATCCTTTACAAAGCTCCACTGACTCCAGCTAAACTGCTGTGGACTGAATGAGTGGGGCTGAACTAGTGTAGACTAAATGGGTGGAGCTAAACTGCTGTAGACTGAATGGGTGGGACTAAACTGCTGTAGACTGAATGGGTGGAGCTAAACTGTTGTACACTGAATGGGTAGGGCTAAACTGCTGTAGACTGAATGGGTGGAGCTAAACTGTTGTACACTGAATGGGTAGGGCTAAACTGCTGTAGACTGAATGGGTGGGGCTAAACTCCTGTAGACTAAATGGGTGGGACTAAACTACTATAAGCTGAATGGCTGGGACTAAACTACTATAGGCTGAATGGGTGGAGCTAAACTGCTGTAGACTGCATGGGTGGAGCTAAACTACTATAGGCTGAATGGGTGGAGCTAAACTGCTGTAGACTGCATGGGTGGAGCTAAACTGTTGTACACTGAATGGGTAGGGCTAAACTGCTGTAGACTGAATGGGTGGAGCTAAACTGCTGTAGACTGAATGAGTGGAGCTTAACTGCTGTAGATTGAATGGGTGGAGCTAAACTGCTGTAGTTTGAATGGGTGGGGCTAAACTCCTGTAGACTAAATGGGTGGAGCTAAACTGCTGTAGACTGAATGTATGGGGCTGAACTAGTGTAGACTAAATGGGTGTGACTAAACTACTATAAGCTGAATGGCTGGGACTACACTACTATAGGCTGAATGGGTGGAGCTAAACTGCTGTAGACTGAATGGGTGGAGCTAAACTGCTGTAGACTGAATGGGTGGGGCTAAACTGCTGTAGACTGAATGGGTGGGGCCTAGCTGCTGTAGACTGAATGGGTGGAGCTAAACTGCTGTAGGCTAAATGGGTGGGGCTAAACTCCTGTAGACTAAATGGGTGGAGCTAAACTGCTGTAGACTGAATGTATGGGGCTGAACTAGTGTAGACTAAATGGGTGAGACTAAACTGCTGTAGACTGAATGGGTGGGGCCTAGCTGCTGTAGACTGAATAGAGGGCTAAAGGGCACGGCTGGATGCTTTAAACTGAATTGATGGCTACTTGTAAATACATGGTCATGGTTGTGACATCACAATCTAGTTTGCATATATGAACTGAGTAGAGAGTGGACCACGTTTTGAAATGTACGGTATTTACATACATACGAAATCAGACTGTTATTTCTAACCCAGCAGGGAAAGTGCTGCTTTCTGTGAATGGCGATGGATTCCTCGGATCAGACGGTGGCGAACTCTCCCCGCTGCGAGGTTGAGAGAGGCTCGATAGCGCAGGTGTCTGATGAAGTAACACTTGTACTTGAGAAATGCTTTATTGAGAGCTGTGAACTCGGCACTAGAGATCATTGCTTGTGGGCTGCTACTACATGTTGTGCACATCTCTGAGGAACGCTGCCAAAGCAAACCCACACTGTTGTAAATGACGTCACGCAGCCAGACCTCAAGCTGCTGGAGCGTTTGCGTTCGGGTAGGATGAACAAAGCCGTCGTGCTTCTCCATTCGGGTGAGTTATACGTTCACACTTGCTCAGTAGCAGCAGAGATTGTAGTGTACGTGTACTGTATATTCATACCGTACTCTGTTCAATACATATAGTCTTTAGAAGTGACCAAATATAGCCCAGTGTACACCATAAAGTAGGGATGTTACGCTGCCCTGTATTCTTAGTCTGTTTGTTTTATACTGGACATATATACTCAGAGCCGGTGAGCACAGAGTGTACCCGGACGATATCACTGTATGTGTACATAGTATGTCTGATATGAACATGCAATTTACATCAGACTTAATAAATGAAGTTCTTTTCCACTAAAACGTTCCACGATTAAATTCTCTCCTGCAAAAAACAGCCACAGTGACACGAACTGCATGTGCATATTGTGGCTGCATCACACATTCAGCAAAATCCTCCCACACAGCTCTCAAATGCGTATGCATGAGAAACAGAGGAGTATTGTATATCTACCTGGTGCTTCCACTCACTGGCCACTTTATTAGAAACAGCAACCTTGTGTTTTCACTAATTGGCCACCTAATTAGAAACACATACCTTGTTATTCCACTAACTGGTCACTTTATTAGAAACACCTATTGTGCTTAAATATACTGGCCAATTTATTAGAAACACCAACCTTGTTATTCCACTAATTGGCCACTTTATTACAAATACCTACCTTTTATTTTCACTAATTGGCCACTTTATTAGAAACACGTACTGTACCTTGTGCTTCCATTACCTGGCCACTTCATTAGAAACACTTAAATGTACTTTCACCAACTGGCCACTTTATTAGAAACACCTACCTTGTGTTGACACTAATTGGCCACTTTATTAGAAACACATACCTTGTGCTTCCACTAACTGGCCACTTTATCAGAAACACCAACCTTGTGCTTTCACTAGCTGGCCAATTTACTAGAAACACATACTTTGTGCTTCCACTAACTGGCCACTTTATTAGAAACAACAACCTTGTGCTTCCACTAACTGGCCACTTTATTAGAAACAACAACCTTGTGCTTCCACTAACTGGCCACTTTATTAGAAACACCAACCTTGTGCTTCCACTAACTGGCCACTTTTTTCAGAAACACATACCTTGTGCTTCCACTAACTGGCCACTTTATCAGAAACACCAACCTTGTGCTTCCACTAGCTGGCCACTTTATCAGAAACACCAACCTTGTGCTTCCACTAGCTGGCCAATTTACTAGAAACACATACCTTGTGCATCCACTAACTGGCCACTTTATTAGAAACAACAACCTTGTGCTTCCACTAGCTGGCCACTTTATTAGAAACAGCAAGCTTGTGTTTAAATTCACTGGCCACTTTATTAGAAACACCTACTTTGTGCTTCCACTAACTGGCCACTTTATTAAAAACAACACACTTGCATTCCACTCACTGGCCACTTTATAAGAAACACCTACATTGCACTTTCACTCACTGGCCACTTTATTAGAAACAACAACCTTGTGCTTCCACCTCACTGGCCACTTTATCAGAAACAACAACCTTGTGCTTCCACTAGCCGGCCACTTTATTAGAAACACCTACCTTGTGCTTCCACTAACTGGCCACTTTATTAGAAACACCAACCTTGTTATTCCACTCACTGGCCACCATTCTTGCTGCTGGTGTTCAGACTGTAGCACATCTACTCTACTCTGTATAAGCCATGCGGCCATGACGGCGAAGGTTTCTAATAAAGTGGCCAGGTAGTGCGCCCGGCCGGTACGGGTGTTGATTACGGGTCTCTAGAAGAAACACGGCCTTTATTTCTATTGTTCCTGTAACTGTACAGCTTACACACCACATTCAAACCTCCGAACCCAAGAACCTCCTTCATTAGTCCAATGTTAACCCACCAGAGCCAGCGCGTGAGTAAGAAGGAGCTCGACTCCTGCTCGAAGCTGCCTCGCCGCCCACCTCCCATCGCCACATGTCACCATTAGTTCATAATCTGAAATTAGGCTGAGAATCAGAGCTGGCTCATTAGCATGCGCGTGCGGCGGCGGCCACCGGCCTGATTAGGCCTCGCCTCCTTCTGATGGCGCTGATGCATGCGTCGGGGCGGAGAGAGGGAGGACGACGGGCCTGTAATAATCACCCCTCCACACATTAAATGGAGCCCATTAGACGGGTATTAGGGGAACGATTGGGCGTACTGGGGCCGGGCCCGAGGAGCCGGTGACTCACTCCTCAGGGCTAATGGTCTATCTAGGCCGGCGGACGCAGGCCCGGCGCACGCCGCCGGCGCGCTCTCTCCGGGTGTCCTGGCCTGGCTGCAGACATTTGGCCGGCTTCACGAGCCTCGGCTTCTCTGCCGCGCCGCTCGCTCCCTCTCCGCGTTACTGGGAAAAAGTCATTACGCCGGTAATTATTTTCAAGAAGATGTACCTGCTCTCCACTCAGGAACTCACAAACATCAACAAATTGCTTGCTTTGGTAAAGCAATTTTTGTGTGCTCGTCGGTGCGCGCGCACATGGCATGTGTGTGCGAGCAGGAGATTGGAGGGGGTCTAATTTCGCTGTGCCGAGGACTTAGTGGGTACGCGGCTTATTATTATTATTTTTTTTTTTCAGTGGAAGGTCCATTTAGGAGAAGCTCTGCTCTGCTCTGGTCCACATCCATTTGTTAATTGGTCGTAATTAAGTAGCGCTCTGTGCGCGCGCGCAGGTGAACCGGAGTTCAGGTTTCAGAGCAAAGTCCTGCTGGATACTCCCGCGAGCGAGAGCGACACACGGTGAGACGGTGACTAACGGAGAGTAATGAGTCAGATGTGGCTATTTGTAAACATACCAAACCAGCTTCTAAGACTGAACTGAGTCACCTGTGAGGAATGGAAGCTGTACTGAAGGTATAGAGGTGCAGGTAAATCATCAAACACTGAGAAATGAGTATGTTGGACTTGATGGTCTTTGTGAATGGAACTGAAAGTAAACAAATGATGATCAGACACTCTAATGTATGTACAGTATATAATATATTATACTTTATTAGAAACACCTATTTCTGCTTCCACTAACTGGCCACTTTATCAGAAACACGTATATCTGTTTCCACTAACTGGCCACTTTATTAGAAACAGCTTCTTGTGCTTCCACTAACTGGACACTTTATTAGAAACAGCTTCTTGTGCTTCCACTAACTGGACACTTTATTAGAAACAGCTTCTTGTGCTTCCAATAACTGGCCACTTTATTAAAAACACCTATTTCTGCTTCCACTAACTGGCCACTTTATTAGAAACACCAACCTTGTGCATTCACTAACTGGCCACTTTATCAGAAACACATACCTTGTGCTTCCAATAGCTGGCCACTTTATTAGAAACAACAACCTTGTGCTTCCAATAGCTGGCCACTTTATTAAAAACACCTATTTCTGCTTCCACTAACTGGCCACTTTATTAGAAACACCAACCTTGTGCATTCACTAACTGGCCACTTTATCAGAAACACATATCTGTTTCCACTAACTGGCCACTTTATTAGAAACCGCTTCTTGTGCTTCCACTAACTGGACACTTTATTAGAAACAGCTTCTTGTGCTTCCACTAACTGGACACTTTATTAGAAACAGCTTCTTGTGCTTCCACTAACTGGCCACTTTATTAGAAACATCTCTTGTGCTTTCACACACTGGCCACTTTATTAGAAACGGCTTCTTGTGCTTCCAGCCACTGGCCACTTTATTAGAAACACATACCTTGTGCTTCCACTAACTGGCCACGTTATTAGAAACACCTACCTTGTGCTCCCACTAACTGACCACTTTATTAGAAACACCAACCTTATAGCTCCACTAAATAGACAGACTGTTGAGAACTAGACTATTTATCATTTCCCTCTATCACTTCATCTCTACATTCCCACTTCATCATCGGTCTATATATACGTCTATATATATATATATATATATGGATCACACAGCCTTCATCACACTGACACACCCACTGAGTACAGAAGATGCAGACACACACGTTCCCGTCGCAGCAGAACAATCACACACAGATTCATATTGACAGCTCACAGTCTGAGGCATCGTTCTGCTCCACAGGTCTCCATAATCACATTATGGATGAAAGTAAAGCAGTGTCTATATTAATACACATTTGGGTCGTGTGGGTTTTACCCCTCAGCCCCCCCTCCGTTCACCTCCCCTTCCACTCCCCTCCATCCCTCTCCCCCTCCATCCCGCACCACAGCAACAGGATGTGGAGGAGGACGCAGTGGGAAGAGATTTACTGGTAAAGTGCTGCCACTGTGTGGTGCTGAGAGGATACTGCAGCTTTAACTGGACTTAAATGGTACTGTAGGTATTGTATATAAACTGTTTCTCATTAGGTTGAATGTATAACTTTAAATGTAGTTATTGTATATAAACTGTTTCTCATTAGGTTGAGTGTATACCTCTAAATGTAGGTATTGTATATAAACTGTTTCTCATTAGGTTGAGTGTATAACTCTAAATGTAGTTATTGTGTATATGAACTGAATCTACAGTTTCTCATTAGGTTGAATGTATAACTCTAAATGTAGGTATTATATATGAACTGAATCTACAGTTTCTCATTAGGTTGAATGTATAACTCTAAATGTAGGTATTGTATATAAACTGAGTTACAGTTTCTCATTAGGTTGAATGTATAACTCTAAATGTAGGTATTGTATATAAACTGAGTTACAGTTTCTCATTAGGTTGAGTGTATAACTCTAAATGTAGGTATTGTATATAAACTGAGTTACAGTTTCTCATTAGGTTGATTGTATAACTCTAAATGTAGGTATTGTATATAAACTGAGTGTACAGTTTCTCATTAGGTTGAATGTATAACTCTAAATGTAGGTATTGTATATAAACTGAGTTACAGTTTCTCATTAGGTTGAGTGTATAACTGTAAATGTAGGTATTGTATATAAACTGAGTTACAGTTTCTCATTAGGTTGAATGTATAACTCTAAATGTAGGTATTGTATATAAACTGAGTTACAGTTTCTCATTAGGTTGAATGTATAACTCTAAATGTAGGTATTGTATATAAACTGAGTTACAGGTTCTCATTAGCTTGAGTGTATAACTGTAAATGTAGGTATTGTATATAAACTGAGTTACAGTTTCTCATTAGGTTGAATGTATAACTCTAAATGTAGGTATTGTATATAAACTGAGTTACAGTTTCTCATTAGGTTGAGTGTATAACTCTAAATGTAGGTATTGTATATAAACTGATTAACAGTTTCTCATTAGGTTGAATGTATAACTCTAAATGTAGGTATTGTATATAAACTGAGTTACAGTTTCTCATTAGGTTGACGTGATATGTTAGTGTGTATTGTGCTGTTGCGAGTGGATCAGTGTGTCCACTCACTGTCCACTCTATTAGACACTCCTACTACTTGCTGGTCCACCTTGTAGATGTAAAGTCAGAGACAGTAGCTCATCTACTGCTGCACAGTTTGTGTTCCTCTAGTCCTTCATCAGTGGACACAGGACGCTGCCCACAGGACACTGCTGTCTCGATAGTTTTGTTGGGGGACGATTCTCCGTCCAGCAGTGACACTGAGGAGGTGTTTAAAAGGCCGCAAGACTCTTCCGGTGACATCATGGCGCTCCAGCCTCCTTAGACTGTTCCATTAGTGTGCCTGAGGAGGAGTCTTCACAGCACAGCCCTACCGACGAGAAGCTCAGCCGCAGCCTAGGCTTGTGTTTAGCTCTAATTATGTGAGCACAGGAGGAAAATGAGTTATAATTCCAGACTTTTAAATTCCGTCCGCTTGCCAAGGCATCATTTAGCATTCTCCTGTCAGCCTCAGTGTGAAACTTGGTGCTCGGCAGCTCTAAAACGGAGCTTTTTGTAATGTTAAATTGTATTCAGAGCGAAAGCTCGGGAGACAGCCATCGTCCTCTCCGCTGCTGAGGGGGAAGAGCTGAGCAGACCAATAAGTTGCTGTCAGATCTAATTAAAATGTGCATAATTTGTTATCGGCAGCCAGACTAATGACTCATATTACAGACTTCTGGCTGCCGTTTTGGGGGGAAAGCCTTCTCGGGAGGAGCAACTCGCTCCGTTTATACGCAACAAACACAAAACTCAGTCGCAATTATTCCTGCCTGATGCAAATGACTGCGTTAGTTCTCCTCGCTGTCTCTCCGAACGAGACGCCGTTTGGCTGTTGAGGGAAAACTGCCACGTTGAATCTACTCAGAATAATTTCTGTAATATCTTTATTGGCTTTTAGAGTATAAGCATTTAGTTGAGTGGCTATAAAGACTGTTTGTTGTTAAATTAAAAGAATACAAACACAAAAAAGAGGATTTCAAGTCTATATATCAAACATAATCTTCATTAAACCACCTCCTTATATATACACTATCCACTGTATCAGCTCCACTGACCATACAGGACCTCCACTCACTGTCCACTGTATCAGCTCCACTGACCATACAGGACCTACACTCACTGTCCACTGTATCAGCTCCACTGACCATACAGGACCTCCACTCACTGTCCACTGTATCAGCTCCACTGACCATACAGGACCTCCACTCACTGTCCACTGTATCAGCTCCACTGACCATACAGGAGCTCCACTCACTGTCCACTGTATCAGCTCCACTGACCATACAGGACCTCCACTCACTGTCCACTGTATCAGCTCCACTGACCATACAGGACCTCCACTCACTGTCCACTGTATCAGCTCCACTGACCATATAGGAGCTCCACTTACAGACTGTAGTTCATCTGATTCTCTGTATACTTTATTACTCTGTTCTTTAATGATCAGGACCCCCACAGTGGTGTGTTAGTGTGTGTTGCTTCTGGGGTGTTTAAACACTGTGTCCACTCACTGTCCACTCTATTAGACACTCCTACTACTTGCTGGTCCACCTTGTAGATGTAAAGTCAGGGACAGTAGCTCATCTGCTGCTGCACAGTTTGTGTTCCTCTAGTCCTTCATCAGTGGACACAGGACGCCGCCCACAGGACACTGCTGTCTGGATACTTTTGGTTGGTGGACGATTCTCAGTCCAGCAGTGACACTGACTGTCCTGTGATGTTGCTCTCTCCTTGCTCGTGTTGCTGCAGCTACAACCCTGCAGGTGGAAAAGGTCCAAGTAATAAAAAGATATGAGGACACTTGGAGGAGAAGATACGCTGGATTGGTGGATCCGTATAATGTAGCCTGCTGGACGGACTGGGAGACTCAGTAAGGTCCTGGTAGGTGGTCACAGGTATCTGGAGGTATCATGCTGACTGCAGTGCATCCCACAGCTGTTGGAGGGAGCGTGGAGGAGGATCCATAGAGCCAACACCACCATCCAGGTGGTAGCACAGATGCTCAGTTAGGTTTAAGTCTGTGGGAATTAGGGGTCCAGGGTAGGACTTAGAAGACTTAATCAGCTCCTCCAACCAGTGTGGGACATTTCTAGGCGTGTGACGTGCCACATCAGCTTGCTGGAAGATCCCATCCACCCCAGAGAAGACCATCAGCATGTATGGTGCATATGATCTGCAAGGATGGATTCAGACCCAAATCGGTTGAGAGGGTCTTCCACATGGATAAGCGGCTCCAGAGAGTGTCACCATAACACCACCACCTACTGGCTGCTGCCATCCACTGAGTTTTGACTGGTTGTGTAGATCATTTGAATATAAAACACTTAAATGTGTCAGATAATATGATATGAGTTATAACTTATAACTTACACTACAATTCCCAGAACTCCCTGGCTTCTGGTCACATGTCCCAAATAGACCAATCATGGGCTCTCCATTAGATCAGGCTCTTCACAATACTTATCAGACTCACCTGTACATTATTAAGCTGTATATATATGTATATCTATCTCCAAATCCATGACTATTGTCCTCAGTCGCAAAAGGGTGGAGTGCTCCCTCCAGGTTGGAAGTGACCTCCTGCCTCAAGTGGAGGAGTTTTAAGTATCTCGGGGTTCACGAATGAGGGGGAGGGGGGGTGGAGTGGGAGGACAGGCGGATTGGTGCAGCGTCTGCAGTGGTGCTGGCTCTGTACTGGTCTGTCCTGGTGAAGAGAGAGCTGAGCCAAAAGGCAAAACTCTCAATTTACTGGTCAATCTACGTTCCTACTCTCACCTCACCATTGAGACAGGATGGGACTGTTTCAGCTCACGCCCACTTTACATAAAGACTCAGTCAGAGACCGCCTCAGTCAGAGACCGCCTCAGTCAGAGACCGCCTCAGTTAGATTTCAAACAGAGACTCTTTTCTTTGGTGTTTAGTTTATTAAACTGTAAATACTGTTTGATCAGAGGAGGACGGGTCTCCCCTTGTGAGTCTGGTTCCTCCCAAGGTTTCTTCCTCCAGTCTGAGGGAGGTGTTCTCGCCACTGTTGTCTCTGGTTTGCTTACTGGGGGGATATATGTTGTAACTGTCTGTTTTTAAAACTCTGTAAAGCTGCTTTGAGACAACATTGTTATAAAAAGGTCTACACGAATAAACTTGACTTGACTTGACCTGCGGTCAGGAGCTCTGAATAGTGACCGAAAGAACGAGATCGTGAATACAATCTGCTGAAATGAGTTTTCTCCGCAGGGTGTTGGGTCTCACCCTCTAAGATAGGGAGAGGAGCTGGGTTATACGGGGTAGGCTCAGACTTGAGACGCTACTCCTCTATGTCGAGAGGGCATCTAGTTAGGATGCCTCCTGGACGCCTCCCTGTGGAGGAGACCACGGGGAAGACCTAGGACATGCTGGAGGGATTATATCTCTTGGCTGGCCTGGGAACTCCTCAGCATCCCCCCCGGAGGAGCTAGAGGAGGTGTATATATCTGTCATACTGTGCTATGAAGTGTTGCTGGCTACTCCTGATATATACTGAGTGGTCTCTTGTGTACTGAGTAACTTTGTCTTTTGGTTGGTCACTGATCTGACTCCTTGTTATGGCCTGGACTGTTTCTCTGCCCAATCTTTTGGATTAGTAATCCACGCTCACTGTCAGGAAGAGCATGGATACTATGGACTGAGGTCAGTTTAAAGCTGTTAGTGTCTGCTGTATGTTTGACTCTGGCACCTATATAATGGATGGACAGCCAAATATTAAATATTGAAGCCCCAGTTATTAGATTGGCATTAGATTCCGTTTAACTCGGAGCGTGACCTCATATCAGATGAATAGACCAATGGAAATGCTCCAAAATAGCTTGCAAAATAGACTTCCATTGAAAGTGTGGACAGTTTTTGTCCCCTCCTGTAACGTTGCCATGTTTGAGATTGTTTTTCGTTGGACAGAGACAATAAATAATTATATATTTCTATATTTAAGGGTTTTAATGAGCACAGAACAAAACAAGCAGAGACACTTCTTCATAAAGAGAATTATTTTAATTAAAAGTAGACCAGAGAGGCTTTCGTCAAACAAGACATGCGGTCTGTCTCATCATTTTAACCCTGTTTTCCAGAAACGTTGTCTGTCTTACGGGTCACAAGAGATTCCCAGCCTCCCGGACTGAGTGGGAAGACTTGGCAGCTGGCTGGACTAACCTGGAATAGCGTTTCCCGCTGGTGTGAAATAGACTGTGTTTACAGGGGGAATGGGTCCCCACCTCTATTTCCTAAAACCACATGCCCGTGTTCCTGCTTCACGGATCCTCTCAGGTGATGTTCTCACAGGCTCTGATCTCTGAACTTGGCTCTTCTGCCCCGTAGCCCTGGGGGTTCTCACTCCGATAGCCAAACAAATACTGTAGTTAATTGTTTTTTTCTTTCAGTTGCTGTCATTTCGCTTTGTGCCAGAAGGTGGGGTCGTCTGCGCGACTGGCCAATCACTGCACACTGAGCAAATAGGGGGTGAGTAGTACCCAGAACATTCCATTTGTCCCGGGTGGTCTCTGTTTATTATATGTGGAGTTAAATAATAAGCAACTGTCAGTCAATCACAGTAAACTCCTCCTACACTGTCAGCTGATCACTGTAAACTCCTCCTACACTGTCAATCACAGTAAACTCCTCCTACACTGTCAGTCAATCACAGTAAACTCCTCCTACACTGTCAGCTGATCACTGTAAACTCCTCCTACACTGTCAATCACAGTAAACTCCTCCTACACTGTCAGTCAATCACTATAAACTCCTCCTACACTGTCAACCAATCACTGCAAACTCCTCCCACACTGTCAACCAATCACTGCAAACTCCTCCTACATTGTCAGTCAGTCACAGTAAACTCCTCCTACACTGTCAGTCAATCACTGTAAACTCCTCCTACACTGTCAGTCAGTCACAGTAAACTCCTCCTACACTGTCAGTCAATCACTGTAAACTCCTCCTACACTGTCAGTCAGTCAAAGTAAACTCCTCCTACACTGTCAGTCAATCACAGTAAACTCCTCCTACGCTGTCAGTCAGTCAATCACACTAAACTCCTCCTACACTGTCAGTCAATCACTATAAACCCCTCCTACACTGTCAGTCAATCACAGTAAACTCCTCCTACACTGTCAGTCAATCACAGTAAACTCCTCCTACACTGTCAGCTGATCACTGTAAACTCCTCCTACACTGTCAATCACAGTAAACTCCTCCTACACTGTCAGTCAATCACTATAAACTCCTCCTACACTGTCAACCAATCACTGCAAACTCCTCCCACACTGTCAACCAATCACTGCAAACTCCTCCTACATTGTCAGTCAGTCACAGTAAACTCCTCCTACACTGTCAGTCAATCACTGTAAACTCCTCCTACACTGTCAGTCAGTCACAGTAAACTCCTCCTACACTGTCAGTCAATCACTGTAAACTCCTCCTACACTGTCAGTCAGTCAAAGTAAACTCCTCCTACACTGTCAGTCAATCACAGTAAACTCCTCCTACACTGTCAGTCAGTCAATCACACTAAACTCCTCCTACACTGTCAGTCAATCACTATAAACCCCTCCTACACTGTCAGTCAATCACAGTAAACTCCTCCTACACTGTCAGTCAATCACAGTAAACTCCTCCTACGCTGTCAGTCAGTCAATCACACTAAACTCCTCCTACACTGTCAGTCAATCACTATAAACTCCTCCTACACTGTCAGTCAGTCACAGTAAACTCCTCCTACACTGTCAGTCAGTCACAGTAAACTCCTCCTACACTGTCAGTCAGTCAAAGTAAACTCCTCCTACACTGTCAGTCAATCACAGTAAACTCCTCCTACGCTGTCAGTCAGTCAATCACTATAAACCCCTCCTACACTGTCAACCAATCACTGCAAACTCCTCCTATACTGTCAACCAATCACTGCAAACTCCTCCTCCACTGTCAGTCAATCACTATAAACTCCTCCTATACTGTCAATCACTATAAACTCTACCTACACTGTCAGTCAGTCACAGTAAACTCCTCCTACACTGTCAGTCAGTCACAGTAAACTCCTCCTACACTGTCAGTCAGTCACAGTAAACTTCTCCTACACTGTCAGTCCATCAATCACAGTAAACTCCTCCTACACTGTCAGTCAGTCACAGTAAACTCCTCCTACACTGTCAGTCAGTCACAGTAAACTTCTCCTACACTGTCAGTCCATCAATCACAGTAAACTCCTCCTACACTGTCAGTCAGTCACAGTAAACTCCTCCTACACTGTCAGTCAGTCACAGTAAACTCCTCCTACACTGTCAGTCAATCACAGTAAACTCCTCCTACACTGTCAGTCAGTCACAGTAAACTCCTCCTACACTGTCAGTCAGTCACAGTAAACTCCTCCTACACTGTCAGTCCATCAATCACAGTAAACTCCTCCTACACTCTCAGTCAATCAGAGTAAACTCCTCCTACACTGTCAGTCAGTCACAGTAAACTCATCCTACACTGTCAGTCAGTCACAGTAAACTCCTCCTACACTGTCAGTCCATCAATCAGAGTAAACTCCTCCTACACTGTCAGTCAGTCACAGTAAACTCCTCCTACACTGTCAGGCCATCAATCAGAGTAAACTCCTCCTATACTGTCAGCCAGTCACAGTAAACTCCTCCTACACTGTCAGTCAGTCACAGTAAACTCCTCCTACACTGTCAGTCAGTCACAGTAAACTTCTCCTACACTGTCAGTCCATCAATCACAGTAAACTCCTCCTACACTGTCAGTCAGTCACAGTAAACTCCTCCTACACTGTCAGTCAGTCACAGTAAACTCCTCCAACACTGTCAGTCAATCACAGTAAACTCCTCCTACACTGTCAGTCAGTCACAGTAAACTCCTCCTACACTGTCAGGCCATCAATCAGAGTAAACTCCTCCTATACTGTCAGTCAATCACAGTAAACTCCTCCTACACTGTCAGTCAGTCACAGTAAACTCCTCCTACACTGTCAGTCAGTCACAGTAAACTTCTCCTACACTGTCAGTCCATCAATCACAGTAAACTCCTCCTACACTGTCAGTCAGTCACAGTAAACTCCTCCTACACTGTCAGTCAGTCACAGTAAACTCCTCCAACACTGTCAGTCAATCACAGTAAACTCCTCCTACACTGTCAGTCAGTCACAGTAAACTCCTCCTACACTGTCAGTCAGTCACAGTAAACTCCTCCTACACTGTCAGTCAATCACAGTAAACTCCTCCAACACTGTCAGTCAATCACAGTAAACTCCTCCTACACTGTCAGTCAATCACAGTAAACTCCTCCTACACTGTCAGTCAGTCACAGTAAACTCCTCCTACACTGTCAGTCAGTCACAGTAAACTTCTCCTACACTGTCAGTCAGTCACAGTAAACTCCTCCTACACTGTCAGTCAATCACAGTAAACTCCTCCTACACTGTCAGTCAGTCACAGTAAACTCCTCCTACACTGTCAGTCAGTCACAGTAAACTCCTCCTACACTGTCAGTCAGTCACAGTAAACTCCTCCTACACTGTCAGTCAGTCACAGTAAACTCCTCCAACACTGTCAGTCAGTCACAGTAAACTCCTCCTACACTGTCAGTCAATCACAGTAAACTCCTCCTACACTGTCAGTCAGTCACAGTAAACTCCTCCTACACTGTCAGTCAGTCACAGTAAACTCCTCCTACACTGTCAGTCAGTCACAGTAAACTCCTCCTACACTGTCAGTCAATCACTATAAACCCCTCCTACACTGTCAGTCAATCACAGTAAACTCCTCCTACACTGTCAGTCAATCACAGTAAACTCCTCCTACGCTGTCAGTCAGTCAATCACACTAAACTCCTCCTACACTGTCAGTCAATCACTATAAACTCCTCCTACACTGTCAGTCAGTCACAGTAAACTCCTCCTACACTGTCAGTCAGTCACAGTAAACTCCTCCTACACTGTCAGTCAGTCAAAGTAAACTCCTCCTACACTGTCAGTCAATCACAGTAAACTCCTCCTACGCTGTCAGTCAGTCAATCACTATAAACCCCTCCTACACTGTCAACCAATCACTGCAAACTCCTCCTATACTGTCAACCAATCACTGCAAACTCCTCCTCCACTGTCAGTCAATCACTATAAACTCCTCCTATACTGTCAATCACTATAAACTCTACCTACACTGTCAGTCAGTCACAGTAAACTCCTCCTACACTGTCAGTCAGTCACAGTAAACTTCTCCTACACTGTCAGTCCATCAATCACAGTAAACTCCTCCTACACTGTCAGTCAGTCACAGTAAACTCCTCCTACACTGTCAGTCAGTCACAGTAAACTTCTCCTACACTGTCAGTCCATCAATCACAGTAAACTCCTCCTACACTGTCAGTCAGTCACAGTAAACTCCTCCTACACTGTCAGTCAGTCACAGTAAACTCCTCCTACACTGTCAGTCAATCACAGTAAACTCCTCCTACACTGTCAGTCAGTCACAGTAAACTCCTCCTACACTGTCAGTCAGTCACAGTAAACTCCTCCTACACTGTCAGTCCATCAATCACAGTAAACTCCTCCTACACTCTCAGTCAATCAGAGTAAACTCCTCCTACACTGTCAGTCAGTCACAGTAAACTCATCCTACACTGTCAGTCAGTCACAGTAAACTCCTCCTACACTGTCAGTCCATCAATCAGAGTAAACTCCTCCTACACTGTCAGTCAGTCACAGTAAACTCCTCCTACACTGTCAGGCCATCAATCAGAGTAAACTCCTCCTATACTGTCAGCCAGTCACAGTAAACTCCTCCTACACTGTCAGTCAGTCACAGTAAACTCCTCCTACACTGTCAGTCAGTCACAGTAAACTTCTCCTACACTGTCAGTCCATCAATCACAGTAAACTCCTCCTACACTGTCAGTCAATCACAGTAAACTCCTCCTACACTGTCAGTCAGTCACAGTAAACTCCTCCTACACTGTCAGTCAGTCACAGTAAACTCCTCCAACACTGTCAGTCAATCACAGTAAACTCCTCCTACACTGTCAGTCAGTCACAGTAAACTCCTCCTACACTGTCAGGCCATCAATCAGAGTAAACTCCTCCTATACTGTCAGTCAATCACAGTAAACTCCTCCTACACTGTCAGTCAGTCACAGTAAACTCCTCCTACACTGTCAGTCAGTCACAGTAAACTTCTCCTACACTGTCAGTCCATCAATCACAGTAAACTCCTCCTACACTGTCAGTCAGTCACAGTAAACTCCTCCTACACTGTCAGTCAGTCACAGTAAACTCCTCCAACACTGTCAGTCAATCACAGTAAACTCCTCCTACACTGTCAGTCAGTCACAGTAAACTCCTCCTACACTGTCAGTCAGTCACAGTAAACTCCTCCTACACTGTCAGTCAATCACAGTAAACTCCTCCAACACTGTCAGTCAATCACAGTAAACTCCTCCTACACTGTCAGTCAATCACAGTAAACTCCTCCTACACTGTCAGTCAGTCACAGTAAACTCCTCCTACACTGTCAGTCAGTCACAGTAAACTTCTCCTACACTGTCAGTCAGTCACAGTAAACTCCTCCTACACTGTCAGTCAATCACAGTAAACTCCTCCTACACTGTCAGTCAGTCACAGTAAACTCCTCCTACACTGTCAGTCAGTCACAGTAAACTCCTCCTACACTGTCAGTCAGTCACAGTAAACTCCTCCTACACTGTCAGTCAGTCACAGTAAACTCCTCCTACACTGTCAGTCAGTCACAGTAAACTCCTCCAACACTGTCAGTCAGTCACAGTAAACTCCTCCTACACTGTCAGTCAATCACAGTAAACTCCTCCTACACTGTCAGTCAGTCACAGTAAACTCCTCCTACACTGTCAGTCAGTCACAGTAAACTCCTCCTACACTGTCAGTCAGTCACAGTAAACTCCTCCTACACTGTCAGTCAGTCACAGTAAACTCCTCCTACACTGTCAGTCCATCAATCACAGTAAACTCCTCCTACACTGTCAGTCAATCACAATAAACTCCTCCTACAATGTCAGTCAGTCACAGTAAACTCCTCCTACACTGTCAGTCAGTCACAGTAAACTCCTCCTACACTGTCAGTCAATCTCAATGAATTTGATAATGATCTAGAAATCTTTTCATAACAGTAGTCTGTAAATCACATGCTAATATTTATGTAGTGGTAATTCAGAGTTAACGTTACTGAACAAAGTTCTTTCAGGAATATATGATTTAATCTCTAATCTACTGATAATGTCACACAATCGCAGTAAGTTCAGCCGGCTGTTTCAGAGTCAGTGGCTTCTGTAAAGCATTTAAAATCTGACAATACAGCAATGTGCAGGCATTAAAAGAATACATACTTTTAGGGAAGATATTTTAATATTTTTTATGACTTAATAAACCCACAGAGCACGTTAAATATCTCTGCACTTATTTCCACCGCCTCTTGTTCAGTAACGAGGGCTGTGTTGGTGTTAATTTATCATATTTCTTGTTTCTAGTTTAATTTCTTGTTGCACACTCATGTCTGCACATTTGCACTTTGTACTCTGAGTTCCATGCTGCACCATGTTGTTCCTGTAGGAACGTGATTTCACTCCACCGTGTACTTGTACGCAGGTGGAATGACAGTAAAAGCCTCCTGACTTGACTGAAGAGTGAACCCTTCAGAACTTTAACTCAAGTTAACATTTGATTGAGCAACTTCCACTTCTGAAGTTGGTACAGTGTAGTGTTACACTGCTTCCCTTCCTGCTGTAGGCTGGGGTTCAGATCCCCACCCAGCCAACCTCCCTACACCCTATACCAAGTCCTAACACTACCTTCACCTACCTGCGTACAGGTAAACTGTAACACTACCTTCACCTACCTGTGTACAGGTAAACTGTAACACCACCTTCACCTACCTGCGTACAGGTAAACTGTAACACTACCTTCACCTACCTGTGTACAGGTAAACTGTAACACTACCTTCACCTACCTGTGTACAGGTAAACTGTAACTCTACGTTCACCTACCTGTGTACAGGTAAACTATAACTCTACCTTCACCTACCTGTGTACAGGTAAACTGTAACACTACCTTCACCTACCTGCGTACAGGTAAACTGTAACACTACCTTCACCTACCTGTGTACAGGTAAACTGTAACACTACCTTCACCTACCTGTGTACAGGTACACTGTAACACTACCTTCACCTACCTGCGTACAGGTAAACTGTAACACTACCTTCACCTACCTGTGTACAGGTAAACTGTAACACTACCTTCACCTACCTGTGTACAGGTAAACTGTAACTCTACGTTCACCTACCTCTGTACAGGTAAACTATAACTCTACCTTCACCTACCTGTGTACAGGTAAACTATAACACTACCTTTACCTACCTGTGTACAGGTAAACTATAACACTACCTTTACCTACCTGTGTACAGGTAAACCGTAACACTACCTTCACCTACCTGTGTACAGGTACACTGTAACACTACCTTTACCTATCTGTGTACAGGTAAACTATAACACTACCTTTACCTACCTGTGTACAGGTAAACCGTAACACTACCTTCACCTACCTGTGTACAGGTAAACTGCAACACTACCTTTACCTACCTGTGTACAGGTAAACTGTAACTCTATGTTCACCTACCTGTGTACAGGTAAACTGTAACACTACCTTTACCTACCTGTGTACAGGTAAACTGCAACACTACCTTTACCTACCTGTGTACAGGTAAACTGCAACACTACCTTTACCTACCTGTGTACAGGTAAACTATAACACTACCTTTACCTACCTGTGTACAGGTAAACCGTAACACTACCTTCACCTACCTGTGTACAGGTAAACTGCAACACTACCTTTACCTACCTGCGTACAGGTAAACTGCAACACTACCTTCACCTACCTGTGTACAGGTAAAAATTATATATTCTGATATCACTGCTATATTATGTTATATTATATTATATTATATTATATTATATTATATCATATTATATTACATTATATTATTTATTCTGATATCACTGCTATATTATGTTATATTATATCATATTATTATATTATTTATTCTGATATTGCTATATTATGTTATATTATATATTCTGATATCACTGCTATATTATATTGTACTATTATATTATATTATTTATTCTGATATCGCTGCTATATTATGATATCTTATTATATTATTTCTTTTGATATCATTGCTATATTATATTATATTATTATATTATTTATTCTGAAATCACTGCTATATTATATTATACTATTGTATTATTTACTCTGATATTGCTGCTATAGACAATATCACTAAGTCACTTTAAATAAATTATATAAGTTATCTTCTTAGATAACCTGCCTATGCAAAAGTTTCTACATATGTCCTCCTGTATATCTTATGTACTGTATATATCTTGTGTATGTTTTGTATAGTCCTTTATATATTTCAGTTATTACTAAATGTATATATTCTAGCCATTTTAATTCATTATTATCTATTTATTGTATGTTTGCACTGTTTTAACTACTATATATGATGCTGTCCTGCTGTAGAGTTATTATCTGAGTTATTATTTCAATGCATGTTACGTCCTGACATGATGTGCAAACTTCATAAACTTGAAACTTGTACTTTATTGTTCACTGATTGCAGTGCCCTACTCTGTCACTAGGGGGCAATATGCAGCTGTCTGAGTGCATCTCTCCAAGGTTTTCCTGATAAAGGCTGTAAAAGTTGACTCACTCCGTTGCTGCAGTTTTATATTGGACAGGCCGAAGATACACAAGCACTCGTTTAAACACGCTTAAAAATAACAGTGTGTTTATGACTCACGCTCGTTAGCGTTTCAGGTGGAATGAGCTGGAACTGTGGGCCCACACAAAAATGTAGAAAGCATGGCCTTTAATTAATGAAATATCTTTGGGTTAAATCAGAGTGACCTTTAAAGCACAACTGTGGAGCACTGCACCACAATTACACAGCAGGAACGCCCAGGAACGCGTGACCAGATGTATCCGGACGCCTCTCGTAACTAGAGAATACAGTGAATCTATCGCTGATACAGATGATGCTGTGAGCCAAATGTTACCATGTCAACAGTGTTCCAACACCAGTACCTGACTTCACTAACACTCAATCAAATCCTCACAGCAATGTTCAACATCAGTGCCTGACTTCACTAACACTCAATCAAATCCTCACAGCAATGTTCAACATCAGTGCCTGACTTCACTAACACTCAATCAAATCCTCACAGCAATGTTCAACATCAGTACCTGACCACACTAACACTCAAACAAATCCTCACAGCAATGTTCAACATCAGTACCTGACCTCACTAACACTCAATCAAATCCTCACAGCAATGTTCAACATCAGTACCTGACCTCAATAACACTCAATCAAATCCTCACAGCAATGTAACATCAGTACCTGACTTCACTAACACTCAATCAAATCCTCACAGCAATGTTCAACATCAGTGCCTGACTTCACTAACACTCAATCAAATCCTCACAGCAATGTAACATCAGTACCTGACTTCACTAACACTCAATCAAATCCTCACAGCAATGTTCAACATCAGTGCCTGACTTCACTAACACTCAATCAAATCCTCACAGCAATGTTCAACATCAGTGCCTGACCTCACTAACACTCCATCAAATCTTTCCAGCAATGTAACATCAGTACCTGACCTCACTAACACTCAATCACATCCTCACAGCAATGTTCAACATCAGTACCTGACCTCACTAACACTCAATCAAATCCTCACAGCAATGTTCAACATCAGTACCTGACCTCAATAACACTCAATCAAATCCTCACAGCAATGTAACATCAGTACCTGACTTCACTAACACTCAATCAGATCCTCACAGCAATGTAACATCAGTACCTGACTTCACTAACACTCAATCAAATCCTCACAGCAATGTTCAACATCAGTACCTGACTTCACTAACACTCCATCAAATCTTTCCAGCAATGAAGTGTTCCTCCAGTCCTTCATCAGTGGACACAGGACGCCGCCCACAGGACACTGCTGTCTGGATAGCTTTGGTTGGTGGACGATTCTCAGTCCAGCAGAGACACTGAGGTGTTTAAACACTCACACCACCACCTAATCACATCACACCCTAATAGTATCTGCTCTGTGGTGGTCCTGTGGGGGTCCTGATCATTAAAG
>CM038713.1:3417696-3460196 GCA_021613375.1 Megaleporinus macrocephalus | reverse complement strand
TGTTTACAGTGGTGGTGATGATGTTTACAGTGGTGGTGATGATGATGTTTATAGTGATGGTGTTTACAGTGGTGGTGATGGTGTTTACAGTGGTGGTGATGTTGTTTACAGTGGTGGTGATGGTGTTTACAGTAGTGGTGATGGTGTTTACAGTGGTGGTGATGGTGTTTACAGTAACGGTGATGGTGTTTACAGTGGTGGTGATGGTGTGTACAGTGGTGGTGATGGTGTTTACAGTGGTGGTGATGGTGTTTACAGTGGTGGTGATGGTGTTTACAGTGGTGGTGATGATGATGTTTATAGTGATTGTGTTTACAGCGGTGGTGATGATGTTTACAGTGGTGGTGATGGTGTTTACAGTGACGGTGATGGTGTTTACAGTGGTAGTGATGATGTTTACAGTGGTGGTGATGATGTTTACAGTGGTGGTGATGATGATGTTTATAGTGATGGTGTTTACAGTGGTGGTGATGGTGTTTACAGTGGTGGTGATGTTGTTTACAGTGGTGGTGATGGTGTTTACAGTGGTGGTGATGTTTACAGTGGTGGTGATGGTGTTTACAGTGGAGGTGAGGTTTACAGTGGTGGTGATGATATTTACAGTGGTGGTGATGTTTACAGTGGTGGTGATGATGATGTTTATAGTGATGGTGTTTACAGTGGTGGTGATCGTGTTTACAGTGGTGGTGATGATGATGTTTATAGTGATGGTGATGGTGTTTACAGTGGTGGTGATGTTTACAGTGGTGGTGATGGTGTTTACAGTGGTGGTGATGTTTACAGTGGTGGTGATGGTGTTTACAGTGGAGGTGAGGTTTACAGTGGTGGTGATGATATTTACAGTGGTGGTGATGTTTACAGTGGTGGTGATGGTGTTTACAGTGGAGGTGAACATTTATAAATGTTACTTATGGGTTAATAAGTGCTTCTATTAAAGTATTAACCATTTACTGAGTGACATGCAAACATTAAAGCCTTGAAAACTTTTAATTGGGTAATAAATTAATTAATAATGTCATATTCATGATATTTACAATGCAACATTTATTTATAATAAGTAAATTAATTAATAAACAGGATGTAGATCATTATTTCATATTTTTATGCAAGTATTAACAATAAAATCACTATTAACAAATTATAATTAATGATTGTTTCTGCCATTCATTATAATTAAGATTTTTTCTTTAGCAAGAATTAATGGTTAATAATTCAAATGGCAAAAGTAGAAGTTAGAAACGATGTAAAGGAGAAGAGACTTCTTCACCGTCTGTCAAAAACTGAAAAATGACACAAATGGCATTGAGCTGTATAATTATTATCTATCATTAATTAACTATGACACACTAATTAAGCTGCTTTTTATAGTGTCCTCTTCTTATATAGTGTAACACTCCTAGGACTTGATTGCTAACAGAACTGTTCTTGGTTCTAGACGTGCTTTACAAAGAACGTTTAATACAGAGTGAAGAAAAATCTATACTTGAACATCAAGGACAGATTAAGGATAGTCTGGGGCCCTTACAACCCGCACCCCCTTGATCAAGGGCCCTTTAATGGTATGCCCTGCTCCTCTCTAGGGCCCCCTGGTAGGGGCTCTCATAACCAGGGCCATCTAAAATGATGCCCCTCTCTTTCCTAGGACCCCTAATAGCCAGAAGTGGAAGTCAGTGCAGTGGCACAACGCCTCGTCCATTTTCATAAGGGGCTAAAAAGCATGGCTAGGGCCCCCAAAAACTTGGCTAGGTGCCCTAAAAGCATGGCTAGGGCCCAAAAGCATGGCTAGGGCCCCCAAAAGCATGGCTAGGGCCCCCAAGAGGCCCTGGGGTCAAAGTCCCTAAAAGCTAGAGCATCCTTAAAATGGAGGGCCCTTGGAAATAAAAATATATTGTATTATAAATGTTGATAGGCATCGCAAAGGGTCCTCGAGGGCCCCTGGGCGCTGGCCCCACTGGCCCAGTCAGTAATCCAGCCTTGTTAAACATCTCCAGCAGAACCCATAAAGTACTTCACTGAGAGAATGCGTTGTATCTGGTTCATATAGCACCGAAAACAGTTCTTGAATTTTTATGATGTAGCTCTTTTTGGTGCTTTGTGGAACCGTTATCAACCGTTATCAACCATTTCAACATGCAATGAACAATTAAGCATAAAATGATATTATATATAACCTGAAGATCTAAACAGAACCATATTCTTTACTAAAGAACCCATGAAGAACCATATTCCCATTTTCTAGATCAACACTTGGGGACATTATTATATTTAAAGCTATATTTACTCAGTGAAACACTACTGACACTGTGGCCTGTACTTTAACATTGTGTTCTAGGGGAAACAAGTATTTCCAATGTCTTTCGATGGAAGTCAATGGAACCAGAATTCTAAATTAGAAGGCTATTTTCGAGCATTTCTATTGGTCCATTCAACACACAGTTTTCAGATAGTGTAAACAACAGCTGCTGCATTACAATGAGAAATAGAAATAATTGAGATGTGTTTCTTTTTTTTTGGACAGTGATGATAACAGCCACATGGTTTGAGCTAACTGTATGACTTGGCTAATTGTTGAGGCATCAGTTTCTATTTGTTGGTAGTTATGCAAGCTTTGTAGCCCCAGTGACAAAACTAAACAGGCAACCCACCAGACATGTCTTGAGTGATTGACTATATCAAGATATATCAAACATTTTATATCAACCCAAACCTTTTATTTTTTTTATTTTTCAAAGCTTTTATTTACTCAGTAAACATTTTATTATTAAATATTAAACAGTATTAATATAGTAAGTAGTGCTTTTACAGTTTATTATTAAATATTAATCAGTATTAAAAGAGCAAGTAGTGCTTTTACACTTTATTATTAAATATTAAACAGTATTGATAGAGTAAGTAGAGCTTTTACACTTTATTATTAAACATTAATCAGTATTAATAGAGTAAGTAGAGCTTTTACACTTTATTATTAAATATTAAGCAGTATTAATTGAGTAAGTAGTGCTTTTCCACTTTATTATTAAATATTAATCAGTATTAATAGAGTAAGTAGAGCTTTTACACTTTATTATTAAACATTAATCAGTATTAATAGAGGAAGTAGAGCTTTTACACTTTATTATTAAATATTAAGCAGTATTAAGAGTACGTTGTGCTTTTACACTTTATTATTAAATATTAAGCAGTATTAATAGAGTAAGTAGTGCTTTTACACTTTATTATTAAATATTAAGCAGTATTAATAGAGTAAGTAGGGCTTTTACACTTTATTATGTAAATATTAATCAGTATTAATAGAGTAAGTAGTGCTTTTACACTTTTACACATCTGTTCTAATCAGATTTGCTGTTATTACTGGTGAACATACACTTACTGATCAGATAAAGACTTTAGATTAGGTGCTTTTCGCACAGCAGTGTGTATCCAGGTAACTGAATGTGAAACAGGTGATGATGATTACTATTCTGCCTCATGATTGGTTGAGACTGGATGTGTGCATTATAGTGATTGTAGTACGTTGCTGGTACGGAGGCGGGAGTAGAACCTGGAAACGTGGCAACCCAGTATTACTTGCAGTTATCATATAATACCTGGTACTTAGTACTTCATTAAGCTATGACTTATAGAATATGCTAAGAACTATCTAGAAAATTACACCTCCATGCATATATTAGCTCCTCTGTCAGCCCCAGTTAGTGCTGAACGGCCAAAGAATCACAGATCAGGATTATTTTTAAAAACATACGTATTTGCAGCCGGCATCAATGAAGTTTCCATTATTTTGGTCCTTTGGAGATGAAAAAATTTGATAAATTAATTTAAAATGCTACTCCTTCTCAAATGTAGCTCTGAATCTGTGGATGGAGCTACTTATATGGGGGGGTTAGTAGCCCTCTTTAAGAGTGTTTACCTGCTTTATTGCATCAATCATTCATTAAATTAATCAGATGATGGAAATAAACTAATCTGTTAGATGGCTGGAAAACAGCATTCTGGATTCTTTTTTCTGTATGTATGTTTACTACTAATAGTAATAGTAGCAGTTTCCATTATTTTGGCCCTTTGGAGATAAAAAAATGAGATAAATTAATTCAGAATGCTACTCCTTCACAAATGTAGCTCTGAATCTGTGGATGGAGCTACTTAAATGTGACAATATTATTATCCCCTTTTTAAAAGTGTTTATCTGCTTTATCCCATCAATCCTAAAAATCTGTGTGATGGCTGGAGTGCAGTGAGCAGAAGTTGACAGAAAACAAAACATACTGAATACTTTTTCTGTATGTATGTTTATTACTAATAGTAATAGTAGCAGTTTCCATTATTTTGGCCCTTTGGAGATAAAAAAATGAGATAAATTAATTCAGAATGCTACTCCTTCTCAAATGTAGCTCTGAATCTGTGGATGGAGCTACTTATATGGGGGGGTTAGTAGCCCTCTTTAAGAGTGTTTACCTGCTTTATCGCATTAATCCTTCATTAAATTAATCAGATGATGGAAATAAACGAATCTGTTAGATGGCTGGAAAACAGCATTCTGGATTTTTTTTGGTGTGTGTATGTTTAACAGTAGTAGTAGTAACAGTAGACGAAGTATATATATATATATATATATATATATATATATATATATATATATATATATATATATATATAAAGCTATATTATTGTTTGTGGAATGATGTGATGTGATGTGAATTTGTCAACCCATAATTTATGTGTTGGGATGGATTCAGGCTTTCTGCACACAGCAGAGGGACCCAGCAGGCTCATTGTGAAGTTGTCAGGCTGCATTAGTGCAGTGTATTGGGCAACTATCCCTTCTGGAAGCTGCTTTTATGCATGTGACAGGCGTGCTTTGATTATTTAACCTGGTAGTTGAGGTTAAGCTATCGGCCTCGTTCACCAGGATCAAACTCTGAGGCCTCCTGAGAAGATTTTTAAATAGTTCTGAGAAGAAAAGCAGAACAAATTAACATACAGCATCATAACATAAAAACATAAACATAGAGAAAAAAGCAGTATTATAACAGACAGCAGCAGCAGCAGGTTCTCAGTAAGTACAGTTTCAGTGGTCATTGCTAAAGTCTGAGTAGACTGATAAATCAATGTGATCAGTTATTAATCTCAGTGTTACTGATAAATCAATGTGATCAAATATTAATCTCAGTGTTACTGATAAATCAATGTGATCAGTTATTAATCTCAGTGTTACTGATAAATCAATGTGATCAGTTATTAATCTCAGTGTTACTGATAAATCAATGTGATCAGTTATTAATCTCAGTGTTACTGATAAATCAATGTGATCAAATATTAATCTCAGTGTTACTGATAAATCAATGTGATCAAATATTAATCTCAGTGTTACTGATAAATCAATGTGATCAAATATTAATCTCAGTGTTACTGATAAATCAATGTGATCAAATATTAATCTCAGTGTTACTGATAAATCAATGTGATCAAATATTAATCTCAGTGTTACTGATAAATCAATGTGATCAGTTATTAATCTCAGTGTTACTGATAAATCAATGTGATCAGTTATTAATCTCAGTGTTACTGATAAATCAATGTGATCAGTTATTAATCTCAGTGTTACTGATAAATCAATGTGATCAGTTATTAATCTCAGTGTTACTGATAAATCAATGTGATCAGTTATTAATCTCAGTGTTACTGATAAATCAATGTGATCAGTTATTAATCTCAGTGTTACTGATAAATCAATGTGATCAAATATTAATCTCAGTGTTACTGATAAATCAATGTGATCAAATATTAATCTCAGTGTTACTGATAAATCAATGTGATCAAATATTAATCTCAGTGTTACTGATAAATCAATGTGATCAAATATTAATCTCAGTGTTACTGATAAATCAATGTGATCAAATATTAATCTCAGTGTTACTGATAAATCAATGTGATCAGTTATTAATCTCAGTGTTACTGATAAATCAATGTGATCAGTTATTAATATCAGTGTTACTGATAAATCAATGTGATCAAATATTAATCTCAGTGTTACTGATAAATCAATGTGATCAGTTATTAATCTCAGTGTTACTGATAAATCAATGTGATCAGTTATTAATCTCAGTGTTACTGATAAATCAATGTGATCAGTTATTAATCTCAGTGTTACTGATAAATCAATGTGATCAGTTATTAATCTCAGTGTTACTGATAAATCAATGTGATCAGTTATTAATCTGTGTTACTGATAAATCAATGTATTAGTTATTAATCTCAGTATTACTGATAAATCAATGTATTAGTTATTAATCTCAGTATTACTGATAAATTTATGTATTAGTTATTAATCTCAGTATTACTGATAAATCAATGTATTAGTTATTAATCTCAGTGTTACTGATAAATTTATGTATTAGTTATTAATCTCAGTATTACTGATAAATCAATGTATTAGTTATTAATCTCAGTGTTACAGAGCTCTACTAAATTCTGAGTAGACTGATAAATCAATGTGATCAGTTATTAATCTCAGTGTTACTGAGCTCTACTAAATTCTGAGTAGACTGATAAATTAATGTGATCAGTTATTAATCTGTGTTACTGATAAATCAATGAATCAGTTATTAATCTCAGTGTTCATGAGCTCTGCTGAAGCCTGACTGATAAATCAGTGTGATCAGTTATTAATCTGTGTTACTGATAAATCAATGAATCAGTTATTAATCTCAGTGTTCATGAGCTCTGCTGAAGCCTGACTGATAAATCAATGTGATTGGGTATTAATCTCAGTGTTACTGAGCTTTGTTAAAGTCTGAGTAGACTGATAAATGAATGTATCAGTTATTAATATCCGATTTAAGAGTTTTTCCCCGTATAGGCACTGATCCTGTATCTGCGCGGCGTAGACGTTGCTGAAATCCGTCGGTAGCGTCTGTTCTCTGTCAGAAAAGGGCAAAACTGCAACGCACAACAGGTACGGTATTCCCCAGACAGGCTCGGCGTTCAGCCCCGCACCTGCTGACGGAGCGCGTGTTAGGATGCTGAGCTGGTGTCATCCTGTCTTGAAAGCAGTGGAAGACACACACTGTTTGAAGCACAAGCGGGAGCTCTAACAGCCGAACAGGATGCTGTGACGACAGCTTGCTTTGTTATTTCCCGAGAAGCAAAACAAAAGAAACCAGCTGCATATCCAGCTCAGGATTCCGAGCTTTCCAGGATTAGTTGGCTTATATAACCTGTACAAGAGGAGATACAAGCAGGGTTCTACTCACACCGCTGCCCTAGTCAACAAGCAGTCATAACACATAGAACAGACATAGAACATACATCACACTGACATTACAGTATGGTGGTGTAGTGGTTAGTACGGTGGTGTAGTGGTTAGTATGGTGGTGTAGTGGTTAGTACGGTGGTGTAGTGGTTAGTATGGTGGTGTAGTGGTTAGTACGGTGGTGTAGTGGTTAGTACGGTGGTGTAGTGGTTAGTAGGGTGGTGTAGTGGTTAGTATGGTGGTGTAGTGGTTAGTACGGTGGTGTAGTGGTTAGTATGGTGGTGTAGTGGTTAGTATGGTGGTGTAGTGGTTAGTACGGTGGTGTAGTAGTTAGTACGGTGGTGTAGTGGTTAGTACGGTGGTGTAGTGGTCAGTATGGTGGTGTAGTGGTTAGTACGGTGGTGTAGTGGTTAGTACGGTGGTGTAGTGGTCAGTACGGTGGTGTAGTGGTCAGTATGGTGGTGTAGTGGTTAGTATGGTGGTGTAGTGGTCAGTATGGTGGTGTAGTGGTCAGTACGGTGGTGTAGTGGTTAGTATGGTGGTGTAGTGGTCAGTACGGTGGTGTAGTGGTCAGTATGGTGGTGTAGTGGTTAGTATGGTGGTGTAGTGGTCAGTATGGTGGTGTAGTGGTCAGTATGGTGGTGTAGTGGTTAGTATGGTGGTGTAGTGGTTAGTACGGTGGTGTGGTGGTTAGTACGGTGGTGTAGTGGTTAGTACGGTGGTGTTGTGGTTAGTATGGTGGTGTAGTGGTCAGTACGGTGGTGTAGTGGTTAGTATGGTGGTGTAGTGGTTAGTACGGTGGTGTAGTGGTTAGTATGGTGGTGTTGTGGTTAGTATGGTGGTGTAGTGGTCAGTACGGTGGTGTAGTGGTTAGTATGGTGGTGTAGTGGTTAGTACGGTGGTGTAGTGGTTAGTATGGTGGTGTAGTGGTTAGTACGGTGGTGTAGTGGTTAGTACGGTGGTGTAGAGGTTAGTACGGTGGTGTAGAGGTTAGTATGGTGGTGTGGTGGTTAGTATGGTGGTGTAGTGGTCAGTATGGTGGTGTAGTGGTCAGTACGGTGGTGTTGTGGTTAGTATGGTGGTGTAGTGGTCAGTACGGTGGTGTAGTGGTCAGTACGGTGGTGTTGTGGTTAGTATGGTGGTGTAGTGGTTAGTACGGTGGTGTAGTGGTTAGTACGGTGGTGTAGTGGTTAGTACGGTGGTGTTGTGGTTAGTATGGTGGTGTAGTGGTTAGTATGGTGGTGTAGTGGTTAGTACGGTGGTGTAGTGGTTAGTACGGTGGTGTTGTGGTTAGTATGGTGGTGTAGTGGTTAGTACGGTGGTGTAGTGGTTAGTACGGTGGTGTAGTGGTTAGTATGGTGGTGTAGTGGTTAGTATGGTGGTGTAGTGGTTAGTATGATGGTGTAGTGGTTAGTATGGTGGTGTAGTGGTTAGTATGGTGGTGTAGTGGTTAGTATGGTGGTGTAGAGGTTAGTATGGTGGTGTAGAGGTTAGTATGGTGGTGTAGTGGTTAGTATGATGGTGTAGAGGTTAGTATGGTGGTGTAGTGGTTAGTATGGTGGTGTAGTGGTTAGTATGGTGGTGTAGTGGTTAGTATGGTGGTGTAGAGGTTAGTATGGTGGTGTAGTGGTTAGTATGGTGGTGTAGTGGTCAGTACGGTGGTGTAGTGGTTAGTATGGTGGTGTAGTGGTCAGTATGGTGGTGTAGTGGTTAGTATGGTGGTGTAGTGGTTAGTATGGTGGTGTAGTGGTTAGTACGGTGGTGTAGTGGTTAGTATGGTGGTGTAGAGGTTAGTATGGTGGTGTAGTGGTTAGTATGGTGGTGTAGTGGTCAGTACGGTGGTGTAGTGGTTAGTACGGTGGTGTAGTGGTTAGTATGGTGGTGTAGTGGTTAGTACGGTGATGTAGTGGTTAGTATGGTGGTGTAGTGGTTAGTATAGTGGTGTAGTGGTTAGTATGGTGGTGTAGTGGTTAGTATGGTGGTGTAGTGGTCAGTACGGTGGTGTAGTGGTTAGTACGGTGGTGTAGTGGTTAGTATGGTGGTGTAGTGGTTAGTATGGTGGTGTAGTGGTTAGTATAGTGGTGTAGAGGTTAGTATGGTGGTGTAGTGGTTAGTATGGTGGTGTAGTGGTCAGTACGGTGGTGTAGTGGTTAGTATGGTGGTGTAGTGGTTAGTATGGTGGTGTAGTGGTTAGTATGGTGGTGTAGTGGCTATCCAAAGACGCTCCTCAGCCGATCAGATTTGAAGCGAGGAGGAGCAGCAGTCAGAGACTAAAACGAGTCAGAAAGAATAAGGAGCTCTAAAAACAGAAAAGTGAACAGAGAGAACTGAGTGTTTAACAGGAACGGTTCTGGAATGGACCTGCTCGTCTAGTTCTGGAGAACACCGCTCTGTACAACCAACATGTTCATCTGAGAAGCTGAGATAACAAGAAGATGCACGTTTATTTACTTTCTCTATAAATAAACACATTTTTTAATGTAGATCTTGGTTTTATTGAAGTGAGTAAATCGTTTATTAAAAGTTTATAAATAATTCATTCAGTTCAGCATTTAAACAGTAAATATACTGAAATATACTGAACGGTATGTGTGGTGTGTTGGTGTTTTAGTAGCTGATGGTATAAGATGCTGATACTAGACTACTTCAGTAAACAGGATACACCACTGAATCATATATATACATATATACACTACTGCTCAAAAGTTTGGGATCACAGTGAAATGTTCTAGTTTTAATGGAGTATCTTCTTCCTTAACACAACAATGGACTGACAGGGCTCTAAAGAAAGTTGTTTCTTTCTGGTCATTGTGAGTCGGTCAGCAAGCCATCAACTGCTGATCTTCAGATACTAAACTAACCTAGAATGTTGTTCCCTTTTATACTCACTTATTAGTAGAATGTTTATCAGCTGTGCATCACAATTGAGCAAGAGTGTCCTAACAACCAATTAGTCCAATAACATCCTTAACTTGGATTGGCGATAATAGAACTATATGTAAAATAAGCCTCTATACAAAAATCGACTTTAATACAAACATTTTTATTCTGATACACTTACATTAATTGTAAAATGGACAATATTGTTTGTGAATTGCATGAAAATAGCATGAAATGAAATTCTAAAGTGATCCTAAACTTTTGAGCAGATAACATGCTCCATACAGTAAGCATACATGACCAGCAGATATATACCAAAGTACTTAGTAGAATAAAATCTTCTCCGATTAATATTCATTGAAGATTAAAAATGTTCTCCTACTGTTTCGGTTACAGAGCGATGAGCTTTGATTGGAACAGTGATAATATACTATACAGGTTTCTATGCAGGCTGGATATATAACACAGTAACTCCTGCACGTTCCTGTGGATTGGCTCTGTAGAGCACATGTGAGCTTAAAGCCACGAAAGCGCTCAGCTTTAACGCCGGCGTGTATGAAAATGAGAGCGCGTCTACAGGAGGGTTGACAGTAATTCCCAGGCGCTGTGTATTAGCCAAAAAGATGGATCTCCCACCTGGGGTTCGAAATGGAAGCAGATCCGCCCCGCCGAGTCTTTGTCACCATGTCTCTGCGAGGCTCTGACACCCCCACCATCCCGCTGTGGCTCCGTCTCAGTGTTTCTGTTAGATGAGCTCTTTCTCATTCATCTCTACGCTGAGGGTTTCCGCCATCGCGTCCCGTCGGGTCTCAGAGATATCGTCTCCCAGTGTCTCCCAAACGGCAACTTTACAGGAGAGACCAAGAACAGTCTTTACTTTTAATGCAAGTCAATGGAACCAGGATTCTTTCCAAGCTATTTTGGAGCATTTCTATTGGTCCATTCATTATGAAATTTGCATACAATGTAAAGAGCATTGGCTGCATTTAAATGGGCTGGAAAAATATAAATAGAAAAAAATGGATATACAGAGCTAACTTTAGATTAAACTTAAATGTTAACTCTTAATGAATGTCGGGAAGTTTTATTCGGAGCCACTCTGGAGCGTTTCTGTTGATTTGTTCATCGTGAACTTTTCACGTAAAGAGCAGCTGCTGGGCTCGAATGATGTAGAGAGATAAAGATTGATTTTGTGTTTGGACAGCGTCGATATATGACATAACTGAAAAGAAGATGTAATATATTTTATATTATGTGGAATTGATTCACAGCAGTTATTAAATTCAGTGTATCAGTTTGAAAAATACTGCCGTTGGCCACTGCCACGTCGTCAGAGGTCCCCTGTGCTCAGATTTGGCCTTGAGCAGAAGTGTGGCGTCCTGAGGGCCTGAGAACGTTTCAGGAGGTGATTCCCATTCACCATTTTTATACATGGCCTGTGTTTATAGTCACTTCCTGTATTATTATAGATATTCAGTAATAAGTCATACGGTGTAGACCAGAAGGAAAGGCTGTAAAGTACACACCAAAACTCCACCATGACTTTTCATAGTTTATAGTTTTTTTATTAAAACAAAACAAAAATCCCCTGAACCCCCTCGAGTAAGACCCCCAACTGCTCCCCAGGTACAGTGGACAGGGCTGCCCATCACTCCGAGCAACTGTGCACACTGCCCCCTAGCTTTTTCTGTCCCCTAGTGTTTGTGTTCACTAGTGTGTGTGTGTATGTGGCTGTTTCACTGCCTCCCAGTGTGTTTATGTGGGTGTTTCACTACCTTCTAGTGTGTGTTTACTGGTGTGTTTTACTGTTTCACTGCCCCCTAGTGTGTTTGTTCACTAGTGTGTGTGTGTGTGTGTTCACTAGAACGTGTATATGTAAGTGTTTCACTGCCCCCTAGTGTGTGTGTTTACTAGAATGTGTGTATGTGGGTGTTCACTGCCCCTAGTGTGTGTGTGTGTAAACGTAGGTGCTTTCTCTGTCCCCTAGTGTGTATGTTCACTAGTGTGTGTGTGTGTGTTCACTAGAATGTGTATATGTAAGTGTTTCATTGCCCCCTAGTGTGTGTGTTTACTAGAATGTGTGTATGTGGGTGTTTCACTGCCCCCTTGTGTGTGTGTTCACTAGTGTGTGTGTGTATGTGGGTGTTTCACTGCCCTTAGTGTGTGTTTAATAGTGTGTGTGTGTGTGTGTATGTATGTGGGTGTTTCACTGCCCCCTGTTGTGTGTTCACTAGTGTGTGTGTGTATGTGTATGTGGGTCTTACACTGCACCCTAGTGTGTGTGTTCACTAGAGTGTGTTTCACTGCCCCCAAGTGTGTGTGTTCACTAGTGTGTTTGTGTACATGTGGGTGTTTCACTGCCCCATAGTGTGTGTTCACTAGTGTGTATGTATATGTGTGTGTTCACCAGAGTGTGTGCATGTCTGTATATGTGGGTGTTTCACTGCCCACTAGTGTGCGTGTTCACTAGTGTGTGTGTGTGTGCATGTGGGTGTTTCACTGCCTTCACTAGTGTGTGTGTGTGTGTGTTTGTGTGTATGAGGGTGTTTCTCTGCCCATTAGTGTGTGTGTTCACTAGAGTGTGTGTGTGTTCACTAGAATGTGTGTGTGTATGAGGGTGTTTCTCTGCCCATTAGTGTGTGTGTTCACTAGAGTGTGTGTGCATGTTTACTAGTGTGTGTGTGTGTGTTTTATTGTGCAGATGTGTTAAACACTAGTGATCAGTGTGTGTTATTGTAATTTAAATCAGTATTTATTGTTTTATTAGTCGTTATTACAGTAATTAGACCTCCTGTTCTGTGATATTAGTATGATATTAATATTTGTAAACGCTGGTTACCAGTACAGTGTAGTCCCGTGTGTGTGAGCGGGAACTGAGGCCTGGGCTGCAGCGTCAGCTCTATTTTTCTGAAATCCGGATCTTCTGCTCAGGTTTACGCGCTGGGTCGTTAATCCTGGGAAATAAAAGGCACCATTAAAACAGAGCGGACGGTGGAAACCAAACTTTCCTGGAAGTGAGTTTGTTTAACTCGCTCTCTGACCTTTCCGCTAAGCCGGTGGTTAAGCGCCCCCGCGAGAGCCGCGCGCCGGACGCCGAAGTGTGCCGTCCCGGCCCTTTAACAGGTGTTTTTGCTGCAGCTGGTGCTGCTGGTGTGAAACACGGCTGATTTATGATCCGGGGGTCTAAAGTAGCCGTAATTTTTATAACACTTAATTAAAGCCCCCATTAAACAATGACCAGTGTGATTTTATTATTCCAGACATAATAACGTCTGTGCCTATAACATCATTATTGGGGAGGTAATTATAAGCCTGGCATGATCTCAAAGGTTACTGTCGTGTTACTGGTGCAGCAGAGAGATCTGTAATTTACTCCATGTACCTCTGAAGCTGTAAAAGCTCGAACAACGCGTCTACTGAGTGTCTATAAATCCAGGCTCGCTCCACATCCCCAGCGTCAGTGCTCTGCACACCGAGGATTATAAACGTCTGATCACCCCCAGACAAACGTTTGATGTATGGTGAAACAGGGAGTTTAGAAATATGACATGCATTAGCATTTATCATCACTGCCCAAGGAAAATTGTAACTTTACAGGAGAGGACACAAACCTTCTGCCCCCTGGTGTGTGTTCACTAGTGTGTGTGTGTATGTGAGTGCTTCACTGCCCCCTAGTGTGTGTTTACGTGTGTGCGTGTGTGTGTGTATGTGGGTGTTTCACTGCCCCTTAGTATGTGTGTGTGTGTGTGTGTGTGTGTGTGTGTATATGTGTGTGTTTCACTTCCCCCTAGTGTGTGTTTACGTGTGTGTGTGTGTGTGTGTATGTGGGTGTTTTACTGCCCCTTAGTATGTGTGTGTGTGTGTGTGTGTGTGTGTGTGTGTGTGTGTGTATATGTGTGTGTTTCACTTCCCCCTAGTGTGTGTTTACGTGTGTGTGTGTGTGTGTGTGTGTATGTGGGTGTTTTACTGCCCCTTAGTATGTGTGTGTGTGTGTGTGTGTGTGTGTGTGTGTGTATGTGAGTGCTTCACTGCCCCCTAGTGAGTGTTTACGTTTGTGTGTGTGTATGTGGGTGTTTCACTGCCCCTTAGTGTGTGTGTGTGTGTGTGTATGTGTGTGTGTGTGTGTGTGTGTGTGTGTGTATGTGAGTGCTTCACTGCCCCATAGTGTGTGTTTACGTGTGTGTGTGTGTGTGTGTGTGTGTGTGTGTGTATGTGTGTGTTTCACTGCCCCCTAGTGTGTGTTTACGTGTGTGTGTGTGTGTGTGTGTGTGTGTGTGTGTGTGTGTGTGTGTGTGTGTGTATGTGTGTGTTTCACTGCCCCCTAGTTTGTGTGTTCACTACTGTGCGTGGGTGTTTACAGGAGAGGACAAAAACCTTTTGGAGCATTTCTTCTCGTCCAGTCTTCATGAAATGTTTGTAGAAGGTAAATGGCAGCTGAGCTCCAATTATTCAGAAAACTGGGGTTTATATGGATTTCTATTATATTGTATATACAGGGGTTGGACAATGAAACTGAAACACCTGTCATGTTAGTGTGGGGGGTTTCATGGCTAAATTGGACCAGTCTGGTGGACAGTCTTCATTAATTGCACCAGTAAGAGCAGAGTGTGAAGTTCAGTTAGCAGGTAAGATCACAGTTTATCAAAATATTACAACAACACAACATTATGGGACATACCAGAGTTCAAAAGAGGACAAATTGTTGGTGCACGTCCTGCTGGTGCATCTGTGACCAAGACAGCAAGTCTTTGTGATGTATCAAGAGCCACGGTATCCATGGTAACGTCAGCAGACCACCAAGAAGGACCAACCATATCCAACAGGATTAACTGTGGACGCGAGAAGAAGCTGTCTGAAAGGGATGTTGGGTTCTAACCCGGATTGTATCCAAAAAACATAAAACCACAGCTGATCAAATCACGACAGAGTTAAATGTTCACCTCAGCTTCCTGTTTCCACCAGAACTGTCCGTCAGGAGCTCCACAGGGTCAATACACACGGCCGGGCTGCTATAGCCAAACCTTTGGTCACTCGTGCTAATGCCAAACGTCGGTTTCAATGGTGCAAGGAGATCAAATCTTGGGCTGTGGACAATGTGGAACATGTATTGTTCTCTGTTGAGAGTTACGGTGTGGAGAAGCCCCAAAGAAGCAGACCACCCAGACTGTTGCATGCCCAGAGTAAAGCATGGGGGTGGAGCAGTGATGGTTTGGTTTTGGCCCAATACTTGTGCTAGATGGGTGCGTCACTGCCAAGGACTACCGAACCATTCTGGAGGACCATGTGCATCCAATGGTTCAAACATTGTGTCCTGAAGGCGGTGCTGTGTATCAGGATGACAATGCACCAACACACACAGCAGGACTGGAGAAAGATGGTTTGATGAACATGAAAGTGAAGTTGAACATCTCCCATGACCTGCACAGTCACCAGATCTAAATATTATTGAGACACTTTGGGGTGTTTTGGAGGAGCGAGTCAGGAAACGTTTTCCTCCACCAGCATCACGTAGTGACCTGAACACTGTCCTGCAAGAAGAATTATTAAAATCCCTCTGACCACTGTGCCGGACTTGTATATGTCATTCCCAAAACCAACTGACGCTGTATTGGCCGCAGAAGGAGGCCCTACACCATACTAATCAATTATTGTGGTCTAAAACCAGGTGTTTCAGTTTCTTTGTCCAACCCCTGTACATTTATACACACTAACACTATATACACAATACTATAGTGTTGGATGCAGTGGAGTAAAGCCGCCACTACTTGACTCAGAGCAGTGGAGACGTTTTCTCTGGAGTGACCAATCACGCTTCTCCGTCTGGCAATCTGATGGATGAATCTGGGTTTGTCAGTTACCAGGAGAACTTGTCTGACTGCATTGTGCCGAGTGTAAAGTTTGGTTGAGGGGGGATTATGGTGTGGGGTTGTTTTTCAGGAGGTGGGCTCGGACCCTCAGTTCCAGTGAAATGAACCCTTAATGCTTTAGCAGACCAAAAGATTCTGGACAATTTCATGCTCCCAACTTTGTGGGAAGGCCCCTTCCTGTTCCAACATGACTGCCCACCAGTGCACAAAGCTCCATAAAGACATGGAGGAGCGAGTTTGGTGTGGAAGAACTTGACTCTCCTGACCTCAACCTGATAGAACACCTTTGCAATGAATTAGAGCGGAGACTGTGAGTCAGACCTTCTCGTCCAACATCAGTATCTGACCTCACAGATGGTCTTCTGTAAGAACGGTCAAACATTCCCATAATGTGGAGAGACTTCCCAGAAGAACTGAAGCTGTTATAGCTGCAAAGGTTGGGCCGACATCATATTAAACCCTATGGATTAAGAGTAGGACGTCACTCCTGTTCATATGGGTGTGAAGACAGACGAGCGAATACTTTTGGCGATGTAGAGTATTTTATAAAATGTATAAAATATTTTTACTGCTGTAAGTAAAGGTGCAAATGGTGACTGACTACAGTAGAGAGTGTGAGAGGCTCTTGTTCAGAGAGATTATGGATTATGGGATATACAGTGATTATGTACATTACAGTGTGTGTAATAGAATACATGTGCTGAGATTAAAGCAGAGGGATTTGAGAAGGTCATTGTTTAAGAGGATGATGTGTCGGGAAAGAAAGCTGTGCATTCTTAAAAATGATGGTTCTTCAAGGGTTCTGTAATGAAGAACCATTTGCATGCTGTAATGGTTCTCTGCATGGTGAAATGGTTCTTCAGAATCATAAAGATTGTGTTGAAAACTCAATAAAACCTTTACATTTACTAAAGAACTCTCGAAGAACCCTTGGTCATTAAGGCTAGTGCTCTTAGCTTTTAGCACAGGATGGCTAGTTGTGCAGTATCAGACTCTACAGGATGGGCAGTTGTTCAGCATTAGATTGCACAGGATGGCCAGTTGTTCAGTATCAGACTCTACAGGATGGGCAGTTAATCAGCATCAGACCGCACAGGATGGGCAGTTGTTCACCATCAGACCGCACAGGATGGGCAGTTGTTCAGCATCAGACTCTACAGGATGGGCAGTTGTTTAGTATCAGACTCTAGAGGATGGGCAGTTGATCAGCATTAGACCACACAGGATGGGCAGTTGATCAGCATCAGACCGCACAGGATTGGCAGTTATTCGGTATCAGACCACACAGGATGGGCAGTTGTTCAGTATCAGACTCTACAGGATGGGCAGTTGTTCAGCATTAGATTGCACAGGATGGCCAGTTGTTCAGTATCAGACTCTACAAGATGGGCAGTTAATCAGCATCAGACCGCACAGGATGGGCAGTTGTTCACCATCAGACTGCACAGGATGGGCAGTTGTTCACAATCAGACAGCACAGGATGGGCAGTTGTTCACAATCAGACAGCACAGGATGGGCAGTTGTTCACAATCAGACAGCACAGGATGGGCAGTTGTTCACAATCAGACAGCACAGGATGGGCAGTTGTTCACAATCAGACAGCACAGGATGAGCAGTTGTTCAGCATTAGATTGCACAGGATGGTCTGTTGTTCAGGATCAGACCGCACAGGATGGGCAGTTGTTCAGCATCAGACTGCACAGGATGGGCAGTTGTTCAGTATCAGACTCTACAGGATGGGCAGTTGTTCAGTATCAGACTCTACAGGATGGGCAGTTGTTCAGTATCAGACTCTACAGGATGGGCAGTTGTTCAGTATCAGACCTCAAACCTGAATGAGTGTGTGAGAGCAGCGAGACGACAGCACCAACATTCTCAGTTTACTATAATACTCTCTGTCAGTGACCCCAGATCTCCAGCTCTTAACCAACTGCCAAACCAATCACCAATCACTCGACTAGGCAAGTAGGTTTTTAGCCTGGACTTAAAAACTGAGCCTCATCCTGAACACTGACTGTGTTTCCCCAGTTGTCACCAGTCCAACCATTAAAGCTAGAGGTGTTAAGACTATACATTCTCTTTTAACCCTTAAAATCTTAGGCATAATATATATCAAGACTTATTGTTCAGTAAACACAAGGACTACATTGCAAACTGGTTGGGTTAAATCTACTCACAGCTTCAGTAGTTTGATTTTGTTTCATTCTTTTTCTATTGAAAGCCGAATAATCAGTTGACTGAGGGTTGATGAGGAACATAGTATAAGGATATGGGGTCTCCCCAGTTAGTTTGCCTTGTTAACTATTCAAAACTTAGTAAACCACAAGTACAGCTATAATACGATACCAGGAACAAATACCAATCCACCACCCCCCATCCCCATGAGACCACCAGTCAGTATAGCGCTAGTACACTACAGAGGTGTCTATTAATCTATTAGTTATCTAGATATTAGGAAAGGGGGTCCAACATTTTTTTAACTTTTTTAAGTATCAGATGGAACATTCGTGCCCCCCCCTGATATTTAGTATTTCTTTATTTGCTCCTCGCCGAGCCCTGCTAGAAGTGAGTAAAGAGGCAGTCCAGGATTTCTAAGAGACTCTGGATGACAGCAAAACAACAGTCTGCTGAAGTGATGATACAGACATGCAGTTAGCATGACGCTAATTGGTGCGACAGAAGCTTCCATTACTCCCCCCCCAGAGACCCATTTAGCTGTTATGCTGCATACAACTGGAACAAACTCCCTGAAGACCTCCAAATATAGACGAGCTCTAAATACGTTCTCATGCCTATGATTCATGTTGTGTTTTATTTTGGGTGTTGCACATTTATTAAGCTAATTTTAATAATATTTACCCAGAAAACTCATTTTTTCAGTTCTTGCGTTCAGAAATTTGTGTAACTGGAGCTCGTAAGCTGTGAAATAAGACCACCCGATCAGTTGTTTGTGGCTGTAGAGGTCAGAAAATATAGGATTGCCCACCCCAGATTTGGCTCCCATTGTTTTGTAAATACTTGTTCAAATTTTCCCGCTCCATCTTAAATGGTGTAGCAGTTATGCTGGTGCCTCAAGCCACCTGTGTAGCTTGTTGTTCCAGTTTTTTCATGCCAACTTAAATGTCTCAGCCACTGTGCTGGCACCTCAGGCTAGCTGTTAGGCCTCTTGTTCCAATTTTTCTGTTTCACCTTCAATGGTTTAGCAGTTATGCTGGTGCCTCAAGCTACCTGTCGACCCTCTTGTCTACATTTTTCCATTCCACCTTAAATGTTGCATCAGCTATGCTGGCTACCAGTTGAGCCTCTTGTTCCAATCTTTCTTTTTTGGTGTAGCAGTTATGCTGGTGCCTCAAGCTACCAGTTGAGCCTCTTATTCCAATCTTTCTTTTTTGGTGTAGCAGTTATGCTGGTGCCTCAAGCTACCAGTTGAGCCTCTTGTTTTCAATTGTTCTTTTTTGGTGTAGCAGTTATGCTGGTGCCTCAAGCTACCAGTTGAGCCTCTAGTTTTCAATTGTTCCTTTTTGGTGTAGCAGTTATGCTGGTGCCTCAGGCCACCTGTGGAGACTTCTTGTTCCATTTTTTCAGTTCCACCTCAACAGTGCCTCAACAGTTATAGTAGAAAGTTCTGCACCATTTAAGGTGGAATGAGTGAGCAATAATAGAAGTGATACAAATAGAAGCAGAACATTGGAGTTGTTTCACCAATACTGCCCCCTCTTGTTTAAAATATGAATTCAACAGGTTGCACCATCTTACGAATTGCTGTTTAGACCACAGTGTGTTTTGCAGGTTATCAAATTTCATATTTTAAGTGAGAACACGGCTTATAAGACACCAGGTCATTGGTTATTGTAGGTTTAATAATCTTAATATCTTAATCTTGTTATGACTGCATGTGATCTTCCTCGCTCAGGATCCTGGAAAAGCAATTCCGCAGGTACAGGCCACTCCCTGAGCTGCTGAAGACACCTTTCAGCATCTGTGCTGTGGACAGCAGAGGTCACACGGCTACAGGGCGGAGCTGAAGAATCAAGCACGGCTGGCCGCCGTTAATCCACTCCAGCGGCCGGCACTCACCTCAGGATCGGCAGGGAACATACATATACGCCGGCGCTGCCACAGTGGGGTGAGTAGTTGCAAAACTCCACACCCAGGAAGGATAACTGCTCTCGTTTATCTTCTTCTCTCTCTTTTGACTATGCAGGTGACTGATCCGAGGAGAGGGGTCGAGCTGTAGCCAGGGGCGTTCCTGGTTGGGGTGTTCCTGTACAAGCAGAAACCCCCCCAACCAATAAGGCTTGAACAGAACCGCCCCCAACAGTCCAGTATCAACAACAGGTGTGTTTAGTAGTGATGTGAGTGAATATGTGAGGAGGTGTAACAGAGAAGGATGTATTTCAGATTAGAGGAGTAACAGTTACTGTAGTGTTTTACAGTCACACGCCTTAAAACACACACCAGTACACACCAACACCAGAGTAGGCTGCTCTTCAGTTCTCTTCACTAGCTGCTTCTAGTGCCACCTACTGTTCCAGAAACTATATAACACATACATCACGGTTACTTTTTTTTATAATTCAACAATTCTACAATCAAAGGTAACCTAAAATCACCTAATCGAATATAAACCGACTCTGGAAGGACTGAAACATGTCAGTCATGCTGCTTAAGATTAACTTTGATAATAAAATGTAACTAAGTCATAAATCAACGCTACAGTTTTTTGTAAACGGTGATGATTTGTCGAACATCTGAACGTGACAGACTGCACCGTGTCCAGATTCAAATATGGGCAAATAAATAAAACAAACTCGACTGTAGAGGGCGCACTGTTACTGTGACGAACGTGCATCTTCAGACGGCAAAGTAAGAAACTACAGGAAAGCAGAACCGGTAAAAACAAGGAACAGATAGACCCTGCTGTAGCCAATGAGGAAGAGGGGCGGTTCTGTGTTGAAGCGAATGAAAAAGTGAGGACGTTCTTGTTTTAGCCAATGAGAACGAGGAGGCGTTCCTGAAAACACTAAAGGCCTATGAACAGGAACGCCCCCGGGTGCAGACCGACGATATTAGATCCGAGCCAGCACCAGCACCTGACCCGACTCACCTGTCGAATGAACTTGCAGTGGCTTCACCAAGGTACAGGGAGAAAGAGCTGGACGCAGGGCATCACTACTCCATACTATCTCTCCTTTCATCATAGACCCCCATACTATGTTTTGGGAGTCTATGACCATAGAGCCCCCCCACTGACCAATGGCCATTTCTTTCTTTCATTCTTTGTCAATGTTAAATTGCCAATGTTACACACAGTCACATTATTATGACCATGTCTTACTTCTCTGGAACCTCTCATCCATGTGGAAGACCCTCTTAACCCATTCTCTGGGGCAGATGCAATCTTCCAGAAAGACAATGAGATATGTCACATAACTAAAAATGTCCCACATTGGTTGGAAGAGCTGACCAAGACTTCTAAATACCACGCTGGACCCCTAATTCCCAAGCCTTAAACCCAATTGAGCTTCTGTGGGACCACCTGGATGGTAGTGTTGGCTCTATGGATCCTCCACGCTCCCTCCAGCAGCTGTGGGATGCACTGCAGTCAGCATGATACCTCCAGATACCTGTGACCACCTACCAGGACCTTACTGAGTCTCCCAGTCCGTCTAGCTGCTGTCCGTGCTGCACACGGCGGTCACTGTGGATGTTAGCTGGTGGTCATAATAATGTGACTCGGCTGTGAATAGGGCCCTGCTATGCCTACATTACCCTCATAGCTCCAGCGTTAAAACTCAAAAGGAGAATCTTCCACCTCCAACCACGTCATTTCATCGACTGCCGAGATGTGACACCCTGATTAGGCTTCCCGCTCTGTTCCATAACGATGACAAACAGGTGCTGTCCGTCCCCTCGTGGAATAAAGGCAGCGTCCCTCTTTGTCCTTCACTTCTCCTTTGTTAGTGTGCTGTGGCTGGAAGTGAGGCATCACTGACAGGTGCTCTCTCTCTCTGTCTCTCTCTCTCTGTCTCTCTCTCTCTCTCTCTGGTGGCTCTCAGACTGGACTGTGTGTAGGGTGAGTGTGAGTGCTGTCACAGCTCCACTCCTCACTCGAGGTGTTCAGGCTTGTCAATGTCGTCGTTCCGTGAAAAATCAAACGTCCACGGTTGTCTCCTTAACCGAAATGTAGTCCATCACTCAGGACAGGTTTGGCGTTTGGCGATTGCTCCACTCAGACGGCATTGAGTTGTTCAGCAGTCTGCAATAGACCTGCTGTATGACACACTGGACACTGTGGCCTGGACTGTAGTTCATGTTTATGGATAACATTGCGTTCTGGGGGAAACAGGTATTTACAAAGTCTTTCAATGTAAGTCAATAGAACCAGAATTCTTTCCAAGCTATTTTGGAGCATTTCTATTGGTCCATTCATTAAATAGTTTTCAGATAATGTAAACAACAGCTGCTGCATTACAATGATGTAGGAAAATAATAGAAAAAATGAAGATGTGAAGCAAATATCTATATCAAAAATTCAATATCAACCTAAATTTGAAAGCCTTTGATAACACACTTGGGGACATGATGATATTGATAGAACTATTATTTCTAAACAGGAAGCTTTTATTTACTCAGTAAACACTTTATTATTTAATATTAATCAGTATTAATAGAGTAAGTAGTGCTTTTTCATACGTCAGTGTGTTTATTTAACCCTTTCCAAGCTTCTCCTAAACAACCCAGTATTATTATCAGTTCTCATCTAATACCTGCTTTGACTGCTCAGTACTTCATTAAGCTAAATCAAGATTTGCTGCTGAAGGAACTGAACACATTCATACAATGTCTGGGGCGTCCAGGAGAAATCTGGAACCTAACTTTGTTCTTCAAACTGGAGCTCAAGATCTGATCTACTTCTTTGCTTTCAAGCAGACATAGGAAGACACAAGAAGTGCTCTTTATTGACACCAGCAGAAAAGACGTATCACAACTCCTTTAAAGAGAGATCAGCTGTCCTGGTGACCTACACGGCAGAGCCCAGTCTCTCCATTGTGTGAAATCCCAGCCGACACCAGCGTCATGTGTCTTCACACCTCCTGAGCGCAGTAGGACTTCTCACAGCTCACCACAACAACAGCCCTTCTCTTGGTCATCCTCTGCTTTTCCTGAGGTCCACCTGTCGTCAATGGTGTTGATGGTGTTAGCTGACTCTGTGCATTACCGTAAGCTGGATGTCGGTCATCTTCCAGCCATCTGATGGTCCTCACTTGTTGTGCAGTAGGAATATTGATGAGCCTGTGTCGTCGAGTGTGATGAACTAGCTACCGTTTATGCTGCGCTTCACCCACAGCTCTCATAGACTTCCATTTTCCTGCCAGCTTGTGGCATATATGCTCCTCCCTGAGCTGTTCTTGCATTTTCTGCTGTGTTCCTCGCTCTGGTCAAGCTGTCGTCACCATTAAGCCTTGCCATGCTGTTCACTTCTCAGCCTTTTGCTGGCCTCTCCTTGCTGCTGGGGTTGAGGTGGGGGGGTTGCCCCACTTCTGACACCAACTGTAGCATCTTGGTGAAGTAGGAGATACGGGAGACACCATGATTTTTGGGGTGTGTGATGCAGTTTTTCATATTACACCTCCTCTGCACACCAGAGCTGCCTGTATATGTTTTCTGTTTACCTCTGTAGTTCTTTTAGTCTGAGCAGATTCAGTCTGGATGAGTTTGAGATTCATCCAGAAGGTGGAGTTGAACACGATCACCTCTTTAAATTCAATCCCCCCACCCACCCAATGTAATCTCTTCTAAGGGAGGTCCAGGGCCGCCTCCACTCTTGTACAGGGTAAGACAAAAGCCAAAGGATATCATTTTATTTGACATATCTGAATACCCCAGCAAGTAGCGAGTGTGGGGGTCTATCGCACACATGGCCACCACCTTGAAATCCGCCATATTGGATCAAGGGCAAGCTTTTGTAGCAGATCAAAGAAGACCAGAACTGTCTCAGAAATCAATTGATGCAATCAGATTTGCAATACCTCCAGTGGTTCAAACATTATCAACACAGAAGTTGCAACAACAACCACATTGAAATGTTGATAACGTCTCAAGACAATTCTGGTCTTCTTTGATCTGCTACACGACCACCTTCCCTTTGGAAAAACTTGCCTTTGATCCAATATGGCGGCTTTCAGGATGGCGGCCATGTTTTGGACATAGCCTAAAAGATAGACCCCCTCACCCGTTACCTGCTGGGGTATTCAGGTATCTATGAGTGTACAGTGGAATGAAACAATGTTCCTCAAAGGCCTCAGGGCAACATACACATCATAGACTCTGTTTGTAGGGGCACATAGTACAATTCAGACTACACTCAAGGGTCTGTCTCAAATCCTTCTGAGCTCCTACATAGGCAGCATTTTATGTCATAGTATGCGCTCCCGACATGTAGACTGTCCCAATTCTTACATACCTTAAACATACTGTCTACTGAGGAACCTTATTTAGACCTGATTTTAAGAAGCATGGAACTCTTCCTCAGCCGCTAAGACAATCCCATGATGCAGTGCAGGCTAATCTAGGAGCAGTGAAGTGGTTTTAAACTGTGAGTTATTTTGATTCTCTGGAGTTTTAATGTGTTTCTGGTCATATAATCACACAAAACAGTATTTTATTATCAACTCTGTAACGAGTCCTTCACCATTTACACTTTATACTCCAGACATTAGCATTTATGCTAGCAGATTTTTAAGCCTTGGGCTATTGTTATGGATGCCGGCCGGTAGCTTAGCAACCAGCTAAACCACCGGTGACGTGCTGCAGTGGGAACAAGCCGTGACGCAGTCTCTCTCTAACTAGAGCGTCTCAGTAATCTGTTTTATGAGGAGAGATGAGGAGAGAACGCTGCTACTTACACACTCACTACCTAGACAGCCTACTTACACACTCACTACCTAGACAGCCTACTTACACACTCACTACCTAGACAACCTACTTACACACTCACTACCTAGACAGCCTACTTACACACTCACTACCTAGACAGCCTACTTACACAGCTGCTACCTAGACAGCCTACTTACACACTCACTACCTAGACAGCCTATTTACACACTCACTACCTAGACAGCCTACTTACACACTCACTACCTAGACAGCCTACTTACACAGCTGCTACCTAGACAGCCTACTTACACACTCACTACCTAGACAGCCTATTTACACACTCACTACCTAGACAGCCTACTTACACACTCACTACTTAGACAGCCTACTTACACACTCACTACTTAGACAGCCTACTTACACACTTACTATTTAGACAGCCTACTTACACACTCACTAGGGTTTGAGACACAGCCTAAATCTTCTTATAATATCTCTGATATAGTGCAATAAGACCAGACAGTTCTGTACAATATCAACTAAGTGCAGTCAATACACAAGAGTGCATGACTTGCCCAACAATAAACACAACACAACACAATAACCACAGTAAAGTATTAGACAGCAGACAGTAGGCTGTATGTGAGCTGGGGTCTCTGGGGTCTATTAAATGAACTAATTGTATGTGGATAGTAACAGAAATGTACAGTGAGGGGCTTATTTAATAATGAATACTGATGTTCTTTCTCACGGATACAAACCAATTAACAATAATAACACCTTCCAGCTGGGTTTGCTTTAACACCTCCCACTCTGCTCAGCTTCTTTATGAAATATAATCAAATAATTAAAACACCAAGAAAACAGACAAGCTGGGAAAACACATACACCGGTCACACCCCAGACTCCAACCCCCAGAGGGGATCAATCATATGACTCTGCCTTCCTCGCCATCAACCAATCACAGACCAACTCACTGGTGGAGCTCACCTGATTTCTGATCAGCTGTTGATTCCTCTATATAAGCTGTTTTCTGACCTGCTTTGTGAGGTGTTGCTACAGTTCTCAGATCAGTTGGTTTTGTGGGTTTCTCTTTGGATTTGCCTCCAGTAACTTTGTTTCTGGTATCTGGTAAGTAATCAATCAATCAATCAATCAATCAATTAATCAATCAACATTGGTTTGTGTAACGCTTTTTACAGCCAATGTTCAAAGCAGCTTTACAGAAAAGCAGAAAAGTCCTCCTCTGGTCGACCCCAGATAGAGAGAGAGAGACCGTCCTCCTCTGTTTGACCCCAGATAGAGAGAGAGAGACCGTCCTCCTCTGTTTGACCCCAGATAGAGAGAGAGAGACCATCCTCCTCTGTTTGACCCCAGATAGAGAGAGAGAGACCGTCCTCCTCTGGTCGACCCCAGATAGAGAGAGAGTGACCGTCCTCCTCTGGTCGACCCCGGATAGAGAGAGAGAGAGAGACCGTCCTCCTCTGGTCGACCCCGGATAGAGAGAGAGAGAGAGACCGTCCTCCTCTGGTCGACCCCAGATAGAGAGAGAGAGACGGTCCTCCTCTGGTCGACCCCAGATAGCGAGTCCATATATAAAAATATAAACATGAGAAAGGGTCTCCAGGTCCAAGCCCCCCTAGAGCAAGCCAGAGGCGACAGTGGCGAGGAGAAGCTCCCTTGGTAAGAGGAAGGAACCTTGAGAGGAACCCAGGCTCAAGGGAGGAACCCATCCTCCTCAGGTTGACCCCGGATAGAGAGAGAGAGACCGTCCTCCTCTGGTCGACACCAGATAGAGAGAGAGTGACCGTCCTCCTCTGTTTGACCCCAGATAGAGAGAGTGACCGTCCTCCTCAGGTTGACCCCGGATAGAGAGAGAGAGACCGTCCTCCTCTGGTCGACCCCAGATAGAGAGAGAGAGACCGTCCTCCTCTGGTCGACCCCAGATAGAGAGAGAGAGACCGTCCTCCTCTGGTCGACCCCGGATAGAGAGAGAGTGACCGTCCTCCTCTGGTCGACCCCGGATAGAGAGAGAGTGACCGTCCTCCTCTGGTCGACCCCAGATAGAGAGAGAGAGACCGTCCTCCTCTGGTCGACCCCAGATAGAGAGAGAGAGACCGTCCTCCTCTGGTCGACCCCAGACAGAGAGAGAGAGTGACCGTCCTCCTCTGGTCGACCCCAGATAGAGAGAGAGAGACCGTCCTCCTCTGGTCGACCCCAGGTAGAGAGAGAGAGACCGTCCTCCTCTGGTCGACCCCAGACAGAGAGAGAGAGTGACCGTCCTCCTCTGGTCGACCCCAGATAGAGAGAGAGAGAGAGAGACCGTCCTCCTCTGTTTGACCCCAGATAGAGAGAGAGAGTGACCGTCCTCCTCTGGTCGACCCCAGATAGAGAGAGAGAGTGACCGTCCTCCTCTGGTCGACCCCAGATAGAGAGAGAGAGAGAGAGACCGTCCTCCTCTGGTCGACCCCGGACAGAGAGATGGAAGGACAGAGTTAATGAGATTTTATGGCAAGATACAACAAGAAGCTTGGGTTGAACTTGTTTCATAAGTATTCTAGTTCAGGAGGCGGTGATGTAGAGTTTGAACCATCTCATAGGTTCTCTGTCTTGTGGTTTGTGTTGAGATGCCTGTTCAGAAATATCCTGCTGTCGGCAGATTTACTGACTCGAGCTCTCTCCTCGCTGGAGTGTCGTGTAGCTACGCCAGCTTTAAACGTGAGGTCAGTGATGAGAGCAGTGAACAGCAACGATGACCATATACTGTAATAAAACAGCTTTAGTATAATGTGTTGTTATGGTAACAGACTAGGAGGATTTGGGTTGGCTAACGTTTAAATTAACTTTAGTCAGAAAGCACGTCCCAAACTGCAGACCAGGGGCGTAGCTAGACCCTAGTTTAGATTTAAATTGAGTCCCAGCACCTCTAAAAATTATAATAAATAAACATCTTTTTTCTTTTAATGTTAATTTGTCTCTGATAAGCTGGAAATGTTAAAATCGTGGACAGTAAATGGTTAAACCAATTATTTTAACAATGAAAATACAGGAGACCCCGCCTGGAAAAATGGTCTGATTCAGTGTCAGTGTTTATCTGACTGGTGTCGTGTGTCTAGTAAGTTTTATAAAGTAGTATTTTTGTACTTTATCACTCAGAACCAACACATTACAGTCAGTATCAGCCTTAAACCCTCACCCATATTTCTGATCACTCTTTATTCTGTTATCTAGGAGTGACTATCTGATGTTTATTTTAATTTAGTAGTCTAATGCTACAGGTGGTCTGTTATTGTTATCTAGGAGTGACTATCTGACTGTTTATTTTAATTTAGTAGTCTAATGCTACAGGTGGTCTGTTATTGTTATCTAGGAGTGACTATCTGATGTTTATTTTAATTTAGTAGTCTAATGCTACAGGTGGTCTGTTATTGTTATCTAGGAGTGACTATCTGACTGTTTAGTTTAATTTAGTAGTCTAATGCTACAGGTGGTCTGTTATTGTTATCTAGGAGTGACTATCTGACTGTTTAGTTTAATTTAGTAGGCTAATGCTACAGGTGGTGTGTTTACTGTTTATAAAGAGAGAGAAGCTGTAGCTGCCGTGCTGTTGGTTAGTCTGTGTGTTATTAAAGTTAAGGTGTAGAGAAGTGCTGTCTGTTTGTGTATTAGACAATTAATGTTACAGAATAAAAAGATATAAAGAGATTGTGTGTGTGGTCAGCAGGTCAGCTATAGATATTTGAGTAAGGCCGACATGATCTTGATCATATGCTCAGAATCTGTTGATAATGGTAATAATATTGATAAGTGATTATTAGAACTGGTGTGTCTGATCTAAATTTTTCTAATTATTCTGTTATGACACACTCACCCAAGTCTCATGCCCTGAATTTCTCTCATTCTCCTCAAAAAATATATTTTTTAATTATATTTTACTTATAATAAAATGTCTGAATACATTTATAAACTAAGCTTTGTTTACAAAGCTTTCCCCAACACTGATTTCGGATTGATGGTCCCAAATTATTTTAAATATAGGGTTTTTTTTCATGAGCTGTTCTTATTTGGGTGCTCAGCTAAACCTCTAAACCTCTGCTGCAGACTACTACTACACTAAATACATAAAAAAAAATAACATAACAAATGTTAGTCTTGTCTAGTCAGAGAACCTCAGCTTACATAGTTTTATCATTTCATTTCAGTATTATGCTCCAAATAAAATAATATATTTTAATTATATATGTATATAATCCAGACACTGTGTGTATAATGTAAAGGTTTTCTAACAGCAGTAGCATCTTGTGTGTATCTTGTTTAGTGTGTAAAGTGGTCTTTAATTGGATTTATCTAATAATAATCAGACATACAGATAATGTTATATTTTGTTTATTTATTAGTATTTACTGTATTTCCACAAATGTTGTTCTACATTACTATACATACAGTGGGCTTTGATTCATATTAGCAAATGACTTGTTCCATACTGAAAATAAAAATCAGTGTACTGCTGAACTGAAACCCCCTGAAGATTATATTATATTAACATTACACCGTGTGTATGTGATGTCTGATAGTCACAGTGGAGCTCAGACCGGGCTACTCGGCCGGATCGTCTCCTCTTTGCTCCACTGCCAGTTCATTTTTATGTAAAGTATATTGGAGCTACGTTTTATCTTTGTATTGCTGTGTTTCGTGAGCGTGTTCTGCCTGTCCGCTCTTTATTTTGTGCTCGGTGGAAGTGGAGGCGCTGATCTCAGCGGGCTCTCCTGTATAAATAAGAGCTGAATAAATTATAAGGCACTAAAGTTAGAGGCCTTTCAAAGCCAACGGGGAGCTGTTGATGTCTGCCTGCGCTGGCCCTATATTGGGCTGAGGTGGGGGGCCGTGTTACTACACTGCTCAGACAGAGAGCGTGGCCGTTGGCAGGTTTCCCGTTACCCCACCACGGCCCTTTTCCGCTGACAGATGTTTCCCTGTTTCTCAGGACGTCTTGAGCTCCGCAGCACACCTGTCCGGGCAGCGTCTGAGGAGAGAGGGCAGCTTATGAGTCGGCGTCTGCAGGTAGTGCTCTGATATGAAGGTGACTGTAAACTAATTTAGGTTGAGATGAGCATCGAATGCAGCAGTACAGATGACTAACCGCTGGTGGGTGGAGTGAGACGAGATGTCAGCATTGATTTCACACTTAAATTCATAATAATTCTGATATTTTTATCACAGCAGGCGCCCCACACACTGATTGCATGGGTTCTAAAAGCAAAGCATGGCCAACTTACTGACAAATTAGGGAGCATCTGAAAGGATGTGGTGTATTTCTAAAGAAAAACATCATGTGCGCACCAGATAGTAGGTGATGGTGAGCACCTGATACTATCAAGTGTACGGATATTATTTGGTGAGCACCAGATACTATCAGATGTGCACTAGATACTATGCAGTGAGTACTAGATACTGTCAGATGAGTCCCAGTCGCTATCAAGTGAGCACCAGATACTACAAATGTACACAGGATAATATTTGGTGAGCACCAGATACTTTCAGATGTGCACTGGATACTATTCAGTGAGAACAAGATACTATCAGGTTAGTCCCAGTCACTATAAAGTGAGTACCAGATAATATTTTATGAGCAACAGATACTATTTGTGAGCACCAGATACAATATGGTGAGCACCAGATACTATCAGATGTGCACTGGATACTATGCAGTGAGCACAAGACACTATCAGGTGAGTCCCTGTCACTATCAAGTGAGCACCAGATACTATCAAGTGAACACCCAATACTATTTCGTAAGCACCAGATACTACCAGATGACCCCAGATACTATATGGTGAGCACAAGACACTATCAGGTGAGTCCCCGTCACTATCAAGTGAGCACCAGATACTAGTTGATTGTGAGCACCTAATACTACAAATGTACACCGGATAATATTTGGTGAGCAGCCAATACTATTAGATGTGCACTAGATACTTTGCAGTGAGCACAAGATACTACCAGGTTAGTCCCAGTCACTATCAAGTGAGTACCAGATAATATTTTATGAGCAACAGATACTATTTGGTGAGCACCTGATGCTATTAGATGTGCACTAGATACTATGCAGTGAGCACCAGATACTATCAGATGTGCACTAGGCACTATACAGTGAGAACAAAATACTATCAGATGTGCACTAGATACTAATTAGTGAGCACCAAATATTATTTGGTGAGCAACAGATACAATTTGGTGAGCACCAGATGCTATCAGATGTGCACTAGATACTATGCAGTGAGCACAAGATACTATCAGGTGAGTCCCTGTCACTATCAAGTGAGCACCAGTACTATTTGCTGAGCACCAGATACTATCAGATGTGCACTAGGCACTATACTGTGAGAACAAAATACTATCAGGTGAGTCCCTGTCACTAACAAGTGAGCACCAGATACCATCAAGTGAACACCAGATACTATTTCGTAAGCACCAGATACTACCAGATGGCCCCAGATACTATATGGTGAGCACAAGACATTATCAGGTGAGTCCCAGTCACTATCAAGTGAGCACCAGATACTAGTGGATGGTGAGCACATAATACTACAGGTGTACACCGGATAATATTTGGTGAGCAACAGATACTATTAGATGTGCACTAGATACTATGCATTGAGCACAAGATACTATCAGGTGAGTCCCACTTACTTTTAAGTAAGGACCAGATACTATTTGGTAAGCACGATGCTATGCAGTGGGCACAAGATACTACCAGGTTAGTCCCAGTCACTATCAAGTGAGCACCAGATAATATTTGATGAGCAACAGATACTATTTGGTGAGCACCTGATGCTATTAGATGTACACCAAATACTATCAGGTGTGCACAAGATACTATGCAAGGAGCACAAGATACTATCAGGTGAGTCCCACTCACTATCAAGTGAGCACCAGTACTATTTGGTGAGCACCAGATACTATTAGATGTGCACTAGGCACTATACATTGAGAACAAAATACTATCAGATGTGCACTAGATACTAATAAGTGAGCACCAGGTACTATTTGGTGAGCAACAGATACTATTTGTGAGCACCAGATGCTATCAGATGTGCACTGGATACTATGCAGTGAGCACAAGACACTATCAGGTGAGTCCCTGTCACTATCAAGTGAGCACCAGATACTATCAAGTGAACACCAGATACCATCAAGTGAACACCAAATACTATTTCGTAAGCACCAGATACTACCAGATGGCCCCAGATACTAGTGCATGGTGAGCACATAATACTACAGATGTACACCGGATAATATTTGGTGAGCAACAGATACTATTAGATGTGCATTAGATACTATGCAGTGAGCACAAGATACTACCAGGTGAGTCCCACTCACTATTAAGTGAGGACCAGATACTATTTGGTAAGAACGATGCTATGCAGTGGGCACAAGACACTACCAGGTTAGTCCCAGTCACTATCAAGTGAGCACCAGATACTATCCGATGTACACCAGATACTATCAGATGTGCACTAGATACTATGCAGTGAGGAAAAGATATTATCAGGTGAGTCTTAGTCACTATCAAGTAAGCACCAGATACTATCAGATGTGCACTAGAAACTATGCTGTGAGCATAAGATACTATCAGGTGAGTCCCACTCACTATTAGGTGAGCACCAGATACTATTTGGTGAGCACCATATACTATCAAATGTGAACTAGATACTATGCAGTGAGCACCGGATACTATAGAAAAGACCACGTTTGTATATCATGCTCACCAAATAGTAGCTGGTGCTCACCACATAGTATCTTGTGGGGATCTGGTAATATCTGGTGCCCACCAAATAGTATCTGCAGCTCACAATGTAGTATCTGATGCCGACCTGATAATATTTGGTCATCAAATAGTAACTGGTTATCGCCACATAGTATCTGGTGTGCACCAGATCGTATTGGATGTTTTGTTGATATTCGAAGAGTTTTATCTGCAACATTATGTAAAGAATGTATCTCCAAAATAGCAACCTTACAGGAGCTTCATAATTATTATTACTTATATTACTATAATAACAATAATAATAATAATAATAATAATAATTGTGCCTTTGAATGTTCAGAAATGTGATCCCCTTAAAGTTGGTTCACATATATTAAATTATTACAATAATAATAATAATAATAATAATAATAATAACAACAACAACAACAACAACAACAATAATAATAATAATAATAATAATAATAATAATAATAATAATAGTGCAGTAGAATGTTCAGAAATGTGATTCCCTTAAAGTTGGTTCACATATTTCCACTTATTACTTAAATAACTATAATAATAATAATAATAATAATAATAATAATAATAATAATAATAATTGTGCATTAGAATGTTTAGAAATGTGATCCCCTTAAAGTTGGTTCACATATTTTCAATTATTACTATAATAATAATAATAATAATAATAATAATAATAATAATAATTATTATTATTATTATTATTATTATTATTATTATTATTATTATTATTATAATTTTGCAGTAGAATGTTCAGAAATGTGATTCCCTTAAAGTTGGTTCACATATTTTTTTACTTATTACTTATATTACTATAATACTACTACTACTACTACTACTACTATAATAATAATAATAATAATAATAATAATAATAATAATAATAATAATAATAATAATTGTGGAGTAGAATGGGCAGAAATGTGATTCCCTTAAAGTTGGTTCACATATTTTCAATTATTACTATAATAATAATAATAATAATAATAATAATAATAATAATAATAATAATTGTGCAGTAGAATGTTCAGAAATGTGATTCCCTTAAAGTTGGTTCACATATTTTCACTTATTACTTATATTACTATAATACTGCTACTACTACTACTACTACTACTACTACTACTACTAATAATAATAATATTATTATTATTATTATTATTATTATTAATAATAATAATAATAATAATAATAATAATAATAATTGTGCAGTAGAATGGGCAAAAATGTGATCCCCTTAAAGTTGGTTCACATATTTTCACTTATTACTTATATTACTATAATACTGCTACTACTACTACTACTACTACTACTACTACTACTACTAATAATATTATTATTATTATTATTATTATTAATAATAATAATAATAATAATAATTGTGCAGTAGAATGGGCAAAAATGTGATCCCCTTAAAGTTGGTTCACATATTTTCACTTAGAAAATCTACAAAACAGCAGTTTTACACACGACCGTATCTCCGCTACCTTCGATGGCCTACAATCTCACTGCTTGGTGTAAGATCTTGTGGTGCCACTGAATTCAGATCAGTGAAGAGCATTGTTACATTTCAGACACAGCTGTCGTCCTTTCAGACGTGTCACATTTACAGGTCGTGGAGAGGAGCCGGGTCAGAGGCTGCGTCGCCCCAGGCTGTGGGAGATTTCTGAAGGGTGTGTTCGGCCTGGGGTCCGGGGGGCTGACCACCAAGACAGATCTTGACCTCCTGACCTCCCGCTGTGTGGGTCTTCTGGTGGTGGTCTGAAAGGCTGTCTTTGTGTGACGGAGGTAAATTTCATTACTGTAAAATACTGCCACTCCTATGACCTTCAGTGTATTCTCTTCCTCCAGCGCTGAGACTGGAGCCGACCAGCCGTGATTCATTACACCACTTTATAGCCACGCTGGCCATGAAGGCCCAATCTGTACTTGTTTAAAGATTAAATTATTATTATTATTGTATTATGAGGAACAGACCGAGCTTTAGGAACTGTAGGGCAAAAGGAATGAATGTTGAATTGTTCACTTTCAGTCGTCTGTGAGGGTCTTGAAGCCTCTGAAGCTCCTCACAGTGTCTGGGAGTCAAATTTGAGCAAATCTGATACTGAAAGGTTGAAACTTTCGCAACAGCACATCTGCAATATAGCGTTGCCATGTAGACGGAAAACAAGCGCCCCACAAAATCAGATCTGCGGGAAGAGAAATAGTGTTGAACATTGCAAAATATTGCAGAATTCCAAGGAACTGGGGATGAGAGAAGAGTGAGACTGATGTAACGTCGTGTACCTGTGGTGCTCACGGCTGAGAGAGCATCATTTTAAGCTGGAGGACCAAAATATAAGAAAAGTCTTAATATAAGTCTGCGAACAGACTGAAGAAGTTTATCAAAGGCAGGCGAATAAACAGCCTTCATCTCAGTCCATGTTCTACATGAAACTTTATTATCTGCTTATCTGAGCTTTGTCAGAACTGAGGCCTCCAAAAAAGGAAACACCTCCATAATTACTCAAATTTGATTGATTAGTGGGGGAAATGAGGCGACTCTACCTTTACGCTGACACAGGAGTGACAATCTTAATAAAACCTGCCAGTGCACGACTATCAACCACTGTTTTGACCAGCTCTACACACATACCATATGTCTTAAAATAGTAGCTTTACAGGAGAGAACAAAAACAGTCTTTACCTTCAGTGTAAGTCAATGTAAAGAGGTTTTATTGAGTGATGTATATATATATATATATATATATATATATATATATATATATATATATATATATATATATATATATATATATATATATACATACCCCACACTATAATCCCCCCTCCACCAAACTTTACACTCGGCACAATGTAGTCAGAGCAGCACCATTTTCCTGGCAACCGCCAAATCCAGACTTATCCATCAGATTGCCAGATAAAGAAGTGTGATTGGTCACTCCAGAGAACACATCTCCATTAGTCTAGAGTCCAGTGACGGTGTGCTTTACTCCACTGCATCCGATGCTCTGCATTGTTCTTGGTGATGTAAGGCTTGGATGCAGCTGCTCGGCCATGGAGACCCATTCCATGAAGCTCTCTACGCTCTGTTCTTGAGCTGATCTGAAGACCACATGAAGTTTGGAGGTCTGTAGTGATGGACTCTGTAGAAAGTTGGTGACCTCTGTGCACTATGCTCCTCAGCATCCGCTGACCCGCTCTGTCATTATACGTGTTCTACCACTTGGTGGCAGAGTTGCTGTCGGTCTCAATCACTTCCACTTTGTTCTAACACCACTGACAGTCCACTGTGGAATATTTAGTAGTGAGGAAACTTCACCACTGGACTTGTTGCACAGGTGGCGTCCTATCACGGTACCACGCTGGAGTTCACTGAGCTCCTGAGAGACCCACTCTTTACTAATGTGTGTAGAAGCAGTCTGCAGGACTAGGTGCTGGTTTTATACACCTGTGGGCATGAAAGTGACTAGAACACCTGAATTCAATGATTTGGATGAGGGAGGGAATACATTTGGAACTATAGTGTATATGTGTGTGTATGTGTGTTTTAGACATGGTGACCCCTGTAAAGAACACCAAACCACTCTCAGTCACTCTGTCTACATCTGTTTAAACCTGCATATTTGAAAAGCTCCAGTTTCCCATGGGCTCCTCTAGTCTGGACACAGGATGAGATCCAGTTGGAGCTGTACAGGCTCCATATGTCATCCTGCAGCACACTTACCCACAGATGTTGCAGCTGGACCTGTAGATCCTGTAGACCACTCGTAGGTGCTAAAGCTGGAGTCCCAGCTGCTCCCATAAATGCTGGACTGGTGATAAGTCTGGTGGAGTCGTTCCTGGGAAACCTCGCTGTGTGTGGACCATTATCCTGCTAATCAATGCCAGTTGGAGGTTCTGCTGTGAGAGGCAACCCATGTGAACATCCTGCACATATCTCTGAGCTGTTATTGACCCTCGTATCACTACTAGGGGGGCCAACTGTTGTAGCGATGACTCCACAGATCCTCACCCCAGCAGGTGGGTCAGACAGTGTGTCGCTCCACAGCGAAGGCAATACTGAAGCATTACCACGAGGCCTAAAAATGATATGCTTCCAGGAAACTGTGGAAGCTGCTCATGCTTCTTGATAGACTTAACGTTCCTCTCTAATGGTGGTCTGTCTGGGCGGTCCGAAGCTTGTTCACGATGCATACATCTCCTCATGTAACCACTGCCCCCAACACCTCCAAACAGCCTGGTCAGCAGAGCCTAGATGGTGGGCAGCTCGTGCGTCTCTCAGTCTGATGATGCTCCTCTCAAAGTCTGTTGACAAAACGCCTTTGAGTGAGTCATAGTTCTCTCACCAAGACATACATGAGTCAAAAGTAGCCTCTGAGAGCCTCTTTATAGGTCAGCGAGGCAGACGTTTCTATCTATTAGTGTTATTGTGAATGTATACAGAAATTTTGAAACGTTGATGGAGTTCCCCTTCCCTAGTTCCCTAATGCTAGAACAGATGAAGTGCATGTTCTGCAGAGCCTGTCAATCAAACGAAAACAAGCATCATTTTAAGTCAAATGAATTAACATGCCTGACTGAAGGGGGTTGGGTTAGAGGCGTATATGGGCGGAGCCTGAGCACTTATTACGATGTATGTACGTGTATATGAGTAACTGTGAATGGCGTGTAGTGTAGAGGACTCATGGAGCCGTGGGAGGAGCGTGAAAGAGTGGAGGTGGAGCTGGACCTGCGGGAGGTGGGGTGGTGTGTGTGTGGGGGGGTGACACAGCCTCATTATAACTGGGGGTGGGGTGGGGTGGGGAAGTGATTGTTTCCTTTAACCTCCTCTGGAAATGACCTGGAGGTGCTTTGGCAGGTTGTTCGCACTCGAGGCCCACGTCCTTCGCGGACCCTCAGTGTGTTGGTTCATCACCCGGCTGCGTGGGAGGCCGCTGCTCTCCGCTGTTTGTTTGGAGACTGTGATATTTCCGTTTCTGGACGTTCGCCGATGCTGATGAAGTCACGAGCGTGTTTTTATTTCTTAAGTGAGACGCCGGCGATTGTGAGTTTGTGTAATTACATACCGTCAGCGTGTAATTACCTCTTTAAAGACGTCCTACACAATAAACGTGATTTGATTCCGTTTCTGTAGCAGCAGGTTTGAGTTGCGGCCTCACAGCTTTTCTCTGCTTGTATCAATATTTAAAAATATCGAAAGCTAGTGAGGTGTGTTCAAAACTGTGTTTCTCTGTGCTGGTGTAAAGCAGGTGTTGTTGTGTTCAGGAGTGAGGTCTGTATTAATGTGATATTTATTTATTTATTTATTTATTTATTTATTTAGTGCTGAGCAGACAGGACCCAGAGAGAACTCCCAGCTACAATTACAATACAGTGTTGAAGGAGGGGGACATGTGGGGGAGAGGGGGGGGGTTGTCGGGGAAGGTCACTGGGCTTTACGTCCAAAATCAGACACATACACATCACGGAGAACGAGGTGGAGAGAGAGAGTGAGGGAGAGAGACGAGAAAGAGAGTGAGATAGAGAATGAAGAAAGACAGGAAGAAAGAGAGTGAGAGAGAATGAAAAGAGACTGGGAGAGAGTGAGATAGAGAATGAAAAGGGTCAGGGAGAAACAGAGTGAGAGACAATAAAGAGACAGGGAGAAAGAGAGTGAGAGAGAATGAAGAATGAGATTGAGAATGAAAAGAGACATGGAGAGAGAGAGAGAGAGAATGAAGAGAGACAGGGAGAGAGTGAGAGAGAATAAAGAGAGACATGGAGAGAGTGAGAGAGAATGAAGAGAGATGGGGAAAGAGGGTAAGAGAGAATGAAGAGAGACATGGAGAGAGTGAGAGAGAATGAAGAGAGACATGGAGAGAGTGAGAGAGAATGAAGAGAGATGGGGAAAGAGGGTAAGAGAGAATGAAGAGAGACATGGAGAGAGAGAATGAAGAGAGACAGGGAGAAAGACAGTGAGATTGATTGAAATAGAGAATGAAGACATTCAGGGAGAAAGAGTGAGAGAGAATGAAGAGAGACATGAAGAGAGTGAGATAGAGAATGAAGAGAGACAGGGAGAAAGAGAGTGAGAGAGAATGGAGAGAGACATGGAGAAAGAGAGTGAGATAGATTGAGATAGAGAATGAAGACATACAGGGAGAAAGAAAGAGAGAATGAAGAGAGACATGGAGAGCATGGGAAAATTAAGAGAGAATGAGATATATTAAGATAAAGAAAGAGAGAGGGGGAGGAAGAGAATGAGAGGGAGTGAGATAGAGAACAAAGACATAAAGGGAGAAAGAGAGTGAAATAGAGAATGAAGAGAGACAGGAAGGAAGAGAGTGAGGGAAAAGAGGGAGAGAGTGAAAGAGAGGGTATGAGGAGAGACAGGGAGGAAGAGAGTGAGGGAAAAGAGGGAGAGAGTGAAAGAGAGGGAATGAGGAGAGACAGGGAGGAAGAGAGTGAGGGAAAAGAGGGAGAGAGTGAAAGAGAGGGAATGAGGAGAGACAGGGAGGAAGAGAGTGAGGGAAAAGAGGGAGAGAGTGAAAGAGAGGGAATGAGGAGAGACAGGGAGGAAGAGAGTGAGGGAAAAGAGGGAGAGAGTGAAAGAGAGGGAATGAGGAGAGACAGGGAGGAAGAGAGTGAGGGAAAAGAGGGAGAGAGTGAAAGAGAGGGAATGAGGAGAGACGGAGGAAGAGAGTGAGGGAAAAGAGGGAGAGAGTGAAAGAGAGGGAATGAGGAGAGACAGGGAGGAAGAGAGTGAGGGAAAAGAGGGAGAGAGTGGAAGAGAGGGAATGAGGAGAGACAGGGAGGAAGAGAGTGAGGGAAAAGAGGGAGAGAGTGAAAGAGAGGGAATGAGGAGAGACAGGGAGGAAGAGAGTGAGGGAAAAGAGGGAGAGAGTGGAAGAGAGGGAATGAGGAGAGACAGACACATAAACTAACAAAAAGAAACATTTAGAAAGAAGGAATAAAGAGAGAATTAAAAGAGAGAGTGAAGAGAAAGAAAAAGAGTGAGAGAGAGAGAAAAGAGTGAGAGAAAGTGTGAGAGAGTTTTAACTCCAGCTGTTTAAACACAGAGATAAGGAGCAGAGGCAGCAGTGCTGAGTAACGAGTCCTGAGTCCTCAGTGATTTAAACAGAACGTTCACTGAAAACCCACCACAGACCCCGTCAGCTCCCTCCCACTCCCACTCCCACTCCCACCTCACTCTCCATACAGGAGAAACCAGCACTCCCATATCTACAGTCACCATCCAGACCAGCAGCAGGAAGAGAGGAGGAGGAAAGGAAGAGAGGAGGAAGAGAGGAAGACAGGAGGAAGAGAGATCTGTATCAGTCTTGTGTCCGGCTGTTTCTCCGGAACGCTGACGTTCCAGGCTCCTCCTCCAGATAAACAAGTACAGCTCAATCACTCCATCCCCTACAGCCAGAACAGAGGACGGGGAGGAACGGAGGAGGAGAGGGAGGGGTGGGGGTGGGGAGGAGGGGCTGGACCTGTTAGAGCTGCAGACAGACAGATAAGAGCAAAAACACAGACACAGCTCCTCTCTTCATTTATATCTGAGAGAGAGAGAGAGAGAGGAGAGAGAGGGAGAGAGAGAGAGATGGAGAGAGAGAGAGAGAGAGAGAGATGGAGAAAGAAGGGATAGAGAGAGGAGAGAGAGATGACGGATAAAGAAGGGATAGAGAGAGAGGAGTGAGAGATGATGGAGAAAGAAGGGATAGAGAGAGAGGAGAGAGAGAGAGATGGAGAAAGAAGGGATAGAGAGAGGAGAGAGTGAGATGGAGAAAGAAGGGATAGAGAGAGAGGAGAGAGATGATGGATAAAGAAGGGATAGAGAGAGGAGAGAGAGAGATGGAGAAAGAAGGGATAGGGAGAGAGAAGAGAGAAAGAGGATGCAGAAAGAAGGGATAGGGAGAGAGGAAAGAGAGAGATGGAGAAAGAAGGGATAGGGAGAGAGAAGAGAGAAAGAGGATGGAGAAAGAAGAGATAGGGAGAGAGGAGAGAGAGATGATGGAGAAAGAAGGGATAGAGAGAGATGAGAGAGAGATGATGGAGAAAGAAGGGATAGAGAGAGGAGAGAGATGGATAAAGAAGGGATAGAGAGAAAGGAGAGAGAGAGAGAGATGGATAAAGAAGGGATAGAGAGAAAGGAGAGAGAGAGATGAAGGCTGAGCTAATCATGTGTGATGTTTTATAACTTGTCAATAAAGTGGATTACCTCTCTCTCTCTCCTCTTCTTTCTTTCTCTCTCTCTTCCCTTTTTTCCTTTCCTCTCTCTCTCTCTCCTTTTTTCTTTTTCTCTCTTCACTCTTTCTCTATTTTCTTTCTTTCTCTCCCCCTTCCTCTCCATCCTTTCTCTCACTCTCCTCTCTCCTCTCTCCTCTTTCTTTCTTTCTTTCTTTCTTTCTTTCTTTCTTTCTTTCTCTCCTCTTTCTCTCCTTTCTTTTTCTCTCTTCACTCTTCCTCTACTTTCTTTCTTTCTCTCCCCCTTCCTCTCCATTCTTTCTCCCTCTTGTCCCTCTTCCTCTCATTCTTTCCTTCTCTGTCCCCTCTTTCTTTCCTTTCTTTCTCTCCCCTCTTCCACTCCTTTCTTTCTCCCTCTTTTCCTCTCATTCTCCCCCCCCCCTCTCTCTCTCTCTCTCTCTCTCTTTGATGCTTTATCAGACGTGTCAGAGGCAGCGTGCTCTGTGGATTGCTGTGTTTGTCTTTGTCTCTATGAATAAATAAATATTGGAGCTTCTTGTTTGAGAGTTATACAAACTTTGCTGGCACATTGACAGGACGCGTTCCCTCCCTCTGCAGCCGGCTGTCGCCTGTGTGTGCCCGTCTGCTGGTATTCCTACAGTTTCTGGAGAAACGTCCTGAAGCAGGACGAGACATTCAGGAGGAGACATTCAGGAAGAGACATTCAGGAAGAGGCACTCAGGGAGAGACATTCAGGAAGAGACATTTAGAAAGAAACACTTAGGGAAATACATTCAGGGAGAGAAATTTAGGAAGAGACGTTCAGGAGGAGACGTTCAGGAAGAGACATTCAGGAAGAGACATTCAGGAAGAGATATTCTGGAAGAGACATTCAGGAATAGACATTTAGGAAGAAATATTTAGAAAGAGACATTCAGAAAGAGACATTTAGGAAAAGACATTCAGGGAGAGACAATTAGGGAGAGACATTCGGGAAGAGACATTCGGGAAGAGACATTCGGGAAGAGACGTTCAGGAAGAGACGTTCAGGAAGAGACATTCAGGAAGAGACATTTAGGAAGAGACATTCAGGAGGAGACATTCAGGAGGAGACATTCAGGAAGAGACATTCAGGAAGAGACATTCAGGAGGAGACATTCAGGAAGAGACATTCAGGAAGAGACATTCAGGAAGAGACATCCTGTTATTACACATACATAACACACACATAAGCACTGGTGTGTCTGTCACACCTACAAGATACATTATATCTAAACTCATGTCCTTACGTTGTATGAAAACAAGTGTGTGCATGTGTGAGAGAGAGTGTGTGGCGGATGTTTGTGAGCGGGTGTGATGATGTGCTGTGTACGTGTGTGTGTGTGTGTGTGTGTGTGGTGTGTGTGTGTGTGTGTGATGATGTGCTGTGTGTGTGTGTGTGTGCCTGTGCGTGCGTGTGAGTGTGTGTGTATATGTGTGTATATAAGTGTGTTTGTGTGTGTGTGTGTGTGATGATGTGCTGTGTGTGTGTGTGTGTATGTGTGTGTGTGTGTGTGTGTATATGTGTGTGTGTGATGATGTGCTGTGTGTGTGTTTGTGTATGTGTATGTGTGTGTGTATATGTGTGTGTGTGTGATGATGGCTGGTTGTGGTGTGGTGTGTG
>CM038713.1:3357569-3416696 GCA_021613375.1 Megaleporinus macrocephalus | reverse complement strand
CTGATGTTCTTCTCAGGTTCTCAGTTCTGATGTTATGGTCTGTTGGTGCTGATGCTGGCTGTACTGAACTCGTGGCTCTGACTTGTTTTGGCTGGTTTGAATTTGAATTCTATGTTAATGCATTAATTCAGTTCACCAGTAAAGACGTTACGTTATAAACGGTTCGTGACGTGAACCTGAGATCAGAGTATGCGGAACCCGGCGCGTGGTTCTGCGCAATTACAGCGTCAGCGTCATTAAAACAGAATATGTGAATATTTATCTAGAACCACATCACTTCACTTCAGACGCACACCAGACACACTCTCTCAGCTGGTGTGAATATTCTGCTCCCGCTTGTTAATGATGTTGAGACTGTTTTATTTTTCTCTTAGCATGAATTGCATCATGCTCTCAGTGACATGTGTGTTGCATCATGGGAGATCGGGGACCATACCAGCCCTAAAACAGCTCACTGTTCACTGCAGGACGTCAGCACATTCACTCTCCTCACCATCGCACTTACTGTAAACCAGTCACTCACAGAGCTGGGTATGTGTTTCATCTCCAATTAACCTCAACACCTTACTGCAGGTACACAGTTTTACTGCAGGTACACAGTTTTACTGCAGGTACACAGTTTTACTGCAGGTACACAGTTTAACTGCAGGTACACAGTTTAACTGCAGGTACACAGTTTAACTGCAGGTACACAGTTTAACTGCAGGTACACAGTTTAACTGCAGGTACACAGTTTTACTGCAGGTACACAGTTTAACTGCAGGTACACAGTTTAGCTGCAGGTACACAGTTTAACTGCAGGTACACAGTTTAACTGCAGGTACACAGTTTAACTGCAGGTACACAGTTTTACTGCAGGTACACAGTTTTACTGCAGGTACACAGTTTAACTGCAGGTACACAGTTTAACTGCAGGTACACAGTTTAACTGCAGGTACACAGTTTAACTGCCGGTACACAGTTTAACTGCCGGTACACAGTTTAACTGCAGGTACACAGTTTAGCTGCAGGTACACAGTTTAACTGCAGGTACACAGTATAACTGCAGGTACACAGTTTAACTGCAGGTACACAGTTTTACTGCAGGTACACAGTTTTACTGCAGGTACACAGTTTAACTGCAGGTACACAGTTTAGCTGCAGGTACACAGTTTAACTGCAGGTACACAGTTTAACTGCAGGTACACAGTTTTACTGCAGGTACACAGTTTAACTGCAGGTACACAGTTTTACTGCAGGTACACAGTTTTACTGCAGGTACACAGTTTAACTGCAGGTACACAGTTTTACTGCAGGTACACAGTTTAACTGCAGGTACACAGTTTTACTGCAGGTACACAGTTTAACTGCAGGTACACAGTTTAACTGCAGGTACACAGTTTTACTGCAGGTACACAGTTTTACTGCAGGTACACAGTTTAGCTGCAGGTACACAGTTTAGCTGCAGGTACACAGTTTAACTGCAGGTACACAGTTTAACTGCCGGTACACAGTTTAACTGCAGGTACACAGTTTAACTGCAGGTACACAGTTTTACTGCAGGTACACAGTTTAACTGCCGGTACACAGTTTAACTGCCGGTACACAGTTTAACTGCAGGTACACAGTTTAACTGCCGGTACACAGTTTTACTGCAGGTACACAGTTTAACTGCCGGTACACAGTTTTACTGCAGGTACACAGTTTTACTGCAGGTACACAGTTTAACTGCAGGTACACAGTTTAGCTGCAGGTACACAGTTTAACTGCAGGTACACAGTTTAACTGCAGGTACACAGTTTTACTGCAGGTACACAGTTTAACTGCAGGTACACAGTTTTACTGCAGGTACACAGTTTTACTGCAGGTACACAGTTTAACTGCAGGTACACAGTTTTACTGCAGGTACACAGTTTAACTGCAGGTACACAGTTTTACTGCAGGTACACAGTTTAACTGCAGGTACACAGTTTAACTGCAGGTACACAGTTTTACTGCAGGTACACAGTTTTACTGCAGGTACACAGTTTAGCTGCAGGTACACAGTTTAGCTGCAGGTACACAGTTTAACTGCAGGTACACAGTTTAACTGCCGGTACACAGTTTAACTGCAGGTACACAGTTTAACTGCAGGTACACAGTTTTACTGCAGGTACACAGTTTAACTGCCGGTACACAGTTTAACTGCCGGTACACAGTTTAACTGCAGGTACACAGTTTAACTGCCGGTACACAGTTTTACTGCAGGTACACAGTTTAACTGCCGGTACACAGTTTAACTGCCGGTACACAGTTTAACTGCAGGTACACAGTTTAACTGCAGGTACACAGTTTAACTGCAGGTACACAGTTTTACTGCAGGTACACAGTTTTACTGCAGGTACACAGTTTAACTGCCGGTACACAGTTTAACTGCCGGTACACAGTTTTACTGCAGGTACACAGTTTAGCTGCAGGTACACAGTTTAACTGCCGGTACACAGTTTTACTGCAGGTACACAGTTTAGCTGCAGGTACACAGTTTTACCGCAGAAACACAGTTTAACTGCAGGAGTGCGCTTCAGCTTTAGATGTGTGGTTTAACTGCAGGTGTGCGGTTTTATTGCATGTGTGCGGTTTTATTGCAGGTGTGCGGTTTTACTGCAGGTGTGCGGTTTTATTGCAGGTGTGCGGTTTTATTGCAGGTGTGCGGTTTTATTGCAGGTGTGCGGTTTTATTGCATGTGTGCGGTTTTATTGCAGGTGTGCGGTTTTGCTGCAGGTGTGCGGTTTTATTGCAGGTGTGCGGTTTTGCTGCAGGTGTGCGGTTTTATTGCAGGTGTGCGGTTTTATTGCATGTGTGCGGTTTTATTGCAGGTGTGCGGTTTTGCTGCAGGTGTGCGGTTTTATTGCAGGTGTGCGTTTTTATTGCAGGTGTGCAGTTTTGCTGCAGGTATGATGTTTTATTGCAGGTGTGCGGTTTTGCTGCAGGTGTGCGGTTTTATTGCAGGTGTGCGTTTTTATTGCAGGTGTGCAGTTTTGCTGCAGGTATGATGTTTTATTGCAGGTGGGCAGTTTTGCTGCAGGTGGGCAGTTTTACTGCAGGTGTGTGGTTTTACAGCAAGTGTGCGGGTTTACAGCAGGTGTGCGGTTTTATTGCAGGTGTGCGGTTTTACTGCAGGTGTGCGGTTTTACTGCAGGTATACGGTTTTACTGCAAGTGTGCGGTTTTACTGCAGGTGTGCGGTTTTATTGCAGGTGTGCGGTTTTATTGCAGGTGTGCGGTTTTACAGCAGGTGTGTGGTTTTACTGCAGGTATACGGTTTTACTGCAAGTGTGTGGTTTTACTGCAGGTGTGCGGTTTTACTCCAGGTGTGCGATTTGACTGCAAGTGTGCGGTTTTACTGCAAGTGTGCGGTTTTATTGCAGGTGTGCGGTTTTACTACAGGTGTGCGGTTTTATTGCAGGTATACGGTTTTACTGCAAGTGTGTGGTTTTACTGCAGGTGTGCGGTTTTACTACAGGTGTGTGGTTTTATTGCAGGTGTGAGGTTTTATTGCAGGTGTGCGGTTTTATTGCAGGTGTGTGGTTTTCCAGCAGGTGTGCGGTTTTACAGCAGGTATACAGTTTAAGAGATTTTTGCATGCGGTTCTTTATGGTTCCTAAAAGGTTCTGTGTGACTATAAAGGACCTTTTCTATAACAGTAAAGGTGTTACAACAGCAGAACCCGTTGCTATGCAGAGCAATCTTAATTAATAACAATCCTATATAGAATCATACACAAGCCGTTCTTCATCAAAGAACCACTTCAGCATGTCACAAACTATTTAGTTCCATTCTCTTTGCTGGAGAACCCTGGAGAACCTTTCTGAGAACAGTACAGTATAACCCTATTCAGTGACGTTGAGGTCTGGACTCTGGGGTGGTCAGTCCACTGTTCTGAGATGAGACCTCAGCCTTTGAGTGTTTCAGGCTTTCACTTTCACAAAGTCTTCACTTCAGAGACCTACAGAACCCTTAGAGCAGCCTGGTCTGAGATGTTCTCCAGACCTTCTCATCTATCGTCAGTTTGTTGTGGTTCTAAAAGCATTGTTCTCTGAGATTTAATGATTTCCAATGTTTTATGAAGAACCCTAAAGAACCTCACCAACAGGTAGTGTGTCCAGGTACTTTTTGTGGATTTTTATTTTTTGATGTCATTTCAATGCGGCAGCTCCGTTTTATACCGTGTGGAAATGTGATGATGAATGGACCAATAGGAATGCTCCAAATTAACTCGGAAAGAATTCCGGTTCCATTGACTTCCATTGAACGTGAAGACAGTTTTTGGCCTCTCCTGTAAAGTTGCTGTTTTGACCGATGGAGCTCCAGGAGCTTCCGTCTATTCCGGCTTCCGACAGCGACGCCTCGGAACAGCAGCGTCCAGCGGCGAGACGCTTAGCGGCGTGGCGTTCGGAGCGCGTCAGTCGAGCCTCGTTGCGGAGTAAAGAGTCGCGAGCCTCTCTCGAAGGCTCCGGCTGGCGACGCAGGGCTGCGGTGAAAAATGCTTTTATTATTCCGCCGGCAAATTGCATACGGCTTTCGTCTTGAACTATCGGGCCATTAGCCGTGACATCATATCATTAAGGCAGAGCTAGCCGAGCGCAGATAAATAAGATGCAATGGATCTCTGCTTCCAGGCCTCTCTTAGCCGAGGCATAAATTACGCAGCACGGTCGCTTCCCTGGGCGCGAGGCCTCCGCCGATCCGCCGCGGCTCAAGCTAAATAATATTTCTAGCCTTAAGCATATCTTCCCCGGCCGGGTGAGTGATGTTCGGCACGCCGTCTCTCCCGGCACTGCCTGGAGCCGGAGCCGGACAGGCTTTCATTCCTTCATTACCGTCACTGTTAGAGATGTAATGTGTGATATGACGCTGCCCTCACGTTCCAGGGCTTATTTGGCCGGAGAGAGTAAATGAACGGAGTGGTGGGGAGGATGTCCCGGTGATGCTGCTGCTGCAGCCGCCGCCGCTGCCGCTCGTAGCCACGGTTTGCGGGGTTCGATGGCGGCGCAATTCTGTGTAATTAGAAAAACGTCTATTACTGTTAAATGATCAAAGATTCCTCAAATCGCTGCAGACGTTTTCTCCACGTATCAGCTCATCAGTGGGAGCAATTAACGAACAAGCTCCCCACTTACCAGCGGATGCAACGCATTTTTTTGTCAGATGTAGCCACGGGGTGCTAATTAATATGGCTCGCTGCATCTGCGTGCACTTACCAGCCTTCCACGCCAAAGTTTCTCCAACAGCATGGAAATAACTTCACTGCTGAAAGTTCAGTACAGGACTGATACTGTATCTCTGTCTAGAGCAGAGAACATAGAAAAGAAGTATTTGAACAGCCTGCGACTTTGCAAGTTCTCCCACTTAGAAATCATGGCGTGGTCTGAAATTTTCATCTTAGGTGCATGTCCCCTGTGAGAGATATAATCTAAAAATCTAATAATCTTTTAAAATTCTGGCCCTTAGAAAAGTCCGCCTCTGAAAAGTCCACCCACAACTTATTATTATCATTTAGAAGCACCTGTTTGAGGTCGTTAGCTGAATAAAGACACCTGTCCACCCCACACAATCAGTAAGACTCCAACTACTGACATGGCTAAGAACGAAGAGCTGTCCAAAGACACCAGAGACAAAACTGTAGACCTCCACAAGGCTGGAAAAAAAAGATAAACTGTTGGAGCAATTATTAGAAAATGGAAGAAGCTAAAGATGACTGTCCATCTCCCTCGGACTGGGACTCCATGCAAGATCTCACCCCGTGGCGTATCAATGATCCTAAGAAAGGTGAGGAACCAGCCCAGAACTACACAGGAGGAGCTACTCAATGACCTGCAGAGAGCTGACACCACTGTTTCCAAGGTTACTGTGGGTAATACACTAAGACGTCATAGTTTAAAGTCATGCATGTCACTGAGGGTCCTCCTGCTTAAATCACTACACATCCAGACCTGTCTTAAGTTTCCCATGACCAATTGGATGATCCAGAGTAGTCATGGGAGAAGGTTCTGTGGTCAGATGAGACCATAATAGAACTTTTAGGTCTTAATTCCACTCGCCGTGTTTGGAGGAGGAAGAATGATGAGTACCATCCCAAAAACACCATCCCTACTGTGAAGCATGGGGGTGGAAGCATCACGCTTTGAGGGTGTTGTTCTGCTCATGGGACAGGACCACTGCACTGTATTAAGGAGAGGAGGACCGGGGCCATGTATTGCGATGAGATTTTGGGGAACCTCCTTCCCTCAGTTAGAGCACTGAACATGACAATGACCCAAAGCACACAGCCAGGAGAACCAAGGAGTGGCTTCGTAAGAAACATATCAAGGTTCTGGAGTGGCCTAGCAAGTCTCCAGACCTAACGCTATAGAAAATAGGGTGTTTCTCAGCGACAGCCCAGAAACCTGGCTGATCTGGAGAAGATCCGTGTGGAGGCCAAAATCACTGCTGCAGTGCAAACCTGGTGAACAACTACAGGAAACGTTTGACCTCTGTAATTGCAAACAAAGCTACTGATTTTCAAAGGTGTTCAAATACTTATTTGCAGCAGTAACACACAAATCAATTATTCAAAAATAATACATTGTGATTTCCAGATTTGTTTTTTTTTTTAGATTATGTCTCTCACAGTGGACATGCACCTAAGATGAAAATTTCAGACCCCTCCATGATTTTTAAGTGGGAGAACTTGCAAAGTCGCAGGTGTTCAAATACTTATTTTTCTCACTGTATTAACAGCTGCTCAACTGGGACCTTCTACGTTCTAGATAATTAGGATTCTATTATCGTGAAATAATGGAACCTTAAACTTAGGATTCCAGATCATTCAGTAGAGCATGAAGTATCAAAGACTCTATTTTCCAAATGTAGTAATCTCAGGTTTCACAATGAATCAGTTCAATCACACCTCCAAATGATTCACTACAGCATTAAATTCACCAATATTACAATCACCAACATTACATTCACCAACATTACATTCACCAATATTACATTCACCAACATAACATTCACCAATATTACATTCACCAATATTACATTCACCAACATTACATTCACCAATATTACATTCACCAACATAACATTCACCAATATTACATTCACCAATATTACATTCACCAACATTACATTCACCAATATTACATTCACCAACATTAAATTCACCAATATTACATTCACCAACATAACATTCACCAATATTACATTCACCAATATTACATTCACCAACATTACATTCACCAATATTACATTCACCAACATTAAATTCACCAATATTACAATCACCAATATTACATTCACCAACATTACATTCACTAATATTACAATCACCAATATTACATTCACCAACATTACAATCACCAATATTACAATCACCAATATTACATTCACCAACATTACATTTACCAATATTACATTCACTAATATTACATTCACCAACATTACATTCACCAATATTACAATCACCAATATTACATTCACCAACATTACATTCACTAATATTACAATCACCAATATTACATTCACCAATATTACATTCACCAATATTACAATCACCAATATTACAATCACCAATATTACAATCACCAATATTACATTCACTAATATTACATTCACCAACATTACATTCACCAATATTACAATCACCAATATTACATTCACCAATATTACAATCACCAATATTACAATCACCAATATTACAATCACCAACATTACATTCACTAATATTACATTCACCAACATTACATTCACCAATATTACATTCACCAACATTACATTCACCAACATTACAATCACAACATTACATTCACGAACATTACATTCACCAATATTACAATCACCAATATTACAATCACCAATATTACAATAACCAACATTACATTCACCAATATTACATTCACCAACATTACATTCACCAACATTACATTCACCAATATTACATTCACCAACATTACAATCACCAACATTACATTCACCAGTATTACAATCACCAATATTACAATAACCAACATTACATTCACCAATATTACATTCACCAACATTACATTCACCAACATTACATTCACCAATATTACAATCACCAATATTACAATCACCAATATTACAATCACCAACATTACATTCACCAATATTACAATTACCAATATTACAATCACCAACATTACAATCACCAACATTACATTCACCAACATTACAATCACCAATATTACAATCACCAACATTACATTCACCAATATTACAATCACCAATATTACAATCACCAACATTACATTCACCAACATTACATTCACCAATATTACAATCACCAATATTACATTCACCAACATTACAATCACCAATATTACATTCACCAACATTACATTCACCAATATTACATTCACCAATATTACATTCACCAACATTACAATCAACAATATTACAATCACCAACATTACAATCACCAACATTACATTCACCAATATTACTTTCTTCAATATTACATTCACCAATATTACAATCACCAATATTACAATCACCAATATTATAATCACCAATATTACAATCATTTATGATTCTTTTGGAAACTGGAATAATATAATATCTCAAATCTTGATTCAGTTAAAATAGTATTCCAAATGATTCCAAATAGCATGAAATATTGAAAGTATGAAATTCAAAATTTGATTAATTTACAATTCTTTGGAAACTACTCTCAACTTAATCTTAGATTTGACCATGAATTGACTGAATTACGATTCACCATAAATACAGCAAATTTCACCACAATGCAATTACAATCCCAAATGATATAGCTTAAAAACACCTCTTGCACGGGAACAAGCCGTGACGCAGTCTCTCTCTAACTAGAGCGTCTCAGTAATCTGTTTTATGAGGAGAGATGAGGAGAGAACACTGATACTTACACACTCACTACCTAGACAGCCTACTTACACACTCACTACCTAGACAGCCTACTTACACACTCACTACCTAGACAGCCTACTTACACACTCACTACATAGACAGCCTACTTACACACTCACTACCTAGACAGCTTACTTACACACTCACTACCTAGACAGCCTACTTACACACTCACTACCTAGACAGCCTACTTACACACTCACTACCTAGACAGCCTACTTACACACTCACTACATAGACAGCCTACTTACACACTCACTACCTAGACAGCCTACTTACACACTCACTACCTAGACAGCTTACTTACACACTCACTACCTAGACAGCCTACTTACACACTCACTACCTAGACAGCCTACTTACACACTCACAACCTAGACAGCCTACTTACACACTCACTAGGGTTTGAGACAGAGCCTATGAATCAATTCAATTGACAATTTGTTTTTGTTCACTAAATTCACTGAATACACAAATCTGGCTGCAGCGTGACCGACAAACAATAACAACGACAACAACAACAAGCGCTTCTTCATGTGGTTGAACGTAAGCAGAGAATTTTTATATCAGCTGACAATGAGCGCACGTGTTATTGAATGTCATAAAAAATCATTATAATTTACTGGGATGATCCAAAATTGGCGCACTCGAATCAGCCTCTGCAGACGGCCGCGTGTGCGGACCTCTGCTATGTGTACGTGCTGCACTGCGGCTCGCTGTAAAAGGCTAGTGGTCTAATCTGCTGATTTCCAGCCGAGAGAGTCTGTTTGGCCTGATTGCGGTGAAGGACGGAGGGTCAGCCGGTTTCCAAGTGATTGGCCACCATGGGCTGCCCAAACAGCCACTTCACAGTACACACTCTCCACTCCAGCACAGAGCAGCACTCGGATACAGAAGTCCGTCTCCGGGAAAATAAAAGTAAATAACACGCTGGAGCCGCTCACTCCACGAGCCGCTCTCGGGCGGAGGAGAAAGAGCGCTTAATGAATTCACCGCTACACCGTGAAGTGGCCCAGCAAGCGCTGTGGAGCAGTGGGGTCACTCAGGACAGCGAGTGACCTTTTATTCTTTTTCACATAGCCTAAAAAAGAGTTTAGCACCGTATACAATACTCTGAGAGTGTGAACCTATTATCCTACCAGCCTACAGACCTGTTGAAACTGCACCCACTGTCCACTGCATCAGCTCCACTGACCATACAGGACCTCCACTCACTGTCCACTGTATCAGCTCCACTGACCATACAGGACCTCCACTCACTGTCCACTGTATCAGCTCCACTGACCATACAGGAGCTCCACTTACAGACTGTAGTTCATCTGATTCTCTGTATACTTTATTACTCTGTTCTTTAATGATCAGGACCCCCACAGGACCACCACAGGACACTGACATGATGGTCCACTCACTGTCCACTCTATTAGACACTCCTACTACTTGCTGGTCCACCTTGCAGATGTAAAGTCAGAGACAGTAGCTCATCTGCTGCTGCACAGTTTGTGTTCCTCTAGTTCCTCTAGTCCTCTAGTTCTATAGTTTTGGTTGGTGGACGATTCTCAGTCCAGCAGTGACACTGAAGAGGTGTTTAAACACTCCAGCAGCAGCACTGCTGTGTCTGATCCACTCACACCAGCACAACACACACTAACTAACCCACCACCACGTCAGTGTCACTGCAGAGCTGAGAACGGCCCACCTCCCTAATAGTAGCTACTCTGTGGGGGTCCTGATCATTAAAGAACAGAGTAATAAAGTAAACAGAGAATCAGATGAACTACAGTCTGTAATTGGAGACTGTGAATCATTGTGTGTTGTGTTTAAACCTCTGCCCACTAGATGGCAGTGTTGTAGTACATTTAAGCCCCACTCCAACATTAACAAGTAGCACAAGGCGCAGTGCTATTGCAAGTATTGATAAACCTGTTCATACAGTGGTGTGTTTTAATAGTAGGATTTGAAAAATCGCAATATATAACTTTACTTGCAATATCACAATATATTGAATCGTGACCGCTCTGCCACAATACATATTGTATTGCCAGGTTCTTGCCAATACACAGCCCGACTGGACAGTATGTGTAGATACAAGGAGGCCAATAGGAACCTGTTTCAGCAGATGTGCTCCAACAGGTGTTCTGTTTTTTTAAAACTCGGACTCGGCTCAGAGTTAATATCTGTGGAAATGGAGTATATCATCATATATATATATATATATATATATATATATATATATATATATATATATATATATATATATATATATATACCCAGCACACAGCCTGTTCACTATACTGCCATCAGGCAGGAGATTCTGCAGCATCCAGGCCAGAACAACCAGCTACTGAACAGCTTCTACCCACAGGCTGTCAGGCTCCTGAACAAACTGTTCAATACCGTTCACTCTGGCCCTGCTATATTACATTATGTTACACTTTTATATTATTTATTCTGATACCGCTGCTTTGGACATTATCAATAAGTCACTTTAAATAGATATATCTACTTAGATAACCTGCCAATGCAAAAGTTTTTTCAGATGTCCTCCTGTATATATCAAGTGTATGTTTTGTATGGTCCTTTATATATTTCAGTTATAACTATATGTATATTTTTTTAGCTTATTTTTACTTCAATATTGTCTATTTATTGTATGTTTGCACTGTTTTACATTTATAATGCTGCTCTGCTGTAGAGTTGTATCTGAGCCTCACCCCAAGCATTTCAATGCATGTTATGTCCTGACATGATGTGCAAATGACAAATAAACTTAAAACTTGAAACTATATATATATATATATATATATATATATATATATATATATATATATATATATATATAAACTCTCCAAAAGAGAAAAAAAAGAAGAGAAGGCAACATCGTTCCTAACTTTGAACACAAGTTGATGTAAAGAGGTTTTATTCCAAGTCATTTTGGGTTATTTCTATTAGTATGATATGTTGTACATACATTAGAAAAATTTCGGTCATTTTAATTCCAAATATTTCAGTGCATCATGACATTTTACGTCACCATGATTTGCTGATTTGCCTCGATTATGATTACTGTTTGAACGATTTGGAAGATCAGAAAACCTCAAGTAAAGCTAAAACTGAACTTGCTAATTCTCCTGATTCTATGGGTCTGTCTCAAATCCAACTGTGCTCCTACATAGGCAGCAATTTACGTGCCAATTCTTACATACCTTAAACATGCTGTCTACTGAGGAACCTTATTTACACCTGATTTTAAAGAAGCATCGAACTCTTCTTCAGCCGCTAAGACAATCCCATGATGCACCGCAGACTAATCTAGGAGCAGTGAAGTGGTTTTAAAATGTGAGTTATTTTGATTCTCTCTGGAGTTTTAATGTGTTTCTGGTCATATAATCACACAAAACAGTATTTTATTATCAACTCTGTAACGAGTCCTTCACCATTTACACTTCTATACTCCAGACATTAGCATTTACGCTAGCGGATTTTTAAACCTCAGGCTATTGTTTTGGATGCCGGCCGGTAGCTTAGCAACCAGTTATCAAACAAACAAACATATGTATCAAACCAAAATAAATTGTATTTATAGTTTAACTATCATCCAAATATCATACATTCAAACGCATACATGTGGCTAATATTCCTGGTTAATTCCCGCTATTATTTCTTACTTCTGGTAAACGTGTTTGTAAATCAGTGGTGGTAAGACATTGTGGGTCCTTTCTTCCTGGCTTGCCGAAGCCATCATTGATTTTTTTGGCGTCCAGGTCATTAGTGACATGAGGGCACCTCAATGACCAGAAAGGTTACCCGTCATACTGTTACAGAAGGATGTCCTACTATGCAGCCTTGAAATATTCATAGGAATTGTATTTCTCCAGCTATCCGGGGAGCACTTACTGTCATCAGGACCATCTGACCAGAAACCTGGAGCAATCATCTCACCCACATAACAATAAGCTGAATGAGAAAGTCATTTCATAGGTCAGTGACTGGCTCTTTGTTGGCTTTGCATTCGCCTCTATGGCTGGATGGAGAAGTGAATTTCGTGGACGTTATGAGTGTATCTTTATTCATGCAGTGTGTTTATGCTTCGCAAACGCAATTCTGTTATAACACGTCCCAGCCAATCCATACTGTACAGCTCGGTTTAGATTGCCTTCTGTATTTCTGTGATACCATTAGTGGTTTCGTATTTATTGTACTGCTTGTTTATGGACCGTTCGAAAAATCCCTGGCACATGCAGGTGGCCTGTGGGTTTCCTCCAGACCACTAGGCAGCACTAGACACCATCCCAGTCATGGTCCTCCTCTACTTCTTCTTCTTCTATTACTGATTTACATAATTAACTTGCCAAATGTATTCATTATACTTTTAAAAAGATGGTTCTAAGCTTAAATGGTGAAATGATTCTTCAGATTGTTGAGTATTGTGTTGTATAGGGTTCTAAATAGCACCAAATAGGGTTCTCCAATGGGGAGTTGTTATAGGCTTTGACATTGGACCCATAGCAGAACCCTTTTTAATGCTATCTGGTAAAATAATGGTGCTCATTGTTCTATATAGAACCTCCATATTTCCTAAAAACACTTGAAGAACCATGATTTTAGGCTTCATAAGTCTTGGTGATTTGGAGACCTCTGTGGTGTAAATGTGTAACTGCACTCTCAACGTGTAGAAACATTTTGTAGCATGTGTTGTGCCTCGGCCCATGGCTGGATTACTGACCAGGCCAGTGGGGCCAGCGCCCAGGGGCCCTTGATGTCAGGGGGCCCCGAGGGTGCCCTGGCCCAAAACATTTTGCGATGCCTATCAACATTTCTAATACAATACATTTTTATTTACGAGGGCCCTCCATTTTAAGGATCCTCTGACTTTTAGGGACTTTGATCCAGGGCCTTAGGCATGCTTTTGGACCCTTGCCATGCTTTTGGGGGTCCTAGCCATGCTTTTGGACCCTTGCCATGCTTTTGGGGGCCCTAGCCATGCTTTTGGGCCCCTTATGAAAATAGACGAGGCGTTGTGGTGTTGCTCTGACTTGGACTTCTGGCTATTAGGGGTCCTAGGAAAGAGGGGGGCATACTTTTAGAGGACCCTGGTTATGAGAGCCTCTACCACAGGGCTCTAGAGAAGAGCAGGGCATACCATTAGGAGGCCCTTTACCTTTTGGTAAAAATAAAATAATCTGGAGCCTAAAACAGAGCTAAAGCCTGAAACAAAGGAAGGTAAGTCTGCATGTTGGTTTAAATGATATTTTAGCCTATATTAAACCATCAGCACATACTAATACACACTCACAGTCAAGATGTTCAAATATAACACCAATAAAATGAATATAAAATGCTGTCATATCTGGTCTTTCCCAGTTTTTGTTTTCCCTCTTGTATCTGCTATAGTTTATAGCTGCACCCTGTTATTAGCCCCCGGTGTCAGTTGTTAGCTTTCTGTGTATTTATACCCCTAGTCGTTCACCTTGTGTTTGGTCTGCCAGTTTTTGTGGTTGCTCTGTACGTGTTTTTGGTTTCCTTATGTGCATCGTCTTTCATTTTCATGTTCTTTCTTTGTTTTGTTACTTTTGTGATTTGCTTTGGTTTCTTTATCTTGGATCCCAGTAAACACTCTGACTTGCACTTGCATTCTGCCTCCTCATCTCCCGCCCATGTTACAATTGTGGCTCCCAGGGGACAAAACGTCTCTTCTCAACGACTGGGTTACAGACATCTGGCCTAGATTGCTTGATGATATTTATCTATATATAAATATGAAGAAACTCCAACAAATTCTGTCACGTAAACATATACTATATGGACAAAAGTATTCCCTCACACATTAGTAAAGAGTGGGTCTCTCAGGAGCTCAGTGAACTCCAGCGTGGTACCGTGATAGGACGCCACCTGTGCAGCAAGTCCAGTGGTGAAGTTTCCTCACTACTAAATATTCCACAGTGGACTGTCAGTGGTGTTCTAACAAAGTGGAAGTGATTGAGAACGACAGCAACTCAGACACCAAGTGGTAGAACACGTACAATGACAGAGCGGGTCAGCGGATGCTGAGGAGCATAGTGCACAGAGGTCACCAACTTTCTACAGAGTCCATCACTACAGACCTCCAAACTTCATGTGGTCTTCAGATCAGCTCAAGAACAGAGCGTAGAGAGCTTCATGGAATGGGTCTCCATGGCTGAGCAGCTGCATCCAAGCCTTACATCACCAAGAACAATGCAGAGCGTCAGATGCAGTGGAGTAAAGCACGCCACCACTGGACTCTAGAGCAGCGGAGACGTGTTCTCTGGAGTGACCAACCACGCTTCTTCGTCTGGACGAGTCAGGGATAGGCAATTGTACCTGTCTGACTGCATTGTGCTGAGCGTAAAGTTTGGTGGAGGGGGTATTATGGTGTGGGGTAGTTTTTCAGGAGGTGGGCTCAGCCCCTCAGTTCCAGTGAAATGCTTCAGCAGACCAAGAGATTGACTTTGTGGGGACAATTTGGGGACGCCCCCCTTCCTGTTCCAATATGACAGCCCACCAGTGCACAAAGCAGCTCCATAAAGAGCAAGGTTGGTGTGGAAGAACTTGACTAGCCTGTACAGAGTCCTGACCTCAACCTGATAGAACACCTTTGGGATGAATTAGAGCGGAGACTGCGAGCCAGACCTTCTCGTCCAACATAAGTGTCTGACCTCACAGATGGTCTTCTGAAAGAACGGTCAAACATTCCCATAAACACTCTCCTAAACCGTGTGGAGAGACTTCCCAGAGGAGCTGAACCTATAGCTGCAAAGGTTGGGCCGACATTGCATTAAACCCTATGGATTAAGGATGGGACGTCACTCAAATTCATTTATTTATTTTATGTTCATGTTTTTCTTTATACTATTTGATGTAGTAATAAAATATAAATTGGTTGTCCAGCACTTATTCAGTGGACTAAAATATTAAATGCAGAGGTTGCACCATTGACGCGTGCATGATAAAAACCAGCCAACCAGCAACCAGGCTCGTCTACTCATGTTTCTCTAGTGAGCTCAGAGTTTTGTGGGTTGTATTTTACATCTCCACAGCTCGGGCGCCCGAGACGCTACCGTTTACCAGTGACTGATTCGCCAAATTAAAACAACAGCACTGTCGTTAACAGCTAAACTCTGACTAAATACCAGAGCCGTTCCATCCTCCCCCCATTCCCAATTCCTTTCATCGTTAGCCACAGTGCCCAGTGCGAAAGGTGCAGCGGTTTCAGGCTTAATATGGAAGTCTTAATATTTAATAGTTCCTCACTGTTTCTCAAGCTGTGGGGGCAAAGCACAGATTCTGCGATCGCAGCGATGTCTTTGAGCGATGGCAGACGGGGCCCCAGAAGAGGCATTGGCCAGGCGGGGAAGCTCCAGGCAGGATGGAGGCTTCCTTTCAAACTGAAATATTAATTTTGAATCACAGAAAAGCTGCGCGAAGACCTGCTGTCTTCGTATTGAGGCTGCGGAACCCAAACAGAATTAGTTAAACCGATGCCGTAAATGAAAACGGGGGCAGTCTTTGAGCTCGGGAAGCCGAGCGTATTCCGGTTGGGCCGCAGCAGGAGATGTGTCATTTTCCTGCAGTGGGAGATCAGTCACATTCTGGCTCGTGGCCATAGTGGTGGTCCTTTCAGCATCGCCGAAGCTCCCCAGTGAGTCTTTGGAGTGATGACATAGACAAGCCACTCTAGGTTTTGGGTCTTTTAATGGAAAGTTCGTCACAGGTTCACCTTAACATCACTGCTTCAGTAGAATTCAGGTGGAATTTGATTTCTAATAGAGAGCAGAGCGTCTCTGTTATTGCCACTCCGGTCCTGGAATGGCTGCTCCAGTGCTACGTCACGTTGGAGAAGCATGCACGAGATCTATCAGATTATTAACCCTGACCTATGTTCACCAGCATACAGCCGCATATGGGCTTTATCTGGGCTGTGTAGGATTTACGTAGGCTTGTAGTGGCTTTCTGATTGGTAATCCATTGACTCCAGTTGGGTTATAACTTTGTTGGACTACAGTTATGGGTCCCATTTGGCTCACTGTCTTTGGGGGCTCCAATTAGTCTATCATTGGGGTCCCAGTTGGATTACAGTTATGGGACCCAGTTAAGCTGCCATTGTGAGCCCAGGTTGAGCTGCAGTTGTGGGTACCAGTTAGGCTACATTCGTGGTCCCAGCAGAGTTGTGGACATCCATGTGGACATGTTGGCTGGGTTGTTTTTTAAGTATAAGTTTTTATGATGAATCTCGGTGCACCGTGGTGTAGTGGTTAGTATGGTGGTGTAGTGGTCAGTATGGTGGTGTAGTGGTTAGTATGGTGGTGTAGTGGTTAGTACAGTGGTGTAGTGGTTAGTATGGTGGTGTAGTGGTCAGTATGGTGGTGTAGTGGTTAGTACGGTGGTGTAGTGGTTAGTATGGTGGTGTAGTGGTTAGTATGGTGGTGAAGTGGTTAGTACGGTGGTGAAGTGGTTAGTATGTCGGTGTAGTGGTTAGTATGGTGGTGTAATGGTTAGTATGGTGGTGTAGTGGTTAGTATGGTGGTGTAGTGGTCAGTATGGTGGTGTAGTGGTCAGTATCATGGTGTAGTGTTTAGTACGGTGGTGTAGTGGTTAGTACGGTGGTGTAGTGGTCAGTACGGTGGTGTAGTGGTTAGTACAGTGGTGTAGTGGTTAGTACGGTGGTGTAGAGGTTAGTACGGTGGTGTAGAGGTTAGTACGGTGGTGTAGAGGTTAGTACGGTGGTGTAGTGGTTAGTATGGTGGTGTAGAGGTTAGTACGGTGGTGTAGAGGTTAGTATGGTGGTGTAATGGTTAGTACGGTGGTGTAGTGGTTAGTATGGTGGTGTAGTGGTTAGTACGGTGGTGTAGTGGTTAGTACGGTGGTGTAGTGGTCAGTATGGTGGTGTAGTGGTTAGTATGGTGGTGTAGTGGTTAGTACGGTGGTGTAGTGGTTAGCACAGTGGTGTAGTGGTCAGTACGGTGGTGTAGGGTTAGTATAGTGGTGTAGTGGTGAGTACGGTAGTGTAGTGGTTAGTATGGTGGTGTAGTGGTTAGTATGGTGGTGTAGTGGTTAGTACGGTGGTGTAGTGGTTAGTACGGTGATGTAGTGGTCAGTACGGTGGTGTAGGGTTAGTATAGTGGTGTAGTGGTCAGTACGGTAGTGTAGTGGTTAGTACGGTGGTGTAGTGGTTAGTACGGTGGTGTAGTGGTCAGTACGGTGGTGTAGTGGTCAGTATGGTAGTGTAGTGGTTAGTATGGTGGTGTAGTGGTCAGTATGGTGGTGTAGTGGTCAGTACGGTGGTGTAGTGGTCAGTATGGTGGTGTAGTGGTTAGTATGGTGGTGTAGTGGTTAGTACGGTGGTTTAGTGGTCAGTATAATGGTGTAGTGGTCAGCACGGTGGTGTAGTGGTCAGTACGGTGGTGTAGTGGTTAGTATGGTGGTGTAGTGGTTAGTATGGTGGTGTAGTGGTCAGTATGGTGGTGTAGTGTTTAGTACGGTGGTGTAGTGGTTAGTACGGTGGTGTAGTGGTCAGTACGGTGGTGTAGTGGTTAGTATGGTGGTGTAGTGGTTAGTATGGTGGTGTAGTGATTAGTATGGTGGTGTAGTAGTTAGTATGGTGGTGTAGTGGTTAGTATAGTGGTGTAGTGGTCAGCACGGTGGTGTAGTGGTCAGTATGGTGGTGTAGTGGTCAGTACGGTGGTGTAGTGGTCAGTACGGTGGTGTAGTGGTTAGTATGGTGGTGTAGTAGTTAGTATGGTGGTGTAGTGGTTAGTATGGTGGTGTAGTGGTTAGTATGGTGGTGTAGTGGTCAGTATGGTGGTGTAGTGGTTAGTATGGTGGTGTAGTGGCTAGTGTGGTGGTGTAGTGGTTAGTATGGTGGTGTAGTGGTTAGTATGGTGGTGTAGTGGTTAGTACGGTGGTGTAGTGGTCAGTATGGTGGTGTAGTGTTTAGTATGGTGGTGTAGTGGTTAGTATGGTGGTGTAGTGGTTAGTATGGTGGTGTAGTGGTCAGTACGGTGGTGTAGTGGTCAGTATGGTGGTGTAGTGGTCAGTATGGTGGTGTAGTGGTCGCTGTTGATTGTTAGAGTCCCTCTTTTTTAACTGACTGGATTTAACACCGTAGCTGAAACACATAAAAAGATTAAATTAACATTTTAGCTGTATGTAAAGGGAATCAACAGATAGATACACCCAGATATGGTATTTCTGTTTGTTTGCTGAAATTAATATATTTGGGAAAAGCTAAACATAAAACATATATATTTTTTGCCAATATTATGGGAATTCTGTACTTATATAAGCAGAACATGTAATATTGAAGTTGGTTTCCTGTCAAGGCTGTTTTAACTAATCAGCATGTAGTTGACTCTGTGTGACTCTGAATTCTGAAGTGGATTTGACAGGGATGTTAATCAGATGTTAATATCAGAAATATTTTCCGGGCTATAGTGTTGGGAACATTTTCGCTTCTGTTTCTTGCTCAAACACAAATCCAGCTACGCCGCATGTCCACTGCAGCAGTGGCAGTAATATGTAACCAGCTCAAAATAGTTTGCATAGCTCTCCAAATCCATACAGGAGGCTGAAGCCTTGGAGAGCTGCAGGGAGAAGTCATCGACAGTTTACAAGCACTCAGAGTCCACTCCGCCGACTGAGGGTCAATGGTGGCAAGTACACTTAGAGCATGTAAGTACAGAAATCAAGAGTCTACATTTATCTACTGTAACACAGACTAAAAAGAAGATAACACAGATTAAATACAGAGACATAGACTTAAATCTGGGTTTTAATGGTTTCTACAGACTTAGGGTGGAAGCTTAAGCAGTATTAATTGGCTGTGGTGTATACACTTTATGGACCAAAGTATAGGGACACACCTCGTTGAATAATTGAATTCAGGTGTTTTATATAGTCTTATTACATACAGGTGTATATAGTCAAGCAGCTAACCCTGCAATCTGACTTTACACACAGTAGTGAAAGAGTGTGAGGTTCTAAAGAGCTACTCAACTCTATGACTGTGGTCTGTAACAGGATCCACTGTTACAAGTCAGTTAGTGAAGTTTCTTCCCTCCTAGAGTTTTACCATCAGCTGTGAGAGTTTGATTGAACAGTGGAAGCGTTGAGGAATAACTCAGTCAGGAAGTGTCAGAGCAGGTAAAGCTACAGAGCGAGGACTCAGAGTGCTAAGCTTAGTGTGTAAAAGTCTCCAACACTCTGCTGACCAATCACTGCAGAGATCGAACCTCCTCTGACTTCAACATCAGCACCAACACTTTGGAGCTTCACGTCCGAGCAGCTGCACATCACCAAGCCTCACATCACGCGCCCAATGCCAAGCGTCGGATGGAGTAAAGCTCCCATCATGCTTCTCTATCTGGCAGTCTGATGGACAAGTCTGGGTTTGTTGGAGAACACCAGGAGAACGTGACCTGCCTGACTGCCCTGTGACTGTAAAGTTTGGTAGAGGAGGGATAATGATGATAATGATGCTATGGGGGTGTTTTTCAGGCGTGGGCCAAGGAACAATCGGTTCCAGTGAAGGAAAATCTTAATGTGCTTCAGCAGACCAAGACATTTAGTACAAACCGTTTGGGCAGAAACTTCTCTGTTCCAGCATGACTGACTGTGTACTTGTGCATCTTCATAGAAGCTGGTGGGGTGAGTTTTGGTGTGGAAGAACTTGACTGACCCACATGGAGTCCTGACCACAACCCCATCCAACACCTTTAGGATGAACTAAGGCCTCTCGTCCAACAATAGCTTCTGACCTCACAAATGCTCTTTTGGATTAACAGATGCTCCAAAATCTTGTAGGAAGCTTCCTAGAAGAGTGGAAGCTGTTACGACTGCGAAAGGGGGCCCAAGTCCATATATACAACGCCTATGAATTCAGGATGGAACGTCATAGGTGTCCCAATACTTTTGGCCACTTAGTGTACCATCCTAAAATGTGTATTTACAGAGGTTTGCTTTAACACCTTGAATAATTGACCCCTCACCACTGCAGCTTTAATTTAGAAATATGATGCTGCATCACCTTAATTGAATTGAACCTGGTGGACCATTTCTCCACCAACACGAACCCCAACCAAGCTCAGCTTTCTTTAGATTGTGTGTATATGATTAGTGGTGTTGAACATATAGCTCTGTTTCTTCTCTGCTTTGCAGAACTCATCATTCGGACACATTTAGACTAGGGGTGTGCCATATCGTATCGTATACAATAATATCGCCAACATTTTTGAATATGGTGAAATGATATTATACCCTGAAATATCATGCCGTATCACCCATCACTAATTATCACATCAGGTACTACTTTTACTGTTTTTAGCAAAAGAAACATTCACACTTTTCTCATTTCCCATTATAAACCTACTAGAGACAGATTGTATCTGTCCAGTATCATTCACTTTACTTCAGTCCTGGATATATGGAGATATTTGGAGTGTATTATTTAATATCGTGACATTCTGGATCATTTCTGTTACAATCTGATGAAAATTCTTGTATTTTTAATATCTCAGTTAGTGGTGTGCTATATCATATCATATCATATCATATCATATCATATGCAATAATAAAATTTAATTTTCATTTTGTTGCAGTAGTGTATTCTTGAAATATATGTCATATCACATATTTATTTATTTTTAATTTATGTCTTTTTTAAACTTTCTACTTCTTACTTGTTTATTTTTTTCTTACTTATCTATTTTTATTAATTAATGTATTTTTTTTACATCTATATACATCTGAAATATACATGGAGTATGTTCTTTTATTTTTCTTTTGATGTATTTGAATAATTTTTCTGCCGTATACATTTGGAATATACATAGAATATGTTCTTGTTTTCTTTTGTATATGTTCAATGTATATGTGTATGTTTTTTATTTTATGTTTGATGGACCCCAGGAAGAATAGCTGCTATTTCTATAGGAGCTAATGGGGATCCAAATAAAATAAACAAATAAACAAAAAATATCGCCAAGAGTATCGTTATCGCAAAGATACCATGAAATATTGTGATATTATTGTAGGGCCATATCGCCCACCCTTAATTCAGACTTTGATTTTGCTGCTGTGAAACTGCTACGAAGCATAAAATTCACATTTCAAATTTTCAATGGGACGCGCTGCCCAGACAGTGAACTCCCTTTACTGAGTTCATTCATCCCTGAGCTCTGAGCGGCGGTAAACAGAGCAGGCTCATACAAAGTTCACGGATATTTGGCCGAGTCAAACTCGACTTTCCTCTATGTTGGCGGAACTACCAGACACGCCAACTGCCCCTCCACTGGCTGGGTCTAGGAGGAGGATTCATAAGAGGGAGCTGAAAGCCAGTGATGTTGAACAGTGTAGGTGGTAGTTTAATAATGCTACTATTTACAGCTGGATATAACCATGGCTGGATTACTGACCGGGCCAGTGGGGCCAGCGCCCAGGGGCCTATAAGGTCAGGGGGCCCCGGGGGTCCCTGGCCCAAAACATTATGCGATGCCTATCAACATTTGTGATACAATATATTTTTATTTCCGAGGGCCCTCCATTTTAAGGATCCTCTGACTTTTAGGGACTTTGACCCCAGGGCCTCCTGGGAGCCCTAGCCATGTTTTGGGGCTCCTAGCCATGCTTTTGGGGCTCCTAGCCATGCTTTTAGGCCCTAGCCATGCTTTTTGGCCCCTTGTGAAAATGGACGAGGCGTTGTGGCACTGCTATGACTTCAACTTCTGGCTATTAGGGGTCCTAGGATAGAGGGGGGCATACATTTAGAAGGCCCTGGTTATGAGAGCCCCTACCAAGGGGCCCTAGAGAGGGGCAGGGCATACCATTAGAGGGCCCTTGATCACGAGGGGCGCGCCCCTCTTTGCCCAGAGGCCCATACTATCCTCAATCCATCCTTGGATATAATGACAGTGAGTGGGAGGAAGCTAGTTTTTCTGTGGTTCGTCCTTGGAAACTCTTATTTTGACGTGAAGCCACCTGCTGGGCTTTTTTGGAAGTGCACTCATGATCCAATAAGGCAGCCAACATGGCGTCCTAGTGTGTAAAGCACATGGTCTGGTTGAGAAGACAGAGATCACCAGTTAAGCTTCTGTTGTCCTCAGTAAAGACTAGTCAATCTTTTTAGGATTTCGTTCCATCAGTTTCATTGGATTTATTGCACCAATCACAGAGCATCCATCATCAGTCTAATCTGTGAGTGATTACTTTCTTTTATTATCCTTTGCAGTGCTGATCTGTTGAAATGTGGATGTTTGGCGCATCAACTGCATCCTTCAAAACTTGTTTGCCATCGATCCTTCCTGCTGGGGTAGAATTGGACTGTAGAGCTTCTTGTTGGGCTGCTTGTGATTACAAACTGCTAACTAATCCAGGACTGCTGAGTTTATTGGAATACAGGTAGGAGAAAATACTGAGCAGGTAATGTTTGAGGAATGTTTGATGAGGTTGTTCCTTCCAGCCACGCTGGGAGAAAATAGAGATGAGAGTTGATCTAAGAAGGAGTGGACTGTCCTGTTCACTGAAGCACTGAACTTATAGTGAAGTGCAGGGTGGGTTACTGTGAGACTTCACTGGAAGAGCTCAGCTGCTTGCTTTCTGAAGTTAGCTTCTGATTGGAATTCCCCGTTGCAGCTTAAATGCTGAAGCAGTTTTGTTCTGGCCCCTCAGACGATTTAAGGTGGGACGGGGAATTAAAAGATAACTTTAGTCACGTATTACGCTCTGGAAAATAAATAGTTGTGAGTACTTATGATGGCGGTAAGGTGGTGTAGTGGTCAGTACGGTGGTGTAGTGGTCAGTATGGTGGTGTAGTGGTTAGTACGGTGGTGTAGTGGTTAGTATGGTGGTGTGGTGGTCAGTATGGTGGTGTGGTGGTTAGTACGGTGGTGTGGTGGTTAGTACGGTGGTGTGGTGGTCAGTACGGTGGTGTGGTGGTCAGTATGGTTGTGTAGCGGTCAGTACGGTGGTGTAGCGGTTAGTACGGTGGTGTAGCGGTTAGTACGGTGGTGTAGTGGTCAGTACGGTGGTGTAGTGGTTAGTACGGTGGGTGTGTTAGTACGGTGTGTGGTGTTAGTACGGTGGTGTGGTGTTAGTACGGTGGTGTGGTGGTTAGTACGGTGGTGTAGTGTTAGTACGGTGGGTGGTGTTAGTACGGTGGTGTAGTGGTTAGTGGTGGTTTAGTACGGTGGTGTGGTGGTTAGTACGGTGTGCGGTGGTTAGTACTGGTGGTGTGGTGGTAGTATGGTGTGTGTGGTTAGTATGGTGGTGCGGTGGTTAGTACGGTGGTGCGGTGGTTAGTACGGTGGTGCGGTGGTTAGTACGGTGGTGCGGTGGTTAGTATGGTGGTGTAGTGGTTAGTACGGTGGTGTAGTGGTTAGTACGGTGGTGTGGTGGTTAGTACGGTGGTGTGGTGGTTAACATTGTGCTTTGTTTTATTTAGATAAATTATTTTCATGTATTGATTTTTATTAACATTGAGACTTTTTTAATAAAGAATTTAAATAAAAGAATCCTTGAACTTAGAAACAGTTTTAAAGTGAAGCAGTGTCTGCAGTGGTTTGTCTGTGGCTGTTGCTGCTGCTATTATGTTTTGAGTATGTTTTTCGATGCTTGCGACAAGCATCATACACAAACTGCACTATCGCAGCGTCTGTCCGCTCACTAGTGTTTTCTAAACGACATAAACACTGTACTGTCATGCTGCGCTGATTCTTTTATAAAACGCTGATGGGGAAAGCAGCGTTTAGCAGTAAGCGCTGAGAGGAAGGAGCCCACTGTACTCGTGTCAGTGTCAATCATAGTGTGTGTGTGTGTGTATATACATACATACAGGGTGAGTGAAAAGTCTCAGGACACGCTTTTATTTCAGAAAGGAAGGGAAAATGACGTACCTGCAAGTAACAGGTGAGGGCTTTCTTTTAGGCTATGTCCCAAACATGGCTGCTATAGCAGATCAAAGAAGACCAGAACTGTCTCAGAAATCGATTGATGCAATTAGATTTGGTTTGTGATCACAGTGAACTGTTCTTGTTTTAATGGAGTATCTTCTTCTTTAACACAACAATGGACTGACGGGTCTCTAAAGTTGTTTCTTTCTGGTCATTGTGAGTCGGTCAGCAAGCCATCAACTGCTGATCTTCAGATACTAAACTAACCTAGAATGTTGTTCTGCCTTTTATACTCACTTATTAGTAGAATGTTATTCAGCTGTGATCACAATTGATCAAGAGTGTCCTAACAACCAATTAGTCCAATAACATCCTTAACTTGGATTGGTGGTCGTACCAGGAGATTTAGACAGAGGACTGAGAATTACTGATAATAGGACTATATGTAAAATAAGCCTCTATACAAAAATAGACTTTAATACAAACATTTATATTCTTTAAAAATCATCTGATACATATATAGTGATCCTGAACTTTTAAATGGTCGTGTATGCGTGTATATGTATATATATGTATATGTGTATTGTTACTGTCCAATAAAAAAATCATGAATTTTCATTTTTGTCGATTGTTTTTCTACATCATTTGAACATGACAGTGGTTCTTTACATTGTATGACAATTTCATGTTGAATGGACCAATAAAAGTGCTCTAAAATAGCTGAAAAAAAATCTGGTTCCATTGACCTCTATTGAAAGTAAAGTATGTTTTTGGTCTCTCCTATAAAGTTGCAATTTTGGAGATAATTTCATTGGATATATATATATATATATAATGTGTGTATATACACTACCGCTCAAAAGTTTAGGATCACATTAGAATTTCATTTCATGCAATTTTCATGCAATTCACAAACAATATTGTTCATTTCACAATTAATGTAAGTGTATCAGATGATTTTTAAAGAATTAAATTGTTTGTATTAAAGTCTATTTTTGTATAGAGGCTTATTTTACATATAGTCTATTATCAGTAATTCTCAGTCCTCTGTCTAAATCTCCTGGTACGGCCACCAATCCAAGTTAAGGATGTTATTGGACTAATTGGTTGTTAGGACACTCTTGTTCAATTGTGATGTACAGCTGAAAAACATTCTACTAATAAGTGAGTATAAAAGGGGGCAACATTCTAGGTTAGTTTAGTATCTGAAGATCAGCAGTTGATGGCTTGCTGATCGACTCACAATGACCAGAAAGAAACAACTTTCTTTAGAGACCCGTCAGTCCATTGTTGTGTTAAGGAAGAAGATACTCCATTAAAACAAGAACATTTCACTGTGATCCCAAACTTTTGAGCAGTAGTGTATATGGCAGTTAAAGGAAAGGTATTTTGCTTTTGTGTGTATGTGACAGTAGTAATTTATTATATATTAAAAGCTATTAATTCCAGACAGGAAGCTTTTATTTCCTTAGTAAACACTATTATTAAATATTAATCAGTATTAATAGAGTAAGTAGTGTTTTCCATACGTCAGTGTGTTTATTTAACCCTTTCCAAGCTTCTCCTAAACAACCCAGTATTATTATCAGTTCTCATCTAATACCTGCTTTGACTGCTCAGTACTTCATTAAGATAAATCAAGATTTGCTGCTGAAGGAACTGAACACATTCATACAATGTCTGGGGCGTCCAGGAGAAATCTGGAACCTAACTTTGTTCTTCAAACTGGATCAAGATCTGATCTACTTCTCTCACAATAACATATTCATGTTACTTTGTATTGTATGTAGGATTATTTATATCTGTTCTAATCACATCTGCCCAAGCAGTTTGGTGTGATGTGGGTTGCTGGGAGGGGTCAAGTTCCTGCTTGCTTGGTCCTGACCCGCTCCAGCTCTGCATATGTTATAGTGGAGTCTGATGGTCCTGCAGATGGCTGCAGTCCACTCCGTCAGCGGCGAAGAGACGTGTAGTGGTCTTACAGTAAGCGTGGACTTGTTGTTGTTGTTGTTATTATTTTTTTTTATGTTATGAACCCCAGTGGGCTCCGTACAGGTTTTCATTCTGTTCTCTGCTAGATGTGACAGCTGTTGCTGCGAGCGACACTGAATTACACCCTGGCAGCCTGATGTCAAATGTTCAATTTTCAAGAGGAGACTCGTCGCCTCCAAACCGCTTTCAATTGTCATGTAGAACAGCGCGGGGCGAAATGAGCGTGTGCAGCGTGTTCCCTCAGACGGAGCGGCGAGCGCGTAATCGTCTCTGTCAGCGTCAGACGAGGAGAGATGGCAGATTGGGGAGACGCGGCCGGCGACGTGTAATTCGCGTAACGCAATTATGGCGTAATAACTGCAATTACAGGCAGGTAGACTGGCAGCCTAATTTCCAGCCAAATGAAGTGCCTCAATAAGGCAGGGGGAAGGTGAGGCCTCGCCGCTTTCCCCTGAGCTTGTTTTCGGCCTGTTTGAGTGGGGGTGGGTGGGGGGTTGGGGTAAGTACACTATGTGTGTGGATGTAGCTTAAAGTACAGCGACTGACAAGATACACGGCAAAAACACGTCTGTTAAAATAACAACACGGAAGGAAATGTTTCCTGAGGACGTTTAACAGAGACAGACCCGGTCAAACGTCTACGTTACACACTCTGACTAATAAGGATAGTGCCTATGGATCTTCAACACAGCGGCAGAACCAGCAGAGTTAATCACATCACAACAGCAACATAACTGTGTGTATAAACATAAATATGTTTTTAACAGATATAAAAACTGACTAACTAACTGAATAACTGATTAACTAAGTGAATTAATAACTAACTACCTGAATAACCTGAATAAAACAAACTTAATAACTGATTTACTGAATAACGAACTGACTAACTAAATATCTGATTAACTAATTGACTAACTAACTGAATAATTAAGTGGCTGACTGATTAACTAACTAATTAAATATTTGATGGACTAACTGACTAACTGAATAACTAAGTGGCTAATTGAATACCTAACTGACTAAATATCTTATTGACTAACTGACTGACTAACTGAATAACTAAGTGGCTAACTGAATACCTAACTAACTAACTAAATATCGAATTGACTGACTGACTAACTGAATAACTCAGTGGCTAACTGATTGACTACTAACTAAATATCTAATTGACTAACAGACTAACGAAGTGGCTAACTAATTGACTAACTGACTAACTGAATAGCTTGCAAACTGATTAACTAACAAAATAACTGACTCACTTATTAACTGACTCACTAATTGAATAACTAAGTGACTGATTAACTAACCGATTAACTAACTGACTCACTAATTGAATAACTAAGTGACTAACTAACTAAATAACTAGCAAAATCACTAACTGAATAACTAAGTGACTATCTGATTAACTAACTACATAACTAACTGACTCACTAATTGAATAACTAAGTGACTAACTAACTAAATAACTAGCAAAATCACTAACTGAATAACTAATTAACTAACTGACTCACTAACTGAATAAGTAACTGACTGACTGACTGATTAACTAACTAAACTAAGTGACTAACTAACTGAATAGCTGGCAGACTGATTAACTAACTAACAAAATAACTAACTGACTCACTTATTAACTAACTGACTCACTAACTGAATAACTAAGTGACTGATTAACTAACTGATTAACTAACTGACTCACTAATTGAATAACTAAGTGACTAACTAACTAAATAACTAGCAAAATCACTAACTGAATAACTAAGTGACTATCTGATTAACTAACTAAATAACTAACTGAATAACTAATTAACTAACTGACTCACTAACTGAATAAGTGACTGACTGATTAACTAACTAAACTAAGTGACTAACTAACTGAATAGCTGGCAAACTGATTATCTAATTAACAAAATAACTAACTGACTCACTAACTGAATAAGTAACTCACTGACTGACTGATTAACTAACTAAACTAAGTGACTAACTAACTGAATAGCTGGCAAACTGATTAACTAACTAACTGACTCACTGACTAAATAACTAATTAACTAACTAACTGACTCACTAATTGAATAACTAAGTGACTAACTAACTAAATAACTAACAAACTAACAAAATAACTAACTGAATAACTAAGTGACTATCTGATTAACTAACTAAATAACTAGCTGACTAACTAATTAACTAACTGACTCACTAACTGAATAAGTAACTGACTGACTGACTGATTAACTAACTAAACTAAGTGACTAACTAACTGAATAGCTGGCAAACTGATTAACTAACTGATTAACTAACTAACTGACTCACTGACTGACTGAATAACTAACTAATTAACTAACTAACTGACTCACTAACTGAATAACTAAGTGACTAACTGATTAACTAACTAAAGGTTTTAGGCCAACAGGAAAAATGAAGGCTTTTATGTTTTATGTTGATCCAGTTAGCTCTGACACAGTCACAGAACGAGCAGTTAATCATCACAACAGCAAATCTCTATACGGGTCATACAAATGTTTTAACTCTTAACATGACCGAATGACCGAAATCAGCTGGCTGGCCAGTTAGCTAGCATAGCTAACAAAGTAACTAATTATCTAATTGGTTTGTGCCTTTGACGGAGCCACAGAACGAGCAGAAACAGGCAGATCTCCTAAAGTTTGTAGGGTTCGATTATAAAAACCTCCTTTGTGTTTTAGTAATTTGTCCACACCGCGAGGTTTGTGGTGTCCAGCTTGTCCAAATGGAGAAATTCAAGAAGCAATAAAATGAATCGCTCTAAACTATTTAAGTTGCTGAAGTTAACTGAATATCTATCTTTATTATTTAATTATCATATTTTAAGCTCCGGTTAGTCATGACGCTTTGTTGAAACAACACTTGTGATTTGGATTTGCTGTGCAGGCTTGCGGAGGCAGACATGTGCTTCTGTATATTTGACTACCAGCTACAGATGGTTGTGGTGCTGATGGGATTTGAACTCATGATCTAAATAGAGCTAGGATATGTACTCGGTTCCTGGTACTGAGGCAGATTGTGCTGGTCTGAGCAAGACTTGAATTTAAACCGTGCTCCCTCACCGTCCTGTTAATCCCTGTTTAATACATGTAGCTCATGTCAGCCCTGGCAGTCTACGCCGTGAGTGGTCCTCATGTTCTGAGACTCGTTTGGCCCGCATGCAGGTTGCCAGTACAGCTCTGCCTTATTTCTGCCAGAAGTGGCCCAGATCTGTTTTGGCTCACGTGGGCCGAATACGTTTCTTTAATGAGGGCCACTTTTGGTTTGCATGCAGGTTGCCAGTGCGGACCAAGGGCCAGCAATGCCATTTCTTTTCCAGAAGTTGCCCACGTCCACACGCTGTTTGGGGAGTAGCAATGGTGTCCAGCAGATGATATTGCTGCTCAGCTATTCATGAGGACGGTGGCATTAGGCAAGAAGCTGCTCCTGTTATACATAGGGAGTGTCTCAATAACTACTGATCTCCTACATAGGCAGCATTTTATAATCATAGTATGTACTCCCGACATGTAGACTGTCCCAATTCTTACATACCTTAAACATGGTGACTACTGAGGAACCTTATTTACACCTGATTTTTAAGAAGCATCGAACTCTTCCTCAGCCGCTAAGACAATCCCATGATGCACTGCAGGCTAATCTAGGAGCAGTGAAGTGGTTTTAAAATGTGAGTTATTTTGATTCTCTCTGGAGTTTTAATGTGTTTCTTGTCCCATTGGGTCTGTCTCAAACCCTAGTGAGTGTGTAAGTAGGCTGTCTATGTAGTGAGTGTGTAAGTAGGCTGTCTATGTAGTGAGTGTGTAAGTAGGCTGTCTAGGTAGTGAGTGTGTAAGTAGGCTGTCTATGTAGTGAGTGTGTAAGTAGGCTGTCTATGTAGTGAGTGTGTAAGTAGGCTGTCTATGTAGTGAGTGTGTAAGTAGGCTGTCTATGTAGTGAGTGTGTAAGTAGGCTGTCTAGGTAGTGAGTGTGTAAATAGGCTGTCTAGGTAGTGAGTGTGTAAGTATCAGTGTTCTCTCCTCATCTCTCCTCATAAAACAGATTACTGACACGCCACCGGTGGTTTAGCTGGTTGCTAAGCTACCGGCCAGCATCCAAAACAATAGCCCGAGGCTTAAAATAAAATCTGCTAGCATAAATGCTAATGTCTGGAGTATAAAGTGTAAATGGTGAAGGACTCGTTACAGAGTTGATAATTAAATACTGTTTTGTGTGATTATATGACCAGAAACACATTAAAACTCCAGAGAGAATCAAAATAACTCACATTTTAAAACCACTTCACTGCTCCTAGATTAGCCTGCGGTGCATCATGGGATTGTCTTAGTGGCTGAGGAAGCGTTCGATGCTTCTTTAAAATCAGGTGTAATTAAGGTTTCTCAGTAGACAGCATGTTTAAGAGATGTAAGTATTGGGACAGTCTACATGTCGGGAGTGCATACTATGATTATTAAAGGCTGCCTATGTAGGAGCTCACTAGGATTTGAGACCCATAATCACAAAAAATGGTATTTTATCTATTGCCATAGATACTTTACAAAAAATGAAACGCAACAGTGCATTGTACAGGTTTATAGGTTGTTTGCCAATGTTGTCTTGTGACTGAGTTGCTGTGCCGTGAATTAAAAATTAATTTAATATTGTTTCTTGTAGCAATAGTTTAAAATCTCTCACCAAGGCAAGTTTAGGCAAGTTTATTTGTAAAGCACCTTTCATACACAGTGGCAACTCAAAGTGCTTTACATAAATAAAGAAATAAGAACATCAGTGAACAGTCACATCACCCACAGACCACCTGTTTACAATACAATACAATGCAATACAATTCAATATAACACAATTCAATACAATACAATGCTCACTCCTGCCAAAGGCAAAAGGGGGTGAAGTCAGTTGTTTATTTTTCCGTTCCACCTTATGTCTAGTTCACACTAGCCTGATGTTCAGTCGTCGACTGTTTATTGTAGATCGCCGACAAAAACCTCTGCTCGGAGGCGAATCGGCGATCACTCAATCGTGTAATGTGAACTGCTGAAAGACGCTTACCGAGCCGTATGTGAGTCAACAGCAGCGTCTAGCTACAACCAATCAGATTCGATTAGAAAGAAAACCGCGTCACCATTGAAGCAGTCTCTCTGCAGCTGTTGGGCGACGCAACAGTTGAGGAGGAGTACACCAACAGTAAAAATGACTGCAGGAGGTTCTCGCTCTACTCACACTCACAGCAGATCAGCGCAGTAACAACTCGTACTGTTTGTTTGTTGATGTCCGGTTTGGAAATACCGCATGTTCTACGTGGTGTTGCTAGTTCAGTTCTCTCCAGAGTTCAGTTCCCACCAAAGTTCAGTTCCCACCAGAGTTCAGTTCCCACCGGAGTTCAGTTCCCACCGGAGTTCAGTTCCCACCGGAGTTCAGTTCCCACCGGAGTTCAGTTCCCACCAGCGTTTAGTTCTCACCAGCGTTTAGTTCTCACCAGCGTTTAGTTCTCACCAGCGTTTACTTCTCACCAGCGTTTACTTCTCACCAGAGTTCACTTCTCACCAGAGTTCACTTCTCACCAGAGTTCACTTCTCACCAGAGTTCACTTCTCACCAGAGTTCACTTCTCACCAGAGTTCAGCAGCAGCCAGATGAGTGGGTGGTTCTCCAGTGTGAAAATCGTGTAATCGGTGACCCTGTGTCGCTGATCTGTCATGTAGTCTGTCATGTAGTGTAAGTCACGACAAAGACTTTGTAGATAGGCTGTGGTGGGCCTCGGTCAGGCTACAGCGGTGGGCCTCGGTCAGGCTACAGCGGTGGGCCTCGGTCAGGCTACAGCGGTGGGCCTCGGTCAGGCTACAGTGGTGGGCCTCGGTCAGGCTACAGTGGTGGGCCTCGGTCAGGCTACAGTGGTGGGCCTCGGTCAGGCTACAGTGGTAGGCGCAAGATAGAGCGGCGTTGTGGTGGGCCCCAGTTAGGCTACATTTGTGGCCCAAGCAAGGTTAGAGTTATTTTCGTTTGGACTGCAGGGCCCCATTAGTCGCCCACAGGGGGCCCATACGGACCCAACGGACAAATCTTTGTGGACCCCAACTGGGTTGCCTAAAGTGGACCCAATTGGCAGCCCACCATAAATCCCTGTGGAGCCCACATGGACATGCTGGCTGGGTACTTGGCTGCTAGATGCTATGGCATGTAATTAGAACCGTTTCAGGTTCTTAGCACTGTTGGCTCCATCCTCCAGCGCCAGAAACCAAGTAATCAAATCTATTGGAGATGATTTAAGAGCTCCATCTAGTTGGAAGCAAACGTGTTTAGGTATGCGGCTAGCACCATGCTAATAGACCTGCTAATAAGCTTCTGTTATTTCTTAGGTAGGTTAGCCAGTTCACTGTATTCGATACCAGCAATACTACGGTGGGATCAGTGAAGAGCTGGGTGGAGATCATAGAAGAAAAGGAACAAGAGAAGGAAGAGAGGGGGAAAAAATACTGGGAGTGACTAATAGCTGCAGGGAGATAAGAGAAGAAATGGAGGAGTAAAAGGGTGAGCCAGGTGACAATGGGAGATGATAGGGGGCGGTAATTAAAGTGGTGGGCCATAGGTGTCCTGCAAGGGCCGAGGTTAAACAGCGCCTATTATAGCGAGTGAGCGAGAGAGAGAGTGAGCGAGGAGGAGCGAGACAGACAGAGTCATGGTGATAAATGAAGCCTGGAGTGTGCGTTATTAAACCCATTAGAGGAACATCTCACCTCTCCATATAAATCTCCAGATAAAATATTTATCCGCTGCCGGCCTGCTGTGTATGATGTATGTTCGCAGGACTTTAGCCCGCTCCCCGTGACCTCCCTGTGACACAGTCTCAGCACGAGCCTCCGTTTGTTGTGGGTGGCCTTCCTAAAATTGTTAGTGGGGCATCAGTATGAGGAGCGTTTGGTGCACCGAGGCCTTGTGGATGCTGCTGAGATGGTTAGGTGTGGTGTGGTTGAGAATGAAGAGAGTGTTAGCCCAGTTAGAGGATCAGATCAGTAGTATTAGTGAGGTCAGGCATTGGCGTAGGAACCGGGGGGATAGGGGGGACGTGTCCCACCCAAAAATTAAACCACAGCCTTCGCAATTCACTGTGTTTGTTGTTAGTAACAGGCTCTGGTTGTTGGGTGGTCTTTCTCTGTGTTAAGGTTTGTGTTGAGATGCCTGATCAGAAATATCCTGCAGTCAGCAGATTCACTGACTCGAGCTCTCTCCTCGCTGGAGTGTCGTGTAGCTACGCCAGCTTTAAACGTGAGGTCAGTGATGAGAGCAGTGAATAACAACGATGATCATATACTGTAATAAAACAGCTTTAGTATAATGTGTTGTTATGGTAACAGACTAGGAGGGTTTGGGTTGGCTAACGTTTATATTAACTTTAGTCAGAAAGCACGTCCCAAACTGCAGACCAGGGGCGTAGCTAGACCCTAGTTTAGATTTAAATTGAGTCCCAGCACCTCTAAAGATTATAATAAATAAACATCTTTTTTCTTTTAATGTTAATTTGTCTCTGATAAGCTGGAAATGTTAAAACTGTAGACAGTAAATGGTTAAACCAATTATTTTAACAATGAAAATACAGGAGACCCCGCCTGGAAAAATGGTCTGATTCAGTGTCAGTGTTTATCTGACTGGTGTCGTGTGTCTAGTAAGTTTTGTAAAGTAGTATTTTTGTACTTTATCACTCAGAACCAACACATTAGTCAGTATCAGCCTTAAACCCTCACCCATATTTCTGATCACTCTTTATTCTGTTATTGTTATCTAGGAGTGACTATCTGATGTTTATTTTAATTTAGTAGTCTAATGCTACAGGTGGTCTGTTATTGTTATCTAGGAGTGACTATCTGACTGTTTATTTTAATTTAGTAGTCTAATGCTACAGGTGGTCTGTTATTGTTATCTAGGAGTGACTATCTGATGTTTATTTTAATTTAGTAGTCTAATGCTACAGGTGGTCTGTTATTGTTATCTAGGAGTGACTATCTGATGTTTATTTTAATTTAGTAGTCTAATGCTACAGGTGGTCTGTTATTGTTATCTAGGAGTGACTATCTGATGTTTATTTTAATTTAGTAGTCTAATGCTACAGGTGGTCTGTTATTGTTATCTAGGAGTGACTATCTGATGTTTATTTTAATTTAGTAGTCTAATGCTACAGGTGGTCTGTTATTGTTATCTAGGAGTGACTATCTGATGTTTATTTTAATTTAGTAGTCTAATGCTACAGGTGGTCTGTTATTGTTATCTAGGAGTGACTATCTGATGTTTATTTTAATTTAGTAGTCTAATGCTGCAGGTAGTCTGTTATTGTTTACTGTTTATAAAGAGTGAGAGAAGCTGTAGCTGCTGTGCTGTTGGTTAGTCTGTGTGTTATTAAAGTTAAGGTGTAGAGTAGTGCTGTCTGTTTGTGTATTAGATAATTAATGATACAGGATCATAAGCTATGTTCCAGAGGGCGCTGTTTGGGACACAGCCTTACTGTCTAACATTAATGTTAGTCTGGTCTAGTCAGGAAACCTTAACATACATTTATTTATCATTTCATTTAAGCTCCAAAGAAAATAATAATGTTTTGGTTATATATGTGTATAATAAGGTTTCTGACAGCAGGATCATGTAATGTGGAGTATCTAGTTTAGTTTATAAAGTGAGCTTTAATGGAATTTATCTAATAATAATCAGACGTACAGATAATGTTGTATTTTGTTTATTTATTTATTATTTACTGTAATTAATTTCACAAACGTTGTTCTACGTCACTATACATACAGTGATTTACTACCTTACCTACAGTGGAATCAGGTTATAGGCAATATATGTAGGGTATAGGGTGGGCTTTGATTCATATTAGCAAATGTGTTCCCCCCACAATGTCAAACCTGCTCCTGCACCCTTGGGTCAGGTACTGATGTTGAACATTGCTGTGGGGTTTTGATTGTGTTTGTGAGGTCAGGTACTGGTGTTGAACATTGCTGTGAGGATTTGATTGAGTGTTTGTGAGGTAAGATACTGATGTTGAACATTGCTGTGAGGATTTGATTGAGTGTTAGTGAGATCAGGTACTGATGTTGAACATTGCTGTAAGGATTTGATTGTGTTTGTGAGGTAAGGTACTGATGTTGAACATTGCTGTAAGGATTTGATTGTGTTTGTGAGGTAAGGTACTGATGTTGAACATTGCTGTGAGGATTTGATGGAGTGTTAGTGAGGTCAGGTACTGATCTTGAACATTGCTGTGAGGATGAGTATTAGTGAGGTCAGGTACTGATGTTTGGTTCCAGATCACTCCAACTTATCCCAAAGACATTGGATCCATCACTCCCAAGAATGCAGCCCACTGCTCCACAGCCCTATGCTGGGGGTCTTTATACCCCTCCATCTCTCACTTGGCATTGCACACGTCTTATCTTCATGTGGGGCTGCTCCAGTGTGTGGCGACGTCATGAATAAAATCAATAATAAGGTCAGTAGAGCTTGACATGCCCTTTGCTAGCCTTCAGGGAACCTGAGATATGGACTCTGGAATATCACAAATTAGTATCTGATTTGGTGGTCTTGCCCAGAATTTCACCCACTGCAGAGTCCTCGGAGCCAGAGATATTCAGAGCACTGTAACTGAGTGAAAAATAAAAATAACTCCCTTAATACCAGACAGGATCACAGGGTGTTAGGCTGCCTCTCCAACCACACATGACTTTCTATTGTAGTCTTCAGGAAACTGAAGATACCAGATCTTTGATGATCTCCACTGACCATACAGGAGCTTCACTTACAAACTGTAGTCCATCTGATTCTCTGTATACCTTATTACTCTGTTCTTTAATGATCAGGACCCCCACAGGACCACCACAGAGTGAGTGTGAGTGGATCAGACACAGCAGTGCTGCTGCTGGACTGAAAATCGTCCACCAACCAAAACTATCCAGACAGCAGTGTCCTGTGGGCGGCGTCCTGTGTCCACTGATGAAGGACTAGAGGAACACAAACTGTGCAGCAGCAGATGAGCTACTGTCTCTGACTTTACATCTACAAGGTGGACCAGCAAGTAGTAGGAGTGTCTAATAGAGTGGACAGTGAGTGGACACAGGGTTTAGAGTGCTGAGAATGACACACCTTCCTAATAGTATCTGCTCTGTGGTGGTCCTGTGGGGGTCCTGATCATTAAAGAACAGAGTAATAAAGTATACTACAGTCTGTAGGTGGAGGTCCTGTATGGTCAGTGGAGCTGATACAGTGGACAGTGAGTGGAGGTCCTTTATGGTCAGTGGAGCTGATACAGTGGACAGTGAGTGGAGCTCCTGTATGGTCAGTGGAGCTGATACAGTGGACAGTGAGTGGAAGTCCTGTATGGTCAGTGGAGCTGATACAGTGAACAGTGAGTGGAGCTCCTGTATGGTCAGTGGAGCTGATACAGTGGACAGTGAGTGGAGGTCCTGTATGGTCAGTGGAGCTGATACAGTGGACAGTGAGTGGAGGTCCTGTATGGTCAGTGGAGCTGATACAGTGGACAGTGAGTGTAGCTCCTGTATGGTCAGTGGAGCTGATACAGCGGTCAGTGAGTGGAGGTCCTGTATGGTCAGTGGAGCTGATACAGTGGACAGTGAGTGGAGGTCCTGTATGGTCAGTGGAGCTGATACAGTGGACAGTGAGTGGAGCTCCTGTATGGTCAGTGGAGCTGATACAGTGGACAGTGAGTGGAGGTCCTGTATGGTCAGTGGAGCTGATACAGTGGACAGTGAGTAGAGCTCTTGTATGGTCAGTGGAGCTGATACAGTGGACAGTGAGTGGAGCTCCTGTATGGTCAGTGGAGCTGATACAGTGGACAGTGAGTGGAGGTCCTGTATGGTCAGTGGAGCTGATACAGTGGACAGTGAGTAGAGCTCTTGTATGGTCAGTGGAGCTGATACAGTGGACAGTGAGTGGAGCTCCTGTATGGTTAGTGGAGCTGATACAGTGGACAGTGAGTGGAGCTCCTGTATGGTTAGTGGAGCTGATACAGTGGACAGTGAGTAGAGCTCTTGTATGGTCAGTGGAGCTGATACAGTGGACAGTGAGTAGAGCTCTTGTATGGTCAGTGGAGCTGATACAGTGGACAGTGAGTGGAGCTCCTGTATGGTCAGTGGAGCTGATACAGTGGACAGTGAGTGGAGCTCCTGTATGGTTAGTGGAGCTGATACAGTGGACAGTGAGTGGAGCTCCTGTATGGTTAGTGGAGCTGATACAGTGGACAGTGAGTGTAGACAGAAGGAGGATTCAAAGAGAACTCAGTCAAAACTTGAAGCCGGACCTTCTTTCTGAGCCTGTATGTGAGGTTAATGGATAAAAAGGTATGATGTGATGTAAACACCTCGACGCCTCCGTTCCAGGCTGACTGGTGGTCTGTTTTCATTCCGCTGATTAGGGTGGTGCCTCAGATGTGCCGTTAGTGTAGTGCAGCTGATTTAGCGGCTGGTGTTGACATGCCGGTCTGATGGCAGTCGCTGTGCTGAGGGAGTGATGATGTATGGCTGTTTCTGTCTCTGCTAGATGAAGAGATCACTTTCTGTCGAGTGGTTCCACTGCAGGCACATGATTAAACAACAAAACACTGTGTGTGTGTGTGTGTGAGTATGTATCTGTGTGTGTGTATGTATCTGTGTGTGTGTGTGTGTGGTGCGTCCACACGTGCGTCCGGGCCTGCGGCTCGCTCCCTAATCACGCCGAAGGACAGGAATACGTGTTTGCGACGAGATTACACCGCCGATGATGCGCGCGCGGCAATTAGAAAAATAAATGGGACTCGTCGCGCGCCGTGCTCCGGGGGAGCATGCAGTGATGTCGGCTTCAAAGAGCTCGTTCGCCATCAGTTTGCTGCTTTCTTTTTTTTCTATTTATTTATTTATTTATTTTGTTTATAATTTGCATTAAACAAGCTCATTTTACACTGCTAATTACAGCTCTGAGAGGCAGAGCCGCGCAATTCGGTTCAACTCGTGTCAAAGTGAAAAAAACGAAAACACAGCTAAGCTTGTAAACGATCACTTCAAGGGAAATGCTACAATAGCGCAGGGATTTAGATGGAGTGAGATTTATTCACCGGCTTTCACAAAGCCACGTTTTTACAACTGCTACTCAGACGAGCTTATTATTGCCTAATTTCATTCTTTCATCCACTTGTTCGTCTTCATCCTCGCCGCGAGACGTCTAGCAGAGTGCAAACACACCGACTAGCCATAACATTACAACCACCTCCTCATATCTACATCCACTGACCATACAGGAGCTCCACTGATCATATAGGACCTCCACTCACTGTCCACTGTATCAGCTCCACTGAACATACAGGACCTCCACTCACTGACCACTGTATCAGCTCCACTGACCATACAGGACCTCCACTCACTGTCCACTGTATCAGCTCCACTGACCATACAGGACCTCCACTCACTGTCCACTGTATCAGCTCCACTGACCATACAGGACCTCCACTCACTGTCCACTGTATCAGCTCCACTGACCATACAGGAGCTCCACTTACAGACTGTAGTTCATCTGATTCTCTGTATACTTTATTACTTTGTTCTTTAATGATCAGGACCCCCACAGGACCACCACAGAGTGAGTGTGAGTGGATCAGACACAGCAGTGCTGCTGCTGGACTGAGAATCGTCCACCAACCAAAACTATCCAGACAGCAGTGTCCTGTGCGCGGCGTCTTGTGTCCACTGATGAAGGACTAGAGGATCACAAACTGTGCAGCAGCAGATGAGCTACTGTCTCTGACTTTACATCTACAAGGTGGACCAGCAAGTAGTAGGAGTGTCTAATAGAGTGGACAGTGAGTGGACACAGTGTTTAAACACTCCAGAGTAACCAATCACTCTTCTCTATCTGGTCAGTCTGTTTGATGACACTGGGTCTGTTGGAGAAAGTGGCCTGCCTGACTGCACTGTGACTGTAAAGTTTGGTGGAGGAGGGATAATGATTGATGATGATATAGGGAGGTTTTTCAGGGGTGGGCTGAGGACCATCAGTTTAAGTGAAGGGAAATCTTAATGCTTCAGCCAAGCAAGACATTTTGGTTCCTTCAAACTTTGTTGGAACAGTTTGGAGAAGAACCTTATCTGTTTCTACATGACTAAATGTGTCTCAATGTATAAAGCGGCTCCATACAGGCTGGCTGGGTGAGTTTAGTGCGGAAGAACTTGACTGACCCACACATATTCCTAACCTCAACCCCATCCAACACCTTTGGGATGAACCAGGTGCTCTCGTCCGACATCAGCGTCTGACCTCACAAATGCTCTTCTGGATAAACAACAACTCCCACAGACGCTCCAAAATCTTATAGAATGGTTCCCAGAAAAGTGGAAGCTGTTATGGCAGTGAAGGTGGACTAACTTCAGATTTACGCCTATGGATTCAGAATGGCACATCATAAAAACCCCTGTAGGTGCCCCGATACTTTTGTCCATGTAGTGTAATTTTGCTTATTTTAAGAAACGTGCTTGAACATGAGGAAGAACCACTGAGAAGCACAGAGACTCAAAAGGTGAGCCTCGCAAAGAGCATGAGGAACCACTAAGGAGAACCAAGGTTTTATAAAGAGAACCTCCTTAAGAACATGAGGAAGAACCATCAAGAGGAACAGAGACTCTGAAGGAGAACCCCTTTAAGAACACAAGGAAGAGCCACCAAGAGGAGCTGAGATTTTAAGGTAGAAGCTTTTTAAGAATATGAAGAACCTTTGAGAAGCACTGAGACTAAAAAGAAGAACCTTCTTAAGAGCATGCAGAGGAGCCACCAAAAGGGGCTGAGATTCTGAGGGAAAACCTTCTAAGGAATATGAGGAAGAATCTCTGAAAAGCACTGAGATTCTGAAGGAGAACCTCCTTAAGAACTTGAGGAAGAACCACCAAGAGGAGCAAATACTCTAAAGGAGAACCTCTTTAAGAACATGAGTAAGAACCTTTAAGAAACACTGTGACTCAAAAGGAGAACCTTCTTAAGAACATGAGTAAGAACCACCAAGAAAAGCTGAGATTCTAAGGGAGAACCTTCTTAAGAACATGATTGAGAACCTCTGCGAAGCACTGAGACTGAAAAGGAGAACCTTCTTAAAAACATGAGGAAAAACCTCTGAGAAGCACTGAGACTCTAAAGGAGAACCTTGATAAGAACTTGAGGAAGAACCACAAAGAGATGCCGAGACTAAAGGAAAACCTCTTTAAGAACAAGAGTAAGAACCACCAGGAGGAGCTTCTTAAGAAGGGAGAACCTCCTTAAGAACATTTGGATCCGAAGATCCTTCTTATGAACATTAAATGAATTAAAAATTAGCTTATTTATATCTACCTGTTAGTTATGGCTGTAGTTAAGGAGGGGTGTCCACATACTTTTGGTCATACAGTACATGTCAGTGAATGTTGTGTCTGTGTTGTTGTTTGTTGTATAAAAGCTGTAAACACTCGGTTGCCGTGTTGGAAGCTGTTCTAGTTGAAGAGCTCATGATCTCACACACAGCAGCGTTCGCACCGTTCACCAGCACAACCACAGCTCAATGTCACTCTCTGCTCTCACTCTGCGGCCGTCCTGCTCTTCACTCTGCCGAGGAAAGTGCTCGCAGACACCTCCGGCCTGTTCACTCTACTTGGCGTTCATGCTCTCCGTCCTTTGTTACTTAGCAACCCATCACCTAATGTCATGGGTTATACAAAGCAGGCAGAGATTTTTACTGCATGACAGAACGATGAGAGACAGAGAGAGAGACAGAGAGAGAGACAGAGAGAGAGACAGAGAGAGAGAGAGACAGACAGAGAGACAGACAGAGACAGACAGAGACAGACAGAGACAGACAGAGAGAGACAGAGAGAGACAGAGAGAGACAGAGAGAGACACAGACAGACAGAGAGACAGAGAGACAGAGAGAGAGAGAGAGAGAGAGAGAGAGACAGAGACAGACAGAGAGAGAGAGACAGAGAGAGAGAGAGACAGAGAGAGAGAGACAGAGAGGAGGACAGACAGACAGACAGAGAGAGAGAGCGGGAGAAAGAGGAAGAGAGGGAGGGAGAGAGGGCGAAGGAGGGAGAAAGAGAGAGGGAGAGAAAGAAAGACCAGGCAGGATTGGGCAGTCCATTCAGTGGTGTTGAGGTTCTGGACTCTGGGGTGGTCAGTCCCTTCAGTGGTGTTGAGGTTCTGGACTCTGGGGTGGTCAGTCCTTTCAGTGGTGTTGAGGTTCTGGACTCTGGGGTGGTCAGTCCCTTCAGTGGTGTTGAGGTTCTGGACTCTGGGGTGGTCCGTCCGTTCAGTGGTGTTGAGGTTCTGGACTTTGGGGTGGTCCGTCCGTTCAGTGGTGTTGAGGTTCTGGACTCTGGGGTGGTCCGTCCCTTCAGTGGTGTTGAGGTTCTGGACTCTGTGGTGGTCAGTCCATTCAGTGGTGTTGAGATTCTGGACTCTGTGGTGGTCCGTCCCTTCAGTGGTGTTGAGGTTCTGGACTCTGGGGTGGTCCGTCCGTTCAGTGGTGTTGAGGTTCTGGACTCTGGGGTGGAGGGGTTATAATACGTTGTCGGGGCAGCAGCTCTACTTCCTCATCCTCACATGTTGGACTGATTCCACTCCACAATACAGTGACTCACTATCACCTCCTCAGGTACAAAGTGGTACTACAGTGACTCACTATCACCTCTTCAGGTAAAAAGTGGTACTACAGTGACTCACTATCACCTCCTCAGGTACAAAGTGGTACTACAGTGACTCACTATCACCTCCTCAGGTAAAAAGTGGTACTACAGTGACTCACTATCACCTCTTCAGGTACAAAGTGGTACTACAGTAACTCACTATCACCTCTTCAGGTAAAAAGTGGTACTACAGTGAGTCACTATCACCTTTTCAGGTAAAATGTGGTACTACGGTGACTCACTCTCACCTCTTCAGAAACAAAGTTGAATTACAGTAACTCACTATCACCTCTTCAGTTAAAAAGTGTTACTACAGTGACACACTATCACCTCTTCAATTATAAAGTGGTACTACAGTGACTCACTATCACCTCTTCAGTTACAAAGTGGTACTACAGTGACTCACTATCACCTCCTCAGGTAAAAAGTGGTACTACAGTGACTCACTATCACCTCTTCAGGTAAAAAGTGGTACTACAGTGACTCACTATCACCTCTTCAGGTACAAAGTGGTACTACTGTAACTCACTATCACCTCTTCAGGTAAAAAGTGGTACTACAGTGAGTCACTATCACCTTTTCAGGTAAAATGTGGTACTACGGTGACTCACTCTCACCTCTTCAGGTACAGCGTGGTATTACAAGATTGGCTGGGCCAGGATTAGCTGGTTCGCATGCTACTTCAGTAGATATCACTGTAACAAACAATACACAGACATGTTCAGCATTTTCATTTTCATATTGTTCCTTTAAAGCTACAGTAACAAATGACCTCCACTCCACTCTGCAGTGACTCACTATCACCCCTTGAGATGCAAAGTGGTATTGCAGTGACTCACTATCACGCTTTCAGATGGGAAGTAGTACTACAGTGACTCACTATCACCCCTTGAGATGCAAAGTGGTATTGCAGTGACTCACTTTCACCCCTTGAGATGCAAAGTGGTATTGCAGTGACTCACTATCACCCCTTGAGGTGCAAAGTGGCATTGTGAAACAGGACAGGGCCAGGGCTAGCTGGTTAGCATGCTAAATTCAGTAGATTTCAGCAGCATGATACACAGAGGTCTTAAAACCTGTTATTTCTTCACATTCTGTTGATAATATAAAATAATTTTGGGCTTACAAATGTTGCACATTGCTCCTTTAAAGCTACACCTCCAGCCTGTTTACTTCCAGGGAAGAGAGGTTGGAAATCCTCATGATGCTTTTTGCTTTTTTGTCATTTTTTTCCTATCGAGGACGAATGGAAAGACGTAAACGGCAGAAGCTGGGCCCTTTGAGCGCAGTGTGATTAGTCTGAGGCCTTGAGCCCTTATTCAGGTTCAGTGATGATGATGATGATGTCCTGTCAGGCTGTGACGGAGCAGCTGAATGTGATGAATTAGTTTGACTTGCGCTCGGCTAAAGGCAAAGGTTAGAGCGGTTAACCTTTCCCGCGTCTGAACGCTGACAGCCGTGTGAAGAGAAAGCAAAATGCAGCTGCTCTTGCGCTCGAGGATGACGTGTATGCAGGTAGCACATTTCCAAGAAATGTACAGATCAAAGGAAAGAAATTAATCACTCTTAATTAAAGATCTAGGCATGCAAGCTCTGTCTTTACTCGAGAACCACACTTCTTTGCATGGTTCTTTGCATGCATCCTCAGATGGATAGAGAATGTATTGTATGGTTTTGTATAGGACCAAACAGCACATTCTCCATCAACTTGAAGAGCCATCTCATTAAACAGAGAACCATTTGGGCATGCAAGTGGTTCTATGTAGAACCTTTATCATTACTAAAGAAGCCTTAAAGAGAACCCCGGCTGGTAACACTTGTAAGCCTTTAATATGTTGTAATGACTCTAAATTGTTTAGACACAGATTTATTTATAAATTAACTCTAATTCTAAATATTTGTCATATGGACACAGACATTATTACTGATGTGCAATGCCTGCTGGGTAGATGAGGTCAGATGGTTTCAGGTCTGAACTGGACTGTGGTGTGAAGGAGTGAGTGTTAGTTAATAACTAGCTTAAAGAAAACCATGTACATTGTGTTGTTGATGTTGTTTCAGTGAAAGGCAGTGTGAAGACTGATATTAGTCTAAACAGCTTCACAAACATAAACAAGGAGAATAGTTAGTGAAGCAGCGTGTGGACCAACACAGCCACCCAAAGACCCCCGCTCTGCTCTCCTCACTTCAGTCTGGATGAGTTGGAGTGGTTCAGTAGACCACCACTGGTGAGAGACTTGACGGAGGCTGTTGGTTTTAAGCGGAGACTAAAACACAATGCAGTGCCACAGTTTCCCCACACAGGAAGTCCAGAAGCTCCAGATTATGGAGAACCACGAGAAGAACCGTGAACGTGAACATGCGCTGGACTCTCTCCTGAGAACGTTTAGCGTTAGCGTCAGCTGCTTCTCCTCGTTTGTGGATCCTGAAGGTGAAAGTACAGTCTTAGTAGTGAACATACTACTTCACTAATAAAGGAGTGTGAAGCTCAGAGACACTCCCGTTCAGTGTATCGAGCTGTTTACTGGGCGTGAATGTTTCCTGCTAGAAAGCGGAGCTCCTTTAACAGACACTCTCCTTCTCCGTCAACACCAACACACAGCTTCACAACAACTCCAGCACTGTGTCACTCTCTCCTCCACCCTCTCTGTTCACCATTTACACTAACGTGGTGTGTGATGTCACCGCTGATGTCAGAAATGTTGAGTTCTAGCTCAAACTGTAAAGACTGAACAGTAGCATGTTTAGTAGCTAGCTGTGCTCAAGCGTGACGGCCGGTTACTGCAACCATTTGACGTCACTACCCGCTGATCACGTCAGTAGATACAACAATGGAGACCCACGTGCAGCGTATTTTACAGAAAATCTAATAAATCTGATACTTTTAGTGATTTTTTACAACCTGTCCTAATAATTTAGTAATTTCCCCATAATAAGGCTTACAAGTGTTACCAGCCGGGGTTCCCTTTAAAGAAGTTGGCACTGCATACATCAACCTCAGTTTAGAAAACTTCAATACAGCATATTAGGCTTGTTTCTTTATGTAACTCTGATATATAGAGGCTTGTTAAAATGGGCGTGGCCTCCATTGCTGCCTGAACGCTACATAATTGAAATGTAGGCGTTTTAATTTTTAATGGCACATAGAATCAGATATCTGAAAAATAAACAGCCTTGATTTGAGTAATAAATGTCAGGATTTGAAAGGTGCTGCTGATTAAATTCTATGTTGTTCTAAATGTGTGTAAGAGTTTTACTACACAATTACTGTTTATTTACTGAATCCTTTATCTGATCAATGAGTGTACGTTCACCAGTAAGAACAGCAGATCTGATTAGAACAGATGTAAATAATCAGACATTCAATACAAAGTATTATGAATATGTTATTGTGAGAGAAGTAGATCAGATCTTGATCCAGTTTGAAGAACAAAGTTAGGTTCCAGATTTCTCCTGGACGCCCCAGACATTGTGTGAATGTGTTCAGTTCCTTCAGCAGCAAATCTTGATTTAGCTTAATGAAGTACTGAGCAGTCAAAGCAGGTATTAGATGAGAACTGATAATAATACTGGGTTGTTTAGGAGAAGCTTGGAAAGGGTTAAATAAACACACTGACGTATGTAAAAGATCTACTTACTCTATTAATACTGATTAATATTTAATAATAAAGTGTTTACTGAGTAAATAAAAGCTTCCTGTCTGGGACAAAAATAGCTTTGTGAATATAATATCATCCCCATGCGTCTAAAACCTGCACACTGTGCTATATATTAAATATTATCATATTTTATCAAGATGTTAAACTAAACGAATGAACATATATTGTGCACTAAAAATAATACATTAACTTACAACCAAAACATTTACATTTTACTGAGAAAAATATAAAGTTCTAATAACATTTTTTTATCTAGAAATAATTTCTAGTACAAATAATGCCTAGGATAAACTTCTAATAACATTTTAAATCACAGTGATATCTAGAACTGTTTCCATAAACCTGATATCCAGAATAGAATTTTATTCAAATATCAAGATTTTTTAAATAATGTGTTAATAAAGTTCTAATACTAATTTGAATTGTATTAATATCTAGAACAGTTTTTATAAGAAATTTTTGAATTAAGTTAATATCCAGACTTATTAATTTCAACCAAAATGTTAACATTTTACTGAGAATATTTTATTTGCCTTGGTGCCCAAAACAAATGTATATATGACGATATAATTATAATATAAAATATTAAGGTAATTAACAAAACTGTTTTATTTAGTTTGATACATGCAAACACCTTTATTCATGATCACTTAGTTAAAAACACAAACATCTGTTATAAATCTGTTATAAAACCCATATATCTCAGACACTGAATGACCCGCTCTCTACTGAGCATGAGGTCATTGTTTCCTGAAAGAACTCTAATAACATTTGAAATTGCATTAACATCTAGAACAGTTTTCATAAAACTCCAGAATTTCTTATAACTAAAGTCTAGAATAAAGTTCTTATAACATTTACAGCTAGAAATAATTGCTAGTACAAATAATGTTTTAATATAAAGTTTTAATCAGATTATTATCTAGAATAAAGTTCTAATAACATTTTACATTGTATTAATATCTAGAACAGTTTTCATATATTCTTATTTTGTATTTTTAATTAAATTAATATCCAGAATTCTAGAATTCTAATATCTAGAATAACGTTTTTAAAAAATAATATCCTGAATACAGTTTGAATTGTGTTAATATCTGGAATAGTTATATATTAATATCTAGAATAGAGTTTTAATGAAATGTATTGCCAGAATGAATTTCTAATCAAATTAATATCCAGAACAGGTTGTGATGGAACCTGTAGGCAGATAAATTAAGTACTGACTGTACAGTTAGTCCTTTAGTCTCTGTACAGTTTAGTCCTTTAGTTTCAGTACAGTTTAGTCCTTTAGTCTCTGTATAGTTTAGTCCTTTAGTCTCTGTATAGTTTAGTCATTTAGTCTCAGTACAGTTTAGTCCTTTAGTCTCTACAGTTTAGACCTTTAGTCTCAGTACAGTTTAGTCCTTTAGTCTCTACAGTTTAGACCTTTAGTCTCAGTACAGTTTAGTCCTTTAGTCTCTACAGTTTAGACCTTTAGTCTCAGTACAGTTTAGTTCTTTAGTCTCTGTACAGTTTAGTCCTTTAGTCTCAGTACAGTTTAGTCCTTTAGTCTCAGTACAGTTTAGTCCTTTAGTCTCAGTACAGTTTAGTCCTTTAGTCTCTGTACAGTTTAGTCCTTTAGTCTCTGTACAGTTTAGTCCTTTAGTCTCAGTACAGTTTAGTCCTTTAGTCTCAGGCCGGTGTGATGACGATGTGAACCTCGATCTCTGGGAGGCAGAACTCACTCCTGAGCCATTAGAGCCTCTAAGGTGTGGTTCCTCAGCAGGAAACGCTGTGATTTCTGTTAGACCTCCACTCAGATAGCAGCCCATTACAGGCCGGCTCATCCACTCGCCCATAAATACGCCCCTAATTGTTCATGTGGTGGGTGGGGGTGGGGTGGGGGGGGGGTATGGATGTTTAGTAACAGCCCACACAGGAGCATTAACAGGCAGACGCTAGCAGGCCTGCAGGCGCTCCAGCGTCGGTGTCTCAGCCTCTCCCTTGGAGCCTGAAGCCCTCACGGACCACCATAAACCGACCACAAATGCATAGCAGAATGCTAAGACCATGAACATTTGAAACCGCCGGCTCTGGCGAAAAGTGGCCCCGGGGCCGTTAACGCACCCAGTGAAGTCATGGGGAAAATGGAGGAACTGCATGATAATGGGCCTGATTAGGGCCAAGGTGCTGATGCCGGGAGATTTTAGTGGTAAAACAGCATTAGCCGGGCGGGGAAAGCCTGGCCGCAGTAGGAATTAATAGCAGAGGATGTGGAGTAATTTCATCAGAAATGTGCTACTGATGGGTCAGCAGATAACAACATCATTGGACTGCATTTCACTAAAGTCCACAGGGGAGGAGAGAGCACCGGGGCCGCGCTTTGGCCCACTTTAATTGGTAATGGATGTGTTTTCGCAGAGCGTCTTAGTGGAAAGGGTGAAAACAATCTGGAGCATTAAAGGAAAACCACAGCTGGATTTTACTGGAACGCAGGAAATTGAGATGAGCTGAAAGAGAATGATGCTGTAGAAACAAACGAGATCAAACTTAAAACTTCATACTAGAAGTTTACCGTCTGAGAGACCACAATGTATAAACATTGTATATATGGTACTAAACCTGAGTATTATATTTAAATGTAAATATAATAATACATGGCTTTTAAGCTGCTGATCAAATCGAGATCAAATCTGACTTCTGTGTGGGCGTGGCTAATGAGCAGATTGATTGACAGCTCTGTGTCCAACACTCCATGTCAGCACCGTCTCTCAGTATTGAAGTAATATCATTATTTAACTAATATGTAACACCAGCTGAACCACAAAAGTCAAACATGAACATCTGGACAGACTACACAATGCATCTGTAGGAACAGTGTTGGTGATGATAAAGGGATGAAGGAACAGTGTTGGTGATGATAAAGGAATGAAGGGATGAAGGAACAGTGTTGGTGATGATGAAGGGATGAAGGGAGAGGAGAGAAACATGGTGGACTATGTTGGTCAGTTATGGAGAAAATATTGTTCAGAGGAACAAAATTAAATTGAGGTCATGGGTGCAACTAAACCTCCTCTCTACAACTGTAACTTGATAGAAGAAGAAAAAAACTCCTCATCTTCTGATTGGACGTCAGTTCAGGTCAGATAATTCCTGAGCTTTTTATTGGTTGTTTTATTGTGAAATGGATTTGTTTGTAAAGATTAGTTGAGATTTCATATTCTGGGAAAAATCATAAAATATTAGGAAAATAGTGTTTCTGCTCCAGTTCCACTCCAAGTTTTCCATTTTCTGCTCTCAGTTTTTTAATTTTCTACTCCAATTTTCTACTCCAGGTTTCCTATTTCCCATTCGGAGTTTTCATTTTCTGCTCCAGGTTTTCCTACTCCAGGATTCCCATTTTCCATTCCAGGTTTTTTGACCTGCTCCAGATTTTTCATTTCCTTCTCGAGGTTTCCCATTTTGGGTTTGCATTTCTTGCTCCAGGTTTTCTGTTTCCTCTCTGGGCTTTCTGCTTCCCACTCTGGGCTTTCTGCTTCCCACTCTGGGCTTTCTGCTTCCCACTCTGGGCTCTTCGCTTCCCACTCTGGGCTCTTCGCTTCCCACTCTGGGCTCTTCGCTTCCCACTCTGGGCTTTCCGCTTCCCACTCTGGGTTTTCCGCTTCCCACTCTGGGCTTTCTGCTTCCCACTCTGGGCTCTTCGCTTCCCACTCTGGGCTTTCCGCTTCCTGCTCTGGGTTTTCTGCTTCCCACTCTGGGTTTTCTGCTTCCCACTCTGGGCTTTCCGCTTCCCACTCTGGGCTTTCCGCTTCCCGCTCCGGGCTTTCCGCTTCCCACTCCGGGCTTTCTGCTTCCCACTCTGGGCTTTCCGCTTCCCGCTCCGGGCTTTCTGCTTCCCACTCCGGGCTTTCTGCTTCCCACTCCGGGCTTTCTGCTTCCCACTCTGGGCTTTCTGCTTCCCACTCTGGGCTTTCTGCTTCCCTCTCTGGGCTCTTCGCTTCCCACTTCGCTTCCCACTCTGGGCTTTCCGCTTCCCACTCTGGGTTTTCCGCTTCCCACTCTGGGCTTTCCGCTTCCCACTCTGGGCTCTTCGCTTCCCACTCTGGGCTTTCCGCTTCCCACTCTGGGTTTTCTGCTTCCCACTCTGGGTTTTCTGCTTCCCACTCTGGGCTTTCCGCTTCCCACTCTGGGCTTTCCGCTTCCCGCTCCGGGCTTTCCGCTTCCCACTCCGGGCTTTCTGCTTCCCACTCCGGGCTTTCTGCTTCCCACTCCGGGCTTTCTGCTTCCCACTCCGGGCTTTCCGCTTCCCACTCATTTTCTTCTTACAGGTTTTTATTTCCTGTTCCAAGATTTCTATTTCCCACTCCGGGTTTTCCTTTTCCAGCTCTTTCCAGCTCTTCTCTCACACAAGGAAGCTCACCCCTACTCCACACAATCCACCTGTTATATTAATGTCTTCACTTCACGAATAAGACTCTACACAGTTAATTACATGAGGTATAGAGTCACTGCCTCATCACTCTTCATTCTGAGGTAGTCAGCATGGTCAGGCTGATCTGGCTCACAGGATGGAGTGATACTGGAGTGATTTCAGAGTGAGAGAAAGCACTGACGCTATGTACTGAAGGAACAATATGCTGCCTTCTAGATGACGTCTTCTTCAGAGACAAGCACTCTGCAGCAAGGCTGTGTGATCCGAGGCTGCGAGACTGTCTAGATCTCCTATTTACCGTATTTCTCCACGCCCACTTTCAAGCGTGTGTTTGTTCCTCCTTCATGTTAGAACTTCCCCTCAGCTAACCAAAATGAATACAGTTACATGGTAGGAGATCAGAGAGACAGTAAGAAGTTCTAATGGGACAACACTGTCTCCTCCGAGGTTAATAACACAGTGGGTGGGTGATATGAGAAGGTGGTCTGAGGTTAATACCACAGTGGGTGGGTGATATGAGAAGGTGGTCTGAGGTTAATAACACAGTGGGTGGGTGATATGAGAAGGTGGTCTGAGGTTAATAACACAGTGGGTGGGTGATATGAGAAGGTGGTCTGAGGTTAATAACACAGTGGGTGGGTGATATGAGAAGGTGGTCTGAGGTTAATAACACAGTGGGTGGGTGATATGAGAAGGTGGTCTGAGGTTAATACCACAGTGGGTGGGTGATATGAGAAGGTGGTCTGAGGTTAATACCACAGTGGGTGGGTGATATGAGAAGGTGGTCTGAGGTTACTTATGGAGACATGTTTAATTACTCTGTACTCTCGGAAGGTGTAGACGGTTCAGTAATGAAAAACTATAAAAGTACTGAAGCGTATCAGTACCTGCACAGTGGGAAGGTGGGCGTGTCCTCCTACACACACCCAAGTCCAGCAGCTGCCCGAGCCACTCTGCGTGGGTGTTAGTTACAGTCCAGATAGCCTAGCGCGGTGGACACTGATCAGAGAACAGTTACTGAACTGATAGACTCACCAGCACCGACACGTCTGCTTCCTCGGAGCTTCATAAGCGAGACAGTTCTCTGGATAAGGAAGCTCTGGTGCTGGTTCTCCACAGAATGGTAAGAGCAGACATACGGAGGTTTGGGTGCAGGTTTTAAATTTAGCGCTTCAGTCATAGACGCAGGTGGTCTTCTTTGAAAGGCGGCCCCCCAACACTCTGATCTTTATGTGCTATGTTCGTAACTCTGTAAAGCCAAGTTCTCCTCTTCTTCTAATTACTGACTCCCTCTAACTGAACATGTTATGCTAGTGTTTTAGATGTTTGTTTTCGTTTTGCTTGTAATTAGTATCAACATGTCCGTGGTCGTACCAGAAGTTCTAACACAAAGTAAACGAAAGATGCCCCCCAGTGTTGTCATGGAAAAAAAATGAATAGAGAACGTCAAGTCAAGTTTATTTGTATAGCGCTTTTTACAACAATGTTGTCACAAAGCAGCTTTACAGGAATTTTTAAAGCATGAAAAACATGAAATCACACACTTTATCCCTTGTGAGCAAACCAGAGGCAACAGTGGCAAGAACAACTCCCTCAACTGGAGGAAGAAACCTTGGGAGGAACCAGACTCACAAGGGGAGACCCATCCTCCTCTGATCAAACAGTACTTGAAGTTTATAAACTAAAGCTGAGTTTGAAGGTAAAAGCTTTAGAAGCTGTACAGGTGCTACATCAGGTGGGTGATACTGTGATGCAGTCAAGGTGGAGCAAATGGCACAAATGGAGAGGAGAACTGGTTGGTGCCAAGTGACGGGGGGCCCTGGTGGTCTGTCTTTTACAGTATTCGGCAGGACAGGTGGGTGGTTATTACCTCAGAGAGAAAGAAAAACGAAAAACAAAGTTAGTTCTGGTTTGGGTTAGTACAGAGACTGGTTTGGGTTAGTACAGAGACTGAGTTAGTTCTGGTTTGGGTTAGTACAGAGACTGAGTTAGTTCTGGTTTGGATTAGTACAGAGACTGAGTTAGTTCTGGTTTAGTTAGTACAGAGACAGAGTTAGTTCTGGTTTGTGTTAGTACAGAGACAGAGTTCTGGTTTGGGTTAGTACAGAGACAGTGTTAGTTCTGGTTTGGGTTAGTACAGAGACAGAGTTCTGGTTTGGGTTAGTACAGAGACAGTGTTAGTTCTGGTTTGGGTTAGTACAGAGACAGTGTTAATTCTGGTTTGGGTTAGTACAGAGACAGAGTTAGTTCTGGTTTAGGTTAGTACAGAGACAGTGTTAATTCTGGTTTAGGTTAGTACAGAGACAGTGTTAATTCTGGTTTAGGTTAGTACAGAGACAGAGTTAGTTCTGGTTTGAGTTAGTACAGAGACAGAGTTAATTCTGGTTTAGTTTAGTACAGAGACAGTGTTAATTCTGGTTAAGGTTAATACAGAGACAGAGTTAGTTCTAGTTTGAGTTAGTACAGAGACAGAGTTCTGGTTTGGGTTAGTACAGAGACAGTGTTAGTTCTGGTTTGAGTTAGTACAGAGACAGTGTTAGTTCTGGTTTGGGTTAGTACAGAGACAGTGTTAGTTCTGGTTTGGGTTAGTACAGAGACAGAGTTCTGGTTTGGGTTAGTACAGAGACAGAGTTAGTTCTGGTTTGGGTTAGTACAGAGACAGAGTTAGTTCTGGTTTAGTTAGTACAGAGACAGAGTTAGTTCTGGTTTAGGTTAGTACAGAGACAGTGTTAGTTCTGGTTTGGGTTAGTACAGAGACAGAGTTCTGGTTTGGGTTAGTACAGAGACAGAGTTAATTCTGGTTTAGGTTAGTACAGAGACTGAGTTAGTTCTGGTTTGGGTTAGTACAGAGACTGAGTTAGTTCTGGTTTGGGTTAGTACAGAGACTGAGTTAGTTCTGGTTTAGGTTAGTACAGAGACAGAGTTAGTTCTGGTTTAGTTAGTACAGAGACAGAGTTAGTTCTGGTTTAGGTTAGTACAGAGATAGTGTTAGTTCTGGTTAAGGTTAGTACAGAGACAGAGTTAATTCTGGTTTGGGTTAGTACAGAGACAGAGTTAGTTCTGGTTTAGGTTAGTACAGAGATAGTGTTAGTTCTGGTTTGGGTTAGTACAGAGTTAGTTCTGGTTTGGGTTAGTACAGAGACAGAGTTAGTTCTGGTTTAGGTTAGTACAGAGACAGAGTTAGTTCTGGTTTGAGTTAGTACAGAGACAGAGTTAGTTCTGGTTTGGGTTAGTACAGAGACAGAGTTAGTTCTGGTTTAGGTTAGTACAGAGACAGTGTTAGTTCTGGTTTGGGTTCATACAGAGACAGAGTTCTGGTTTGGGTTAGTACAGAGACAGAGTTAATTCTGGTTTAGGTTAGTACAGAGACTGAGTTAGTTCTGGTTTGGGTTAGTACAGAGACAGAGTTAGTTCTGGTTTGGGTTAGTACAGAGACAGAGTTAGTTCTGGTTTAGTTAGTACAGAGACAGAGTTAGTTCTGGTTTAGGTTAGTACAGAGATAGTGTTAGTTCTGGTTAAGGTTAGTACAGAGACAGAGTTAGTTCTGGTTTAGGTTAGTACAGAGATAGTGTTAGTTCTGGTTTGGGTTAGTACAGAGACAGAGTTAGTTCTGGTTTAGGTTAGTACAGAGACAGAGTTAGTTCTGGTTTGGGTTAGTACAGAGACAGAGTTAATTCTGGTTTGGGTTAGTACAGAGACAGAGTTAGTTCTGGTTTGGGTTAGTACAGAGACTGAGTTAGTTCTGGTTTAGGTTAGTACAGAGATAGTGTTAGTTCTGGTTTGGGTTAGTACAGAGACAGAGTTAGTTCTGGTTTAGGTTAGTACAGAGATAGTGTTAGTTCTGGTTTAGGTTAGTACAGAGACTGAGTTAGTTCTGGTTTGAGTTAGTTCTGGTTTGGGTTAGTACAGAGACAGAGTTAGTTCTGGTTTGGGTTAGTACAGAGACTGAGTTAGTTCTGGTCTGGGTTAGTACAGAGACTGAGTTGGTTCTGGTTTGGGTTAGTACAGAGACTGAGTTAGTTCTGGTCTGGGTTAGTACAGAGACTGAGTTAGTTCTGGTTTGGGTTAGTACAGAGACAGAGTTAGTTCTGGTTTGGGTTAGTACAGAGACTGAGTTAGTTCTGGTTTGGGTTAGTACAGAGACAGAGTTAGTTCTGGTTTGGGTTAGTACAGAGACTGAGTTAGTTCTGGTTTGGGTTAGTACAGAGACTGAGTTAGTTCTGGTTTGGGTTAGTGCAGAGACTGAGTTAGTTCTGGTTTGGGTTAGTACAGAGACAGAGTTAGTTCTGGTTTGGGTTAGTACAGAGACAGAGTTAGTTCTGGTTTGGGTTAGTACAGAGACAGAGTTAGTTCTGGTTTGGGTTAGTACAGAGACTGAGTTAGTTCTGGTTTGGGTTAGTACAGAGACTGAGTTAGTTCTGGTTTAGTTAGTACAGAGACTGAGTTAGTTCTGGTTTGGGTTAGTATAGGGGATATGGAGCGTTTAGAGTGTAGCTGCTGATTATAAACAGAATGAACTAAAAGGAGAGAAGCTGCACACGTGCTACATCTGGATGATACAGTAATGCAGTCGAGGTGCAGCAGATGACATAGATGAAGAGGTTACAAGGTAACAAGGGGGTACTGGTGGTCTGTCCTCCAACAGTATTCTGCAGGACAGGTGGGCTGTTATTACCTCAGAAAGAAGGAGAAAGAAAAACAAGGTTAGTTCAGGTTTTGAGTAATACAGTGGATGAGAAGCATATCTCAGTCTCCAAAAGCTAAACTGAACAAGTATGTTTTTAGTCTGGACTTAAAAGTAAGACTGGAGAGTCTCGAACATTAACTGGGAGATTATTCCACAGTTTGGGGGCTTTGTAGGAAAAAGCTCTTCCCCTCATTGTAGTCTTCTGAATTTTAGGAACTATTAGAAAACCAGCATCCTGTGATCTGAGTGAACGTGGCGGTTCATAATAGGAGATTAGATCTTGCAGGTACTCCGGTGTGAGAGTGTGCAGGTACTCCGGTGCGAGAGTGTGCAGGTACTCCGGTGTGAGAGTGTGCAGGTACTCCGGTGCGAGAGTGTGCAGGTACTCCGGTGTGAGAGTGTGCAGGTACTCTGGTGTGAGACCGTGCAGGGTTTTATACGTCAGTAATAGAATTTTATAGTCGATATGGAATTTAACAGGAAGCCAGTGTAGCTGATAAAACTGGACTGATGATGGAAGGTTCTGGTTTTAGTTAGTACTCTAGCTGCAGCGTTCTGAACTAACTGAAGTTTATTCAGGTTCCTGCTGGAGCATCCTGACAATAATGCAGTACAGTAATCTAGACTTGAGGTTCTAAAGACATGCACTAACTTTTCAGCATCAGACACAGATAACGCATTTCTTAACTTTGAAATGTTTCGTAGGTGAAGAAACGCTGTTCTTGTAATATTTACCTACGTGTTGATTAAATGTCAGATCTGAGTCACTTGTTACACCAAGATTTTTGGCTACTGAACCAGGAACTACAGAGAAGTCAGCAAGATTTAACATTAAATCTGAACATTTAGTCCGAGCAGCCTTTGGGTCGAGGAGGAGAACTTCTGTTTTAACTGGGTTTAAAAGAAGGAAGTTCTGTAGCATCCAAAGTCTAATATCTCTCACACAATCTTCTATCTTATTTAATCTGGATTTAAGAACGTGTGGTGCACTTTAAAGTATAATACAACAACAGAGGGCCCTCAGGTTAAAGAGCTGAAGACTCGTCCACCAGAAGAAAGGATACAATTGGACGTTTCTAAGCTGCATCGCTTTGTGTTGTAGTCTCTGAATGGTTCTTAAGCGCTCGGCTCATGATTTTAAGGAAAGATGATGTAACACAGCTTGGAATGAGTGTATATTTAAAAATAATAATAATATTAATAGTAAATAAACACCTGCCTGGCATTCTTTCTACACAAGCTGCAGACCACACCAGTTTACCGAGCAGGAGCTACCAGCAGTGGAGGGTTTCATCATCTCCCTCTGTGTGTGTAATATTTAGCAGAGCCAGTGAAACAGAACGTTTTCAGAAGTTTTGGTTATGGATGTGTTTTATTTTGGAGGGTACGCGGTCTCAGAATAAGTGTTCAGCAGTTTTATTATGTGTGTATGAGGTGGTGGAGCTCGTAGGCTCTTTATGTTGGCTTACTGTCGTTATGTTACCGGAGGGATGCAGGGGGGCTTTAGTGCACTTATTTTTATGAGTGTTTTTGTTTTCTTGTTTTATATTGTTCTAATCTTTTCAGGGAGATTTTCTCTGCTGGTGGTGTTGTGGTTGTTGTTGTCGTGGTTGTTGTTGTCGTGGTTGTTGTTGTCGTGGTTGTTGTTGTTGTTGTGGTTGTTGTTGTCTACCTCAATGTTTTTATGAGCTTCTCTACCTTCTTTATCAGGAGTGCCAATAACTATAGAGCTGTCTGTAGTAATACATTTAATCTATACTCAGAGAGCGAGAGAGAAAGAGGGGTGCGGAGAGAGAGAAAGAGGGTTGGGAGAGAGAGAGAAAGAGGGTTGGGGAGAGAGAGAAAGAAGGGTGGGGAGAGAGAGAGAGGGAAAGAGGGGTGGGGAGAGAGAGAGAGAGAGAGAGAGAGAAGTGTGGAGAGAGAGAGAAAGAGGGGTGGGGAGAGAAAGAGAGAAAGGGGGTGAGGAGAGAGAGAGAGAGAGCGGGAAAGAGAAAGAGGGGTGGAAAGAGAGAGAGAGAAAGGGGGTAGAGAGAGAAAGAGAGAAAGATGGGAAGGGGTAGAGAGAGAGTGAAAGCGAGAGAAAAAGAGGGGTGAAGAGAAGGGTAGAGAGAGAGAAGCGTGGAGAGAGAGAGAGAAAGAGGGGTGGGGAGAGAAAGAGAGAAAGGGTGTGGAGAGAGAGAGAGAGGGAAAGAGAAAGAGGGGTGGAAAGAGAGAGAGAGAAGGGGTATAGAGAGATAGAGAGAAAGATGGGAAGGGGGTAGAGAGAGAGAGAGAGAGAGAAAGCGAGAGAAAAAGAGGGGTGGAGAGAGAGTAAGAAAGAGGGGTAGAGAGAGAGTGAGAGAGAGAGAAAGAGGGGAAGAGAGAGAGAGAAAGAGAGAGAGAGATTGAGTAAGTGAGTAGGTACAGACTGTAGCTGGGTTGGAGCTCTCTGTGTGGAAGACCCCCGTGGAGAGCGGTGGGGGGGGGTCTGCTGTTTTCTGTCTGTCTGGCTGAAAGTGGTTGTGACGGGCTGGAGAGTCAGTGCTGACCCCGGCTCTGGGCTACCTGCTGGACATCTGGACAACGATAGCACTCTCTGTGGCCTCCGCAGCTCGGCCTGCACTGCTGGAGCCTCTGGGGGTCCCGGGGGTCTCTGGCTTTTCTGCTCGTCTGCAACTCTAATACTTCCTGCAGTCTCTGTACATCTGTTATTCACCTAATACCTCCACTGTATCATCCCCCTCTCTCTCTCTCTCAGCTTCATCCCCCTCTCTCTCTTCTCTCTGCTCTCTCAGCTTCATCCCCCTCTCTTCTCTCTCTCAGCTTCATCCCCCTCTCTCTCTTTCTCTCTCTCTCTCAGCTTCATCCCCTCTCTCTCTCCTCTCAGCTTCATCCCCCTCTCTCTCTTTCTCTCTCTCTCTCAGCTTCATCCCCCTCTCTCTCTTTCTCTCTCTCTCTCAGCTTCATCCCCCTCTCTCTCTCTCTCTCTCCCCCTCACTCTCTCTCTCCCCCTCTCTCTCAGCTTCTCCCCCTCTCTCTCTCTCTCTCCTCTCCCCTCTCTCTCTCTCTCCCCCTCTCTCTCAGCTTCATTCCCTCTCTCTCTCTCTCACTCCCCCCTCTCTCTCTCTCTCAGCTTCATTCCTCTCTCCTCTCTTTCCTCTCTCTTTTTCTCTTCCCCCCCTCTCTCTCTATCAGCTTCATCCTGCTCTCTCTCTCTATCAGCTTCATCCATCTCTCTCTCTCTATCAGCTTCATCCCCCTCTCTCTCTCTCTCTCTCTCTCCCCCTCTCTCTCTCTCTCTCAGCTTCATCCCCCTCTCTCTCCTCTCTCTAGCTTCATCCCCCTCTCTCTCTCTCTCTCTCCTCTCTCTCTCTCAGCTCATCCCCCTCTCTCTCTCTCAGCTTCATCCCCCTCTCTCTCTCTCTCTCTCTCTCTCACAGCTTCATCCCCCCCCTCTCTCCTCTCTCTCAGCTTCATCCCATCTCTCTCTCTCTCTCTCTCTCTCACTTCATCCCCCCCTCTCTCCTCTCTCTCTCAGCTTCATCCCCTCTCTCTCCCCTCTCTCTCTCACAGCTTCATCCCCCTCTCTCTCTCTCTCTCAGCTTCATCCCCCCCTCTCTCTCTCCCCCTCTCTCTCTCTCTCTCTCTCTCTCTCTCTCAGCTTCATCCCCCTTCTCTCTCTCCCCTCTCTCTCTCAGCTTCATCCCCTCTCTCTCTCCACCCCCTCCTCTCTCTCTCTCTCTCAGCTTCATCCCCCCCCTCTCTCTCCCCCCCTCTCTCTCTCTCTCGCTCAGCTTCATCCCCCTTCTCTCTCTCCCCCTCTCTCTCTCTCTCTCTCCCTCTCTCTCAGCTTCATCCCCCTCTCTCCCCCCTCTCTCTCTCAGCTTCATCCCTCTCTCTCTCTCTCCCCTCTCT
>CM038713.1:3248931-3356570 GCA_021613375.1 Megaleporinus macrocephalus | reverse complement strand
TGTTATACATTGCTGTGAGGATTTGATTGAGTGTTAGTGAGGTCAGGTACTGATGTTGAAACATTGCTGTGAGGATTTGATTGAGTGTTAGTGAGGTCAGGTACTGATGTTGAAACATTGCTGTGAGGATTTGATTGAGTGTTAGTGAGGTCAGATACTGGTGTTGAACATTGCTGTGAGGATTTGATTGAGTATTAGTGAGGTCAGATACTGGTGTTGAAACATTGCTGTGAGGATTTGATTGAGTGTTAGTGAGGTCAGGTACTGATGTTGAAACATTGCTGTGAGGATTTGATTGAGTATTAATGAGGTCAGGTACTGATGTTGAACATTGCTGTGAGGATTTGATTGAGTGTTAGTGAGGTCAGGTACTGATGTTGAACATTGCTGTGAGGATTTGATTGAGTGTTAGTGAGGTCAGGTACTGATGTTGAACATTGCTGTGAGGATTTGATTGAGTGTTAGTGAGGTCAGGTACTGATGTTGAACATTGCTGTGAGGATTTGATTGAGTGTTAGTGAGGTCAGGTACTGATGTTAAACATTGCTGTGTGTTTTTGATTGAGTGTTAGTGAGGTCAGATACTGATGTTGAACATTGCTGTGAGGATTTGATTGAGTGTTGGTGAGGTCAGGTCCTGATGTTGAACATTGCTGTGAGGATTTTATTGAGTGTTAGTGAGGTCCGGTCCTGATGTTAAACATTGCTGTGTGGATTTGATTGAGTGTTAGTGAGGTCAGATACTGATGTTGAACATTGCTGTGAGGATTTGATTGAGTGTTAGTGAGGTCAGGTCCTGATGTTAAACATTGCTGTGAGGATTTGATTGAGTGTTAGTGAGGTCAGGTCCTGATGTTAAACATTGCTGTGTGTTTTTGATTGAGTGTTAGTGAGGTCAGATACTGATGTTGAACATTGCTGTGAGGATTTGATTGAGTGTTGGAGAGGTCAGATACTGATGTTGAACATTGCTGTGAGGTTTTGATTGAGTGTTGGAGAGGTCAGATACTGATGTTGAACACTGGAGCTGGATGGAGTTCCATCACCCAGTGCTGGGGGGCTTTATACCCCTCTAGCGCACACTTGACATTGGGCATGGTCACCCTATGCTGCTCCAGATCCAGTTCTGTGAGATCCAGTTCCAGGTTAGGGCTTTTCTTTGGATATACTCAGTGAGTAGCTGTTAAGGCATATACACTCCAGGAGTACTAACGGAGTAATTATCTGCTGGGCTGGATTTCGAGGGTCTTCAGACTTTCTCAGATGTGTCAGGATGACGGATTTGGTGAGCTCCTGCCAGAGAGCTAAACACGCTTGAAGAAGGACGAAGAAGGAGAGAGAGAGAGAGCGGGAGACGGCAGAAAGAAAGTGAGGAAGGGAGGGAGTGGGTTGGATGTCTGCCAGCTCAGTGCCCCAGACGCCCTGAAATCACCTGCAATCAGCCCTCCTGGACCGGACCACCCTGCTACACTGCAGGTACTTCAGAAACGAGAGGTGACCTTCTCCACACTGTGGTGCAGCCCTTTGTACCGACGCTGGAACTTGAAATATTTGCCTGAGCGCGGTTTAGGACAGGTCTGGACCGCTTCACAGGTGTGTGTCGAGCTCAGGTCATCACTGCCTCCCACCTCCAGCTTTCATCCTGCTTTACTTTCATCACTAACAGATTGTATAGAGTGTAACTAACACACCTCAGCGCAGCCACTTATTGATTAGAATCCAGTATGAATCTGCAGTGTGTGTAGTGTTTACAGTCTGCCAGTAATAACTGTGGAGTGATTATAATCCAGTATGAATCTGCAGTGTGTGTAGTGTTTACAGTCTGCCAGTAATAACTGTGGAGTGATTATAATCCAGTATGAATCTGCAGTGTGTGTAGTGTTTACAGTTTGACAGTAATAACTGTGGAGTGATTATAATCCAGTATGAATCTGCAGTGTGTGTAGTGTTTACAGTCTGACAGTAATAACTGTGGAGTGATTATAATCCAGTGTGAATCTGCAGTGTGTGTAGTGTTTACAGTCTGACAGTGATAACTGTGGAGTGATTATAATCCAGTATGAATCTGCAGTGTGTGTAGTGTTTACAGTTTGACAGTAATAGCTGTGGAGTGATTATAATCCAGTATGAATCTGCAGTGTGCGTAGTGTTTACAGTCTGACAGTAATAACTGTGGAGTGATTATAATCCAGTATGAATCTGTAGTGTGTGTAGTGTTTACAGTCTGCCAGTAATAACTGTGGAGTGATTATAATCCAGTATGAATCTGCAGTGTGTGTAGTGTTTACATTCTGCCAGTAATAACTGTGAAGTGATTATAATCCAGTATGAATCTGTAGTGTGTGTTGTGTTTACAGTCTGATGGTAATAACTGTGGAGTGATTATAATCCAGTATGAATCTGCAGTGTGTGTAGTGTTTACAGTCTGCCAGTAATAACTGTGGAGTGATTATAATCCAGTATGAATCTGCAGTGTGTGTAGTGTTTACAGTTTGACAGTAATAGCTGTGGAGTGATTATAATCCATTATGAATCTGCAGTGTGTGTAGTGTTTACAGTTTGACAGTAATAGCTGTGGAGTGATAATAATCCAGTATGAATCTGCAGTGTGTGTAGTGTTTACAGTTTGACAGTAATAGCTGTGGAGTGATTATAATCCAGTATGAATCTGCAGTGTGTGTAGTGTTTACAGTTTGACAGTAATAACTGTGGAGGGATTATAATCCAGTATGAATCTGCAGTGTGTGTAGTGTTTAGAGTCTGACAGTAATAACTGTGGAGTGATTATAATCCAGTATGAATCTGCAGTGTGTGTAGTGTTTACAGTCTGACAGTAATAACTGTGGAGTGATTATAATCCAGTATGAATCTGCAGTGTGTGTAGTGTTTACAGTTTGACAGTAATAACTGTGGAGTGATTATAATCCAGTATGAATCTGCAGTGTGTGTAGTGTTTACAGTCTGACAGTAATAACTGTGGAGTGATTATAATCCAGTATGAGGGAAGGAGTACAGGAGAGAGTTATATAGTGAGAGAGAAGGAGTAAGTGAGAGAGAGAGGAGGGAGAGATGGAGTTATAGTGAGATAGGGAGTACAGGAGAGAGGGAGTTATATAGTGAGAGAGGAGGAAGGAGAGAGGGAGTACAGGAGAGAGGGAGTTATATAGTGAGAGAGAAGGAGTACGTGAGAGAGAGAGGAGGGAGAGATGGAGTTATAGTGAGAAAGGGAGTTATATAGTGAGAGAGGAGGAAGGAGAGAGGGAGTACAGGAGAGAGGGAGTTATATAGTGAGAGAGAAGGAGTACGTGAGAGAGAGAGGAGGGAGAGATGGAGTTATAGTGAGAAAGGGAGTTATATAGTGAGAGAGGAGGAGTACGTGAGAGAGAGAGGAGGGAGAGATGGAGTTATAGTGAGAAAGGGAGTTATATAGTGAGAGAGGAGGAAGGAGAGAGGGAGTACAGGAGAGAGGGAGTTATATAGTGAGAGAGGAGGAAGGAGAGAGGGAGTACAGGAGAGAGGGAGTTATATAGTGAGAGAGGAGGAAGGAGAGGGGAAGTTAGTAAATATGTCCACAAAAACATTAGAGCCAGGATGAGTAAGTTATTAGATCAGACCGCGCCGGCCGTCCCTGCATCTCCATTTGGTGCCATTAGCGGCGGAGGAGCTGCTTTAGTGCAGGCTGGTTTTGCTGGTTGGGGTATTGGGGGGGATGTGGTCTCTGGTGTGGTCTGAGATGATTCACTTCTGGGGGCTGTAAAAACATAATTGCCCAGGGCTTTTTGTTTTATTGCCCTTTATTGAAGAGGGAATGAGGTGATGTGCCGGACCTCGCCAGCCTTTAATGGACGTCTTCTTCCATTCTGGGCTCCATTTTGATTCCAGATATGAAGAAATAATCGAATAGGGCGCGTGCAGATGGGCTCGGTTCGGGTAAAAGCAGATGTCGGAAATGTTAACGAGATAAGATTGAAGACTTTCGACTCTGGATTCTGGCTTTTAAGGCTGGAGTTGCCGCGGGCGACCTACGGGATATGATGGAAATGGAGAAACTCGTGGCTGTTGCGTACTTGTTTATGTAAAGACTGCGCGAGTGCTGCTCAGTAAACTTTACTGGCATTGTATAAGATAGTATAAAGGAGGTGCTGAGTGATGGTATAAAGGAGGTGCTGAGTGATGGTATAGAGGAGGTGCTGAGTGATGGTATAGAGGAGGTGCTGAGTGATGGTATAGAGGAGGTGCTGAATGATGGTATTGAGGAGGTGCTGAGTGATGGTATAGAGGAGGTGCTGAATGATGGTATAGAGGAGGTGCTGAATGATGGTATAGAGGAGGTGCTGAATGATGGTATTGAGGAGGCGCTAATGATGGTATAGTGGAGGTTCTGAATGATGGTATAGAGGAGGCGCTAATGATGGTATAGTGGAGGTTCTGAATGATGGTATAGAGGAGGTGCTGAATGATGGTATTGAGTAGGCGCTAATGATAGTATAGTGGAGGTTCTGAATGATGGTATAGAGGAGGTGCTGAATGATGGTATAGTGGAGGTTCTGAATGATGGTATAGAGGAGGTGCTGAATGATGGTATTGAGGAGGCGCTGAAGGATGGTATAGAGGAGGTGCTGAATGATGGTATAGAGGAGGTGCTGAGTGATGGTATAGAGGAGGCGCTGAATGATGATATAGAGGAGGCGCTGAATGATGATATAGAGGAGGCGCTGAATGATGGTATTGAGGAGGCGCTGAATGATGCTATTGAGGAGGCGCTAATGATGGTATAGAGGAGGTTCTGAATGATGGTATAGTGGAGGTGCTGAGTAACCTGATTTAAATTAGACAGTAATAACTGTGTAGTGATTATAATCCAGTATGAATCTGCAGTGTGTGTAGTGTTTACAGTCTGACGGTAATAACTGTGGAGTGATTATAATCCAGTATGAATCTGCAGTGTGTTTAGTGTTTACAGTCTGACAGTAATAACTGTGGAGTGATTATAATCCAGTATGAATCTGCAGTGTGTGTAGTGTTTACAGTCTGATTGTAATAACTGTGGAGTGATTATAATCCAGTATGAATCTGCAGTGTGTGTTGTGTTTACAGTCTGACGGTAATAACTGTGGAGTGATTATAATCCAGTATGAATCTGCAGTGTGTGTAGTGTTTACAGTCTGACAGTAATAACTGTGGAGTGATTATAATCCAGTATGAATCTGCAGTGTGTGTAGTGTTTACAGTCTGACAGTAATAACTGTGGAGTGATTATAATCCAGTATGAATCTGCAGTGTGTGTTGTGTTTACAGTCTGACGGTAATAACAGTGGAGTGATTATAATCCAGTATGAATCTGCAGTGTGTAGTGTTTACAGTCTGACAGTAATAACTGTGGAGTGATGATAATCCAGTATGAATCTGCAGTGTGTGTAGTGTTTACAGTCTGACAGTAATAACTGTGGAGTGATTATAATCCAGTATGAATCTGCAGTGTGTGTAGTGTTTACAGTCTGACAGTAATAACTGTGGAGTGATTATAATCCAGTATGAATCTGCAGTGTGTGTAGTGTTTACAGTCTGACGGTAATAACTGTGGAGTGATTATAATCCAGTATGAATCTGCAGTGTGTGTTGTGTTTACAGTCTGACAGTAATAACAGTGGAGTGATTATAATCCAGTATGAATCTGCAGTGTGTGTAGTGTTTACAGTCTGACAGTAATAACTGTGGAGTGATTATAATCCAGTATGAATCTGCAGTGTGTGTAGTGTTTACAGTCTGACAGTAATAACTGTGGAGTGATTATAATCCAGTATGAATCTGCAGTGTGTGTTGTGTTTACAGTCTGACGGTAATAACTGTGGAGTGATTATAATCCAGTATGGATCTGCAATGTGTGTAGTGGTTACAGTATGATGGTAATAACTGTGGAGTGATTATAATCCAGTATGGATCTGCAGTGTGTGTAGTGGTTACAGTATGATGGTAATAACTGTGGAGTGATTATAATCCAGTATGAATCTGCAGTGTGTGTAGTGTTTACAGTCTGATGGTAATAACTGTGGAGTGATTATAATCCAGTATGAGATTAAACGCTGAGGTAAAAGTTTATAATAAATATTTTGGGGCTGTTTATATAAACAGATAGACCCCCCAGTGCAGTCTTAGCTCTCCTCCCTCAAAGCTCCAGTTCCTCTCCTGCATTGCGGTTCTGGTTAAGAAGGACAAGTCTGGACTTTAACATGCCTGGCTAAAGAATCGGCCGGCCCGACTGGGAGCGCGAGCGTGTTGGAACAACAGGCCAGACTTTTTCTTAGCGAGGACAGAATAACGGAGCTGAGACGAGACGAGACGAGACGAGACGAGCCAAGATTGTTCAGTCGTGTTCCCTCCTGCGCGCTGAGAGCCGGTCCAGACCAGCTGAGCTCCACTGTGAAATTACCACTCATCTCCACATCACTGCGGCTGGAACCTGTCGAGACGGGGACACAATGCGAGTGTGAAGCCAGATCCAGACACTGTGGCCGTCAGAGGGGCTGCGGTGGGATCTGATTTATACAGATCTAATTTATACAGACCCCCCGAATGTAGTCGAAGGCGGGGAAACTTCAGGTTAAAGCGGGAGTGCTGTGTTTATAATTAGGCCTGGGTTAAAGTACTAAAGCTCTTGTTTTTAAATGTGTTTAAAGATAAACAGGTTAAGTATTGTGAGGATTAGCAGCAGTCCAGCGTTTCTGGGTTTTATCAGCTGTTTACAAATACTCCAAAATCACATACCACAAACTGGTGAGAGGGCTTAGTTACTGTTGCTAAGCTAAAGATTATCAATTTCTTTTATTATTATGGAAAATGCAGATAAAGTAAAAGTAAAGGAAGAAATAGAGACATTATAAATATATATGTACCAATATTCACTCAATCAATCAATCAATCAAACAATCAATTAATCAACCTTTCTTTTCTCTGGAATGCATTGAGGATGACCCTCATTTCTAATGCGGCAGAACATTTACAGCTTAAAAAGACTGACAGAAATTAAATTGAAATTTAATCAGGTTAAATAAATAGAATAGTAATAGAATTACATACATTTACCTTGAAAAAGGGCAAATGAATTAAGAGAACAATTAAAAAATAATTGAGAAAGAAAATAAAAAATAAATAAAAGCATAATAATTCACCTGTTAGTAAGATTTCAACATAAAATATAAACAGTCAAATTAAAAGATTATAAAATGAATACAAAATAAGGTGAAATAAAGTAAATCAAAACCAAATAAAATAAAAATTGGGGAAAAAATAAAGTAATAATAAAATAATAATACGTTTTAGTGAGTAAAGTAGTTCCAGCTCGCTCGCCGGTGCTGCTGTAGCTAATAGCAGACTTGATCCAGTTAAGTTAAATTAAACATATTATCAGTCCATCATTTAAACACAACAGTGCTTTACAGAGTTTTTACAAAGTGTGAACATTTAATAAATATGGACCAATAGAAATGCTCCAAAATAGCTTGTAAAAAAATCTGGTTCCATTGACTTCCATTATAGTAAAAACAGTTTTTGGCATCTCCTGTAAAGGTACTATTTTAGAGAGACATCTTTTCCTATATATATATATATATATATATATATATATATATATATATATATATATATATGTATATATTTTTTTCTTTGTGATTACTGAAGTCTTAACAAGCAGTTCATAATAATCATGTAAGCTATTAAGTACGCCCTAATGAATAGAAGTATATCTTTTATAAGTAAACAGATTTAAAAGAATCTGCAAACCAAAAGAAGTGGATCGTTCTTAATTATCCACACATCACTGTTATTAAACACTGTTATTAAACACTTAGGAGTTCGCTACATCTAAATGGCTTTATTTATAAATTTGTAACAACATAACTAAAGTAGATCTTGTTCATTATTAATAACCACTGACTGACCCTTCTTATACACAATATTATTATTATAACAAATTTCTAGCTTATAAACTTTGAAACATGAACATTACCTTTCAAACATTTTCAGCAAAACAAAATAAATTCTGTAAATATGTAAATTGTATTTAAATTTTGCGTAAAATTTTAGTTTTCAAGCATCCGAAATTAATAAATCTTTTTTTTATTTTTTTTGTTTATTAGCGTATTTACTGTTTAGTGAATACAGATATCAAACATCATATTCAGTAATTATCATGTCTGAACAGTTACTATTAATTAATACATCATTAATTTTCAACAAATATATTTAGCATCATTAGAGGCTTCTTAATGTTTACTAATGTGTTAATAAGCAGTTTATAGTCACCTTATAAGCAATTACTTACACCCAAATAAATAGGTACATTTGTAAACAGGCATCTTTGATAATGAATCTGCAAGACTTGAACAAATAAACAGAAATTATTTATTGAGTCAATGATACATACATACATTCACCCGACTGACCCTTAAGTGCTTATACATAACATGCTTATTATTATAACAAATATTTCAGGTTATTTCAGGTTAGGTAACTGTTAAACATGAAACTCATATTCAAGAATTATCCAGACAAATACAGTAAATTCTGTAATTTAACTAAAATGTAAATTGCATTGAAAGTTACTGTAAAATTGTTACATTTTCTGTAATTTATAACATATTTATGAACACATTTAGTTTTAAATTCAGATAATAAACTTCTGATCATATTCACTAATTATCATGCCATATAAAGACAGTTTAATTATGATTTTTGCTGAACAATTACAGTTAATTAACACTTTATTAATACTCTACTAATGCTTTATAACTAATGTGCACATTGAGTCCTTGTGCTTTCAGAATAACTGAATATATATTTGGTATCACTATTTTAAGGTCTGCTTTATTAATAATATTCATTAACATGTTAACAAGCAGTTTATAATCCTCTTATCAATTAATTACACCCTAATATATATATATATATATATATATATATATATATATATATATATATATATATATATATATATATAATTTGTATAAATAATTGTAGATACATTATTTGTAAGCAACCATCTTTGCTAAGGAATCTGCAAAAAAAGAACTAATAAACAAATGTATTCTTTTGTGTGTGTATATATATATATATATATATATATATATATATATATATATATATATATATATATATAATGTGTGTATATATTCACATGTAACATGATCATTCTTAAGAACTAATAACTGCCCCAATACGTGCTTATACATAATATTCATAATATCCACTAATTATTGTAACTTTTTTATTTAATTGTGCTTTCAATTCAACAATTACAATCAATTAACACATTAATATTGAACAAATGCTTTATAACGAATTTGCTGAACACACTTTTATTTAAATATATATATATAACACATGCGTAAACTTCCTTACAAATGTTATGCTTCTGCTTATTATTATATTACAAATTCTTACTAATAGTTAATAAATGGTTACAAAGCCGACCTTAAAGTGTCACAGTATATGATTATAACTATGAAGGTGTTTAGATCTGAATGTGTTGAGAGACGAGTATAAACAGTGAAGTTGGAGCCCATGTACACAAATATTCCTAAAACAAACATTTGAGTGTATTTAAATGTAAAAATGAGAATGTATATTTTTATAAGAGCTATAAAACCCCCAAACCTGTTTATCAGAACAAGATCTCAGCATCTACACTATCTTCTTCAGTCCTGTTAGAGAAGCAGCTCATGTGGCTCCTCATGAAGCTGCTGGTCAGAATGTTCAAAGTATGTAAACCTGCATCAGAGCAAATGAGCTCATTTCTAAAAGACCCTCTAAACATTCTTTAAACACAACCAGATGTTTAATTCTGCTCCAGGAATAATTCCATACCGACTATTATGTAGTGCTGATCTCTTCACAGTTACTCACTAATATTAATACTATTAATATAGTACACAGAAGAATGTCCTGGGTAGGCGTGTCCAAACTTCTGACTGATAGTGTATGTATATGTAGAGAGAGAGAGAAAGAGAGAGAGAGAGAGAGAGGATAGAGGATAGATATCTCAGTTATATAGGTTAACTGTACTGTAATGGAATCAGGTTCTCTGAACATGCGGTACCAGCTGCTAACTGGTATTAACCTCCATCACCATAACCATTAAACTACATTAGAAGAAACAATAAACTGATTCTCTTTCTCCCTCTCTCTGTCTCTCTTTCTTTCTTTGTTTTTTTTTCTTTTTGTCTCTCTCCCTCTCTCTCTCTTTCTTGTCTTCTCTTGCTTTCTTTATTTTTTACTTTCTTTCTATCTCCCTTTCTCACTTTCTCACAACCTCGCTCACTCTGTCATTTTCTCTCTCTTCTCACTCTCTATTTTTTTCTGTCTGTCCTTGTTTTTTTCTCTATCTATGTCTCTTTTCTCTCTCTCTCTCACTCTCTCTTGCCCTCTGTCTCTGTTTTTCTCTTTCTGTGTTTCTCCCTCTCTGCCTCTTTGTCTTTCTCTCTGTCTCTCTCTCCCTCTCTTTCTTTCTCTCTGTCTTTGTCTTCTAGCTCTGTCTCTATGCCCCTATCTCTCTCTCTCTCTCTGTCTCTCTCTCTCTCTTTGTCTGTCTCTCTCTCACTCTCTTTCTTTCTCTCTGTCTTTGTCTTTTTCTCTCTCTCTGTTTGTCTCTCTCCCCCTCTTTCTGACTCTCTCTCTCTCTCTGACTTTCTCTCTCTCTTTCTCCCTCTCTCATACTCTCTCCCTCTCACTTTCCCTCTCCCTCTTTCTGACTCCCTCTCTCTCTTTGTCTGTCTGTATCTCTCTCTCTCTCTCTCTCTCTCTCTCTCTCTCTCTCTCTCTGAAAGTGGATTACATTGAGTTTAAACTGGAACAGGTTAAGCTTCTCTTAAGCCCCTCCTTTCATGAGATTAGCATATGAAATCACCTCTCAGAGCAGATTGTATGTATTTATTTATTTATTTTTTTTATAACAAGATTATTTTTTCCTCTTCAGCTGAACGTGCAGTGTTTCAGTTCATTTTTTATTCTATTGTTCTCTCTGACGTTCGAACCAGCTCCTGAGAAATGTGCTGCTGATTATTAGTTTTGAACAGTTATTCGTTTCTTACATCCAACGAGATGATACTGTTACCTGAGCAGTGTAGTTCTGTGATTTGCAGTGTACGATATTCATCCCACCTGAATTATTACTAAACCTTAAGGTATTTATTAATGTGTTTAATTAGTGTTTAATTTATTTTATCTCAATTATAGCTTTATTACAACATTTACCTCTACTACCACACCAACATCCCTTTTTTACAGTCTTATTACAACATTTACCTCTACTACCACACCAACAACCCTTTATTACAGTCTTATTACAACATTTACTTCTATTACAACTCTTACAGCTCTATTACACATTTATTACAGCTTTATTACAACATTTACCTCTATTACAATGCTTATAGCAGTTTATAATACATTTATTACAACTATTTCACCCCTTAAAACTATTACATCTATTTATTACAGCCTTATTGCAAGTATTTACCTTTATTACAACATCTACAGCTCTTTGTTACTCTGGGGTGGTCAGTCTATTTAGTGATGTTGAGGTTCTGGACTCTGGGGTGGTCAGTCCATTCAGTGGTGTTGAGGTTCTGGACTATTAGCTACTCCTGAACAGTTGTTTGCCAGTTATGATAGTTTACATGGTTGCTAGGGTGTTACTTGTGTGTGATGGATGGTTACTAGGGCATTGCAGTTGCTGTGTGGTGTCACATGGTTGCTAGAGTGTGGTATCCCAGGTAGTTGCTAGGGTATGCCACATGGTTGCTATGGCATTGTGTTTGCTGTTGCACCAAGACGCCGCTAAGGTGTTGATAGGTGGTCTCTATGATATCACAGGTGGTTGCTAGGGTAATGCTGGGCAGTCTCTATGGTATCTCAGGTTGTTACTAGTATGTTTCTAGCTGGTCTTTAGGGTATCCTAGCTAGCACATTGCTGTTGCTGCAGGGTGCCGCGAGGTTGCTCAAGTATCCCAGGTGGTTCCTAGGGTGTTGCTAGGCAGTCTCTGTGGTATCCCGGGTGGTTGCTAAGATATACCAGGTATTAGGTGGTCTCTATGGTATGGTATTTATTTATTTTTTTTGGAGGGGTGGAATTTGGTAAAAATGACTTAGTTTTAAAATCAGAATCTGCAACCGTAACTACTGTTTGACAAAATAAACAAAAACCTCTACTTGGCATCATTCCAGGAGTAAATATAAACAGAAGCGTTTATGCTGAGAGTATTGACCCAGCTTCCCGTGTTACTGTACAACTCAGCTCTTAAGTACTGTGTGATGGCTAACAAGCTGCTGACCCCACTGAAGGGCAGTTAAGGGCAGCCTGTTGCTTCACTACTGTAGTGGCGGGTGGTGCTCCAGATCTTTAATGAAGGCTTTTCAGATCCGCCCACTCGAACGTCCTCGCAGATTTAAAAAGGAAGCTCACTTTAAAGCTTTCAGCAAACACGGAGACGAAGAAGCTCTGAATTACTGAATCACATCAGAACATCTCCAGCCTGCTTGAGTAGCTCTGATCTCATAATGTGACCTCAACACACTGACCCACGTCTGACCACAGCAGAGCGCCTGAAACAGCCGAGTAGGTGTTTCTAATAAAGTGGCCAATTAGTGGAAGTACAATGTAGATGTTTCTAATAAAGTGGCCAGTTAGTGGAAGTACAAGGTAGGCGTTTCTAATAAAGTGGCCAATTAGTGGAAGTACAAGATGGGTGTTTCTAATAAAGTGGCCAGGTAGTGGAAGTACAAGGTGGGTGTTTCTAATAAAGTGGCCAGTTAGCGGTAGTACAAAGTGGATGTTTCTAATATATTGGCCGGTTAGTGGAAGTACAAGGTAGGTGTTTCTAATAAAGAGGCCAGTGGATGTACAAGGTAGGTGTTTCTAATAAAGTGGCCAGTTAGTGAAAGTACAAGTTGAATGTTTCTAATAAAGTGGCCATTTATTGGAAGTATGAGTTGGGTGTTTCTAATAAAGTGACCAATTAGTGGAAGTACAAGGGAGGTGTTTCTAATAAAGTGGCCAGTTCGTGGAAGTACAAGGGAGGTGTTTCTAATAAGGTGGCCAGAAAGAGGAGGTATGAAGTCTTTAGTAAAGGTTAGTATGAAGCTGCTGGTTTGTTTTGTAGTGTGAGGTTCAGTTGTTGGAGCTGCTGCTTTGGTTTCTCGTGTCTCGCGGGTGGTGTGTAATTTCCTGACTGGTGCAGTGAAGACCCATAATCTCAGTGTGTGCTCTGTTGTTCGTCAGCCATTTCTCTGGATCCTGCGCTGTAACTGAATCTCTGTGAGGCTGCGGGAGTTTAACAGCGTCTGTCGTGTATATAAAAAAGTCAAATATATCCTCAAAAACATAAAAACTTCAGTGTATCAGAAGGGCCGTCGCCCCCTACACTTCCTGTAGTGTATTACAGTCTGTCAGAACGACCGTCGCCCCCTACGCTTCCTGTAGTGTATTAGTCTGTCAGAATGACCGTCGCCCCCTACGCTTCCTGTAGTGTATTACAGTCTGTCAGAACGACCGTCGCCCCCTAAGCTTCCTGTAGTGTATTAAGTCTGTCAGAACGACCGTCGCCCCCTACGCTTCCTGTGGGGTATTAGAGTCTGTCAGAACGACCGTCGCCCCCTACGCTTCCTGTAGTGTATTACAGTCTGTCAGAACGACCGTCGCCCCCTACGCTTTCTGTAGTATATTACAGTCTGCCAGAAGGACCGTCACCCCCTACGCTTCCTGTAGTGTATTAGTCTGTCAGAATGACCGTCGCCCCCTACGCTTCCTGTAGTGTATTACAGTCTGTCAGAACGACTGTCGCCCTCTAAGCTTCCTGTAGTGTATTACAGTCTGTCAGAACGACCGTCGCCCCCTAAGCTTCCTGTAGTGTATTACAGTCTGTCAGAACGACCGTCGCCCCCTACGCTTCCTGTAGCGTATTAAGTCTGTCAGAACGACCGTCGCCCCCTACGCTTCCTGTAGCGTATTAAGTCTGTCAGAACGACCGTCGCCCCCTACGCTTCCTGTAGTGTATTACAGTCTGTCAGAACGACCGTCGCCCCCTACGCTTCCTGTAGCGTATTAAGTCTGTCAGAACGACCGTCGCCCCCTACGCTTCCTGTAGTGTATTACAGTCTGTCAGAACGACCGTCGCCCCCTAAGCTTCCTGTAGTGTATTAAGTCTGTCAGAACGACCGTCGCCCCCTACGCTTCCTGTAGCGTATTAAGTCTGTCAGAACGACCGTCGCCCCCTACGCTTCCTGTAGTGTATTAGAGTCTGTCAGAACGACCGTCGCCCCCTACGCTTCCTGTAGTGTATTACAGTCTGTCAGAACGACCGTCGCCCCCTACGCTTTCTGTAGTGTATTACAGTCTGCCAGAAGGACCGTCACCCCCTACGCTTCCTGTAGTGTATTAGTCTGTCAGAATGACCGTCGCCCCCTACGCTTCCTGTAGTGTATTACAGTCTGTCAGAACGACCGTCGCCCTCTAAGCTTCCTGTAGTGTATTACAGTCTGTCAGAACGACCGTCGCCCCCTAAGCTTCCTGTAGTGTATTACAGTCTGTCAGAACGACCGTCGCCCCCTACGCTTCCTGTAGCGTATTAAGTCTGTCAGAACGACCGTCGCCCCCTACGCTTCCTGTAGCATATTAAGTCTGTCAGAACGACCGTCGCCCCCTACGCTTCCTGTAGTGTATTACAGTCTGTCAGAACGACCGTCGCCCCCTACGCTTCCTGTAGTGTATTACAGTCTGTCAGAACGACCGTCGCCCCCTACGCTTCCTGTAGTGTATTAAGTCTGTCAGAACGACCGTCGCCCCCTACGCTTCCTGTAGTGTATTACAGTCTGTCAGAACGACCGTCGCCCCCTACGCTTCCTGTAGCGTATTAAGTCTGTCAGAACGACCGTCGCCCCCTACGCTTCCTGTAGTGTATTACAGTCTGTCAGAACGACCGTCGCCCCCTAAGCTTCCTGTAGTGTATTACAGTCTGTCAGAACGACCGTCGCCCCCTACGCTTCCTGTAGTGTATTACAGTCTGTCAGAACGACCGTCGCCCCCTACGCTTCCTGTAGTGTATTAAGTCTGTCAGAACGACCGTCGCCCCCTACGCTTCCTGTGGGGTATTAGAGTCTGTCAGAACGACCGTCGCCCCCTACGCTTCCTGTGGGGTATTAGAGTCTGTCAGAACGACCGTCGCCCCCTACGCTTCCTGTAGTGTATTACAGTCTGTCAGAATGAACGTCGCCCCCTACGCTTCCTATAGTGTATTACAGTCTGTCAGAACGACCGTCGCCCCCTACGCTTCCTGTAGTGTATTACAGTCTGTCAGAATGACTGTGTGGATCATCTTTGCAGCTCCAGTTATAAATTTTCTTCAGAAGTACGTTGCAGTATCTCTCCAGTGTAGATGCACTATGCCCTGCTGTCATGACCCCCAGTGGGCTGCTCCCTCTTGGGCTCCATCTCCTGGCCTCCCCCAGCCCCTCAAGGTCCCTCCTCCCTCTTTCAGAGCATATGTTCTTCTGGCCCTCTGACCCCCTGAGAACAGTAGATGGGCTATGAGGCCTGCAGGGCTGAGTTAAACGGCATGTGTTCAGCTTGTAGAGGGATGCATCTTTATTCTGGGGGCCCAGGAGAGGATTCTTTGATGCAAATGAAGGGCAAGGTTATTTTTGATTGTGAGGGTTTGATTGCACTCAGCCAAAAGAGCTTTACTGTGGTCAGGTACTGATGATGATCATGTTCAAGTCCAGGGAATGCTGTTCTACTGCTCCACAGCCCATTGCTGGGGGCTTCACACCTCTTTAGCCATGCTTTAGCCATGCTCTACAGCATCCTGTTCTATTGGTTAGTGCTTTTCTGTGGAGGTCGTAGAAGCAATTGAACATCTGTGTCAACAATTGGTGACCTTACAGAAGTCGAATAGCTGAGCACGCTAATAAAACGAGGTGTCCACATACTTTTGTTTTTCTCTTTAGGCCTGCCCGTTCGTAAAGAAGTTGTTTTATTAGCCTGGAGGAGCCAAAATACAGAGTGGCCAATAAGAAATCAGCTCATTTACGTATATCAGCCTTAAAGTGAGAGGAACACCACCAGCATGTTTATTTCTGAAGGATGAAGGAATGCTTGGGAATTATAAGCACTAATTATGAGATTATAAGATCTGGGAATCTTAAGCTGGACAGCAGGACATGTACAATTCCAACTGACCACAATTTACAGTATATGATGACTGGAGGACCACTGTACTTGAACCCTGATGCATAACATTCACATAACCATGTCATAAACATATCATTATGGTAATATCGTTTGGTAATATAAGATCTTAGTCATTATCCAAATAAAAATCCAAATATCTCTCTTGACTTTCTATGGCCAGAAGCTGTCCTTTACATTAAAACACATAAAACATGTACAGTTAACTACAACTAGAGTTTTTATAGGTCTGATGTTGTCTAATTAGTTTAGGAGCTTCTAAAGGAAGTATACATTTTGAGTGCACACTGATATATTTATATGTTATTGTTAATAACAGGTTGATGAATTTAGCAGACGAGAGTAATAAGTAATAAGGTGCAGTAATAAAGTCTGTATAACAGAGTAATGTATTTATAGTGCAGTAACAAAGTCTGTATAAAAGAGTAATGTATTTATACTGCAGTAACAAAGTCTGTATAATAGAGTAATGTATTTATACTGCAGTAATAAAGTCTGTATAATAGAGTAATGTATTTATACTGCAGTAATAAAGTCTGTATAATAGAATAATGTATTTATACTGCAGTAACAAAGTCTGTATAATAGAGTAATGTATTTATACTGCAGTCATAAAATCTGTATAATAGAGTAATGTATTTATAGTGCAAAAACAAAGTCTGTATAATAGAGTAATGTATTTATAGTGCAGTAACAAAGTCTGTATAATAGAGTAATGTATTTATAGTGCAGTAACAAAGTCTGTATAATAGAGTAATGTATTTATACTGCAGTAACAAAGTCTGTATAATAGAGTAATGTATTTATAGTGCAGTAATAAAGTCTGTATAATGTAGTAATGTATTTATACTGCAGTAACAAAGTCTGTATAATGTAGTTATGTATTTATACTGCAGTAACAAAGTCTGTATAATAGAGTAATGTATTTATACTGCAGTAATAAAATCTGTATAATAGAGTAATGTATTTATACTGCAGTAATAAAGTCTGTATAATGTAGTAATGTATTTTTACTGCAGTAATAAAATCTGTATAATGTAGTAATGTATTTATACTGCAGTAACAGTCTGTATAATAGAGTAATGTACTTATAGTGCAGTAATAAAGTCTGTATAATGTAGTAATGTATTTATACTGCAGTAATAAACTCTGTATAATGTAGTAATATATTTATACTGCAGTAACAAAGTCTGTATAATAGAGTAATGTATTTATACTGCAGTAATAAAATCTGTATAATAGAGTAATGGATTTATAGTGCAAATACAAAGTCTGTATAATAGAGTAATGTATTTATAGTGCAGTAACAAAGTCTGTATAATAGAGTAATGTATTCATACTGCAGTAATAAAATCTGTATAATAGAGTAATGTCTTTATAGTGCAGTAATAAAGTCTGTATAATAGAGTAATGTATTTATACTGCAGTAATAAAAGCTGTATAATAGAGTAATGTATTTATACTGCAGTAAAAAAGTCTGTGTAATAGAGTAATGTATTTATACTGCAGTAATAAAATCTGTATAATGTAGTAATGTATTTATACTGCAGTAACAAAGTCTGTATAATAGAGTAATGTATTTATACTGCAGTAATAAAATCTGTATAATGTAGTAATGTATTTATACTGCAGTAACAAAGTCTGTATAATAGAGTTATGTATTTATAGTGCAGTAATAAAGTCTGTATAATAGAGTAATGTATTTATACTGCAGTAATAAAGTCTGTAAAATAGAGTAATTTATTCATAGTGCACTAATAAAGTCTGTATAATAGAGTAATGTATTTAACATTAATGCAGTAACAAAGTCTGTATAATAGAGTAATGTATTTATACTGCAGTAATAAAATCTGTATTATGGAGTAATGTATTTATACTGCAGTAATAAAGTCTGTATAATAGAGTAATGTATTTATACTGCAGTAACAAAGTCTGTATAATAGAGTAATGTATTTATGGTGCAAAAACAAAGTCTGTATAATAGAGTAATGTATTTATAGTGCAGTAACATAGTCTGTATAATAGTAATGTACTTATAGTGCAGTAACAAAGTCTGTATGTTAGAGTAATGTATTTATACTGCAGTAATAAAATCTGTATAATGTAGTAATGTATTTATACAGCAGTAACAAAGTCTGTATGATAGAGTAATTTATTTATACTGCAGTAATAAAATCTGTATAATGTAGTAATGTATTTATACTGCAGTAACAAAGTCTGTATAATAGAGTAATGTATTCATACTGCAGTAACAAAGTCTGTATGATAGAGTTATGTATTTATACTGCAGTAATAAAATCTGTATAATAGAGTAATGTATTTATACTGCAGTAACAAAGTCTGTATGATAGAGTTATGTATTTATAGTGCAGTAATAAAATCTGTATAATAGAGTAATGTATTTATAGTGCAAAAACAAAGTCTGTATAATAGAGTAATGTATTTATAGTGCAGTAACAAAGTCTGTATAATGTAGTAATGTATTTATACTGCAGTAATAAAATCTGTATAATGTAGTAATGTATTTATACTGCAGTAACAAAGTCTGTATAATAGAGTAATGTATTTATACTGCAGTAACAAAGTCTGTATAATAGAGTTATGTATTTATACTGCAGTACTAAAATCTGTATAATAGAGTAATGTATTTATAGTGCAAAAACAAAGTCTGTATAATAGAGTAATGTATTTATAGTGCAAAAACAAAGTCTGTATAATAGAGTAATGTATTTATAGTGCAGTAACATAGTCTGTATAATAGTAATGTACTTATAGTGCAGTAACAAAGTCTGTATGTTAGAGTAATGTATTTATACTGCAGTAATAAAATCTGTATAATGTAGTAATGTATTTACACTGCAGTAACAAAGTCTGTATGATAGAGTAATTTATTTATACTGCAGTAATAAAATCTGTATAATGTAGTAATGTATTTATACTGCAGTAACAAAGTCTGTATAATAGAGTAATGTATTCATACTGCAGTAACAAAGTCTGTATGATAGAGTTATGTATTTATACTGCAGTAATAAAATCTGTATAATAGAGTAATGTATTTATACTGCAGTAACAAAGTCTGTATGATAGAGTTATGTATTTATAGTGCAGTAATAAAATCTGTATAATAGAGTAATGTATTTATAGTGCAAAAACAAAGTCTGTATAATAGAGTAATGTATTTATAGTGCAGTAACAAAGTCTGTATAATGTAGTAATGTATTTATACTGCAGTAACAAAGTCTGTATAATAGAGTAATGTATTTATACTGCAGTAACAAAGTCTGTATAATAGAGTTATGTATTTATACTGCAGTACTAAAATCTGTATAATAGAGTAATGTATTTATAGTGCAAAAACAAAGTCTGTATAATAGAGTAATGTATTTATAGTGCAGTAACAAAGTCTGTATAATAGAGTAATGTATTTATAGTGCAGTAACAAAGTCTGTATAATAGAGTAATGTATTTATACTGCAGTAATAAAATCTGTATAATAGAGTAATGTATTTATACTGTAGTAATAAAGTCTGTATATAGAGTAATATATTTGTAGTGCAGTAATAAAGTCTGTATAATGTAGTAATGTATTTGTAGTGCAGTAATAAAGTCTGTATAATGTAGTAATGTATTTATAGTGCAGTAATAAAGTCTGTATAATGTAGTAATGTATTTATAGTGCAGTAATAAAGTCTGTATAATAGAGTAATGTATTTGTAGTGCAGTAATAAAATCTGTATAATAGAGTAATGTATTTTTAATGCAAAAACAAAGTCTGTATAATGTAGTAATGTATTTATAGTGCAGTAACAAAATCTGTATAATAGAGTAATGTATTTATAGTGCAGTAATAAAGTCTGTATAATAGAGTAATGTATTTATAGTGCAACAATAAAGTTTGTATGATTGCGTAATATGTATATAAAGTGCAGTAATAAAGTCTGTATAATAGAGTAATGTATTTATAGTGCAGTAATAAATTCTGTATAATAGAGTAATGTATTTATAGTGCAGTAATAAAATCTGTATAATAGAGTAATGTATTTTTAGTGCAGTAATAAATTCTGTATAATAGAGTAATGTATTTATAGTGCAGTAATAAAATCTGTATAATAGAGTTATGTATTTGTAGTGCAGTAATAAAATCTGTATAATAGAGTAATGTATTTTTAGTGCAAAAACAAAGTCTGTATAATAGAGTAATGTATTTATAGTGCAGTAATAAAATCTGTATAATAGAGTAATGTATTTGTAGTGCAGTAATAAAGTCTGTATAATGTAGTAATGTATTTGTACTGCAGTAATAAAATCTGTATATTAGAGTAATGTATTTATAGTGCAGTAACAAAATCTGTATAATAGAGTAATGTATTTATACTGTAGTAACAAAGTCTGTATAATAGAGTAATGTATTTATAGTGCAACAATAAAGTTTGTATGATTGCGTAATATGTATATATAGTGCAGTAATAAAGTCTGTATAATAGAGTAATGTATTTATAGTGCAGTAATAAATTCTGTATAATAGAGTAATGTATTTATAGTGCAGTAGTAAAGTCTGTATAATAGAGTAATGTATTTGTAGTGCAGTAATAAAGTCTGTATAATAGAGTAATGTATTTATAGTGCAGTAATAAATTCTGTATAATAGAGTAATGTATTTATACTGTAGTAACAAAGTCTGTATAATAGAGTAATGTATTTATAGTGCAGTACTAAAGTCTGTATAATGTAGTAATGTATATATAGTGCAGTAATAAAGTCTGTATAAGAGAGTAATGTATTTATACTGCAGTTACTAAAGTTTTGTCCCATGCAGTGATTGATGTGGGGTAATGACTGCAGTGTTGGTGATGTAAATGACGTTACTCTGGTGGAAACTGATCATGTGGTGTTTGTGAGGATGAAGATCTGCAGAGCAGCTTGTGAAGGGTTGCCGGACACTGTTGTGTGTCAGAGCAGCTCAGAACCGGAACCAAGACACAGTTTCCACTCTCCAGCTCCGACGAGGAATCAGAAAAGAGTAGAAAAAAAAAAATATATATATATATAGAGGTGTAATTAATTGCTTACAAGATGATTATATATAATTATTATACTGCTTGTTAACACATTAGTAATCTTTAAGACCTTAAAATAAAGTGTAACCAAATATAATTTCAGTCCAGTGTGTTCAAATATTTGTCTGCTGGTCTACATGTATGTCGGTATTGATAAAACACAATAATAATAATAATCAAAGGTGTCAAAAGTATTCACATTCATTACTCAGGTAGAAATATAGATACTAGGCTTTAAACATACTTCTGTAGAAGTTGAATTATCAACTGAAGCTTTTTACTCCAGTAAAAGTATAAAAGTACTGCTTTCAGAACTACTTAAAGTATAAAAGTAAAAGTAATGTAAAAAAAGACAAAAAAGGCGCTAGCCCACCTCCCCCCAAAAACCCCCATTCTTCTAAAAGCCATAAAGACTATAATGTTATATTAAAATGTTAATACAGATAATGGAGTGTAAATGTAAGAAGTAGAAAGTACTGATAATGGAATGTAAATTTAAAGAGTAGAAAGTACAGATAATCTAGTGTAAATGTAAGGAGGAGAAACCACTGATAATGGAGTGTAAATGTAAGGAGTAGAAAGTACTGATAATGGAGTGTAAATGTAAGGAGTAGAAAGTACTGATAATGGAGGGTAAATGTGAGGAGTAGAAAGTACTGATAATGAAGTGTAAATGTAAGGAGTAGAAAGTACTGATAATGGAGTGTAAATGTAAGGAGTAGAAAGTACTGATAATGAAGTGTAAATGTAAGGAGTAGAAACCACTGATAATGGAGTGTAAATGTAAGGAGTAGAAAGTACTGATAATGGAGGGTAAATGTGAGGAGTAGAAAGTACTGATAATGAAGTGTAAATGTGAGGAGAAGAAAGTACTGATAATGAAGTGTAAATGTAAGGAGTAGAAAGTACTGATAATGAAGTGTAAATGTAAGGAGTAGAAAGTACTGATAATGGAGTGTAAATGTAAGGAGTAGAAAGCACTGATAATGGAGTGTAAATGTAAGGAGTAGAAAGTACAGATAATGGAGTGTAAATGTAAGGAGTAAAAAGTACTGATAATGGAGTGTAAATGTAAGGAGTAGAAAGTACAGATAATGGAGTTTAAATGTAAGGAGTAGAAAGTACTGATAGTGGAGTGTAAATGTAAGGAGTAGAAAGTACTGATCGTATAGTGTAAATGTAAGGAGTAGAAAGTACTGATAATGGAGTGTAAATGTAAGGAGTAGAAAGTACAGATAATAGAGTGTAAATGTAACAAGTTGAAAGTACAGATAATGGAGTGTAAATGTAAGGAGTAGAAAGTACTGATCGTATAGTGTAAATGTAAGGAGTAGAAAGTACTGATAATGGAGTGTAAATGTAAGGAGTAGAAAGTACAGATAATAGAGTGTAAATGTAACAAGTTGAAAGTACAGATAATGGAGTGTAAATGTAAGGAGTAGAAAGTACTGATAGTGGAGTGTAAACGTAAGGAGTAGAAAGTACTGATCGTATAGTGTAAATGTAAGGAGTAGAAAGTACTGATTGTATAGTGTAAATGTAAGGAGTAGAAAGTACAGATAATGGAGTGTAAATGTAAGGAGTAGAAAGTACTGATAATGGAGTGTAAATGTAAGGAGTAGAAAGTACTGATAATGGAGTGTAAATGTAAGGAGTAGAAAGTACTGATAATGGAGTGTAAATGTAAGGAGTAGAAAGTACTGATAATGGAGTGTAAATGTAAGGAGTAGAAAGTACTGATCGTATAGTGTAAATGTAAGGAGTAGAAAGTACTGATCGTATAGTGTAAATGTAAGGAGTAGAAAGTACTGATAATGGAGTGTAAATGTAAGGAGTAGAAAGTACTGATCGTATAGTGTAAATGTAAGGAGTAGAAAGTACTGATAATGGAGTGTAAATGTAAGCAGTAGAAAGTACAGATAATGGAGTGTAAATGTAAGCAGTAGAAAGTACAGATAATGGAGTGTAAATGTAAGGAGTAGAAAGTACTGATAATGGAGTGTAAATGTAAGGAGTAGAAGTAAAAAGTCAACTGAACAATAATTAGTCCAGTAAAGTATAAATAGCCAATATTTCTACTTAAGTAAGGTAACAAAGTATTTGTATTTTGTTACATGACACCTCTGATAATAATAATTTTAAATATCTAATAATTCAGATACGGTCTTGTTCAGGGATGTTGAGGCAGCGCTGCTGAAACGTTGGTGCAACAGCTTCTGAGGTTTTTTCACTGTCTCACTCTAATAATGAAGCCGAGCGCCTCTCAGTGTGAGAGTCTGGGTCTCATTCTGCTGGTTCAGGGACATTTGGTCATTTCAGGACACAGAATTGTTCAGAACTGAGTCCCATGCAGTGACATGCATGCAAAAGTTTGGGCACCCCTGGTTTAAATATGCATTGTTACTGTGAATAGCTGAACATGATCTGATTTCTGAAAGACTTAATTTTAAAAATGATAGAAAAGGTTATTTTCTATATTAAGAAAATCACTTTCTCACTAGATTAAAATAATAAAAGAGCAAAATAAGGGCCTAAAGCAAAAGTTTGGGCACCCCTGTGTATATTCCCTTTGTAACTGTGAATAGACCAATATGATTTAATTTCTGAAAGGCTTAATACTAAAAATGATAGAAAAGTTTATTTTCTATATTAAGCCCTTTATTACTAGATGACAGTTAAAATAATAAAATAGCAAAGAAAAAAAAGGCCTGAAGCAAAAGTTTGGACACCCCTGGTGTAAAGTACCTTTGTAACTGTGAATAGACGAATATGATTTAGTTTCTGAGAGACTTGATTTTAAAAAATGATAGAAAAGTTTCTTTTCTATATTGCGCCAAATCACTTTATTACTAGATGATAGTTTAAATAATAAAATCGCAAAAAAAAAAAATAAAGGGCCTAAAGCAAAAGTTTGGGCGCCCCGGGTGTAAATTTCATTTGTTACTTTGAATAGACGAACATGATTACATTTCTGAAAGACTTAAAATAGTAAAATACCCCAAAATAGACCTGAAACAAAAGTTTCAGCACCTGCTTGGTCACTACCTGGCAAGCATCACAGATTTGAATGCTGTTTGTAGCAGCAGTACAGTGTTTTGATTTGACTTGTTTGGGGGACTTTTGTCCTCAGATTCTTTCCTGTGCCTGTGTTTTGAGGTCTGTTCACATGTTTTTGATGATGTTTAGGTCAACATTAAAGCATTCAACTTTCACCTCCTGTGGGAGTCCGTTGTGGGTTTTGCAGTGTGTTTAGGATCATTATCTTCTTTTATTTGCCAACTTTTTTACAGGTGGTGTGATGTTTGGTTTCAGAATTTGCTGAATTGAACCCATTCTTTTCTTAACCAGTGAGATGTTCTAAGTACCACTGGGTGCAGCACAAGCCCAAAGCATGAAGGATCCACCACCAGTGATCTACAGCTGGAGATGTTCTTTTCATTAAGTTCTGCAGCAGTTTTTTTTACTCACTGCAGCCAAAATATTCTACTTAAACTTTTATCAGTTCACAGAACTTGTTTTAGAAATGCATCAACTTCTGAAGCTGAAATTTGTGGTGAGGATGCAGGAAAGGTTTTCTGGTGATTCTTCTTCTGAAGGTCATATTTGTGCAGACCTCCCTGCACAGAAGATCAGTTCATCTCCACTGCATCATCTGCTAAACCTTCCTGAAGGCTTTGAATCCATTGGCAGTCATGATTGTTTACCTCTGAATGAGCATCCCATAAGAAGCACTGTTCTTCTGCACATTGAGGTCAGATCTGATCGGATATCCAGCACTGTGCAAAAGTTTCAAATGCTATTTTTACAGAAGGAAGCTTTTACTTACTCAGTAAACACTTTTTTATTAAATATGAATCAGTATTAATATAGTAAGTAGTGCTTTTTCATATGTCAGTGTGTTTATTTAACCCTTTCCAAGCTTCTCCTAAACAACCCAGTATTATTATCAGTTCTCATCTAATACCTGCTTTGACTGCTCAGTACTTCATTAAGATAAATCAAGATTTGCTGCTGAAGGAACTGAACACATTCATACAATGTCTGGGGCGTCCAGGAGAAATCTGGAACCTAACTTTGTTCTTCAAACTGGATCAAGATCTGATCTACTTCTCTCACAATAACATATTCATGTTACTTTGTATTGTATTTATATTTGGTGGTCTTTCTGGCAGGGGCAGTTAACACTAGTTAACCTGGTTTACTAACATGAGAACCTTATTTTTCGTACTGGAAGAATGTTTGTCAGGTTTTCATTCACTAGTAACTGGATGAGCTTCTTTTTGAAAATTTTCAGTCCAATATTTGACCGATCCACAAAATCAAGATGTGCAACATTGAGCGTGATAAGCATGTCGTCTGAATCTGGAGGATCAGATATCACCCCAAATTATAACTCTCAAAATAATAGACCATTAAAGAGTAGGATATAAGAAAAAAGGAACTGTTGTCTACTGGCTGAAGTCAGAATTACCCACTACAAATACGAGTTTACTCAAACATTAGTAGGGACTATTCTTTAAACCCAAAATATTAGTAGGAAGAATTCTTCAGACCCAAAATATTAAGATGGACAATTTTTCAAACCCAAATTATTGATAGGGAAAATTCTTTAAATCCAAAATGATGGGAGGGACAATTCTTCAAAACCAAAATGTTTAATAAGGACAATTTTTCAAACCCAAAATATTAAGATGGACAATTTTTCAAACCCAAAATATTAAGATGGACAATTTTTCACACCCAAAATATTAAGATGGACAATTTTTCACACCCAAAATATTAAGATGGACAATTTTTCACACCCAAAATATTATTAGGGACAATTCTTTAAACCCAAAATATTATTAGGGACAATTCTTCAAACTCAAAATATTTTAAGGGACAATTCTTTAAACCCAAAATATTATTAGAGACAATTATTCAAACCCAAAATATTATTAGAGACAATTCTTCAAACCCAAAATATTATTAGAGACAATTCTTCAAACCCAAAATATTATTAGGGACAGTACTTTAAACCCAAAATATTATTAGGGACAATTTTTTAAACCCAAAATATTATTAGGGACAGTACTTTAAACCCAAAATATTATTAGGGACTATTTTTTAAAGCCAAAATATTATTAGGGACAATTCTTCAAACCCAAAATCCTCTTTTTGATAAGTTGAAGGCTTTTAAATTATTAGCTTAGACGTTGTCGGCTTTGGGCCACCTAACCTGCCCACCTCAGCAAAAATGTATGTGGCCAAGATGCGTAGGCTGCTTATATCCCAAAGTGATTAAGATTAATAAGAAAGCACCGCACTGCTGCACCTGGACCTATTCAGTATCTGCTGTTAGTACAAGCTGGTGTACAGCAGGCAGCGAAGCAACAAGGTCCAGGAGAAGCGGCCCACGTCTCTGCTCGTGCTGACTGCAGTCAGAAAGCTCTCGCTCTGCAGACGCGGTAATTAAAAAGCTAAAAATAAGCTTTTGAGTTTTTCCATTGAGCGTTTTTTCTCTAATTATGTGAAGACTTTCTCTCGGTCAGGCAGCTAATGGTACAGCAGTCACCGCCGCCTGCTGCCTCCTCCCGCAACACTGTCTGTCTGTGTGTGTGTGTGTTAGGACGGTACGGAGGAGGACCCGAGTGAGAGCAGCAGATGGCTCTAGAGGAGGGAACCGTGGGCCGACTCACTGATGGCTCGTGAAAAAAAAGGAGGATAGATAAAAACACTCCACCACAACGCTTCACAGACGCCATTTGTCCAGTTTATTCAACCAAATCCTGGTAAAATTAGAACTTCAGAACTGAACAGAGGCCAACGTTCCCCGTGTCCTCGTCAGACAGTACAGCCCAGTTTACGAGCCATTATTCTTCATTCATACACATTTCTGTGGGTACGCACTCATTCATAGTGTTTATAATACACAGTAGCTGTAAGATAAACACTGAATATAAAATATTAAGTATTTATATTATACTAAACTTGAGGGTTTATATTATATATCTAGCAAAGCTGCAATGTGTTATGATATAACACACCTTCTGAGAACTGTGTGGGTGTGCCTTACGAGCAGCTTGATTGACAGCTCCCTATCCAAAACTCCTACCTGGCTCCGCCTGTCATACGGAACTAATATCATTAATATTGGTGAGGAAGAAGGAATGAAGGAACAATGTAGGTGATGATGAAGGAACAATGTAGGTGATGATGAAGGAACAATGTAGGAGATAATGAAGGGATGAAGGACCAATGTTGGGGATGAAGGAATGAAAGAACAATGTTAGTAATGAAGGAACAATGTAGGTGATGATGAAGGGATGAAAGAAAAATGTTAGTAATGAAGGAACAATGTAGGTGATGATGAAGGGATAAAAGAACAATGTAGGTGATGATGAAGAGATGAAAGAACAATATTAGTAATGAAAGAACAATGTAGGTGATGAAGGAATAAAATAACAATGTTGGTGATGAAGGAATAAAATAACAATGTTGGTGATGAAGGAATAAAATAACAATGTTGGTGATGAAGGAATACAATAACAAAGTTGGTGATGAAGGAATACAATAACAATGTTGGTGATGAAGGAATAAAAGAACAATGTAGGTGATGAAGGAATAAAAGAACAATGTTGGTGATGAAGGAATAAAAGAACAATGTTGGTAATGAAGGAATGAAAGAACAATGTTGGTGATGGTGAAGTAATGAAAGAACAATGTTGGTGATGATGAAGGAATGAAAGAACAATGTTGGTGATGGTGAAGTAATGAAAGAACAATGTTGGTGATGAAGGAATGAAAGAACAATGTTGGTGGTGATGAAGGAATGAAAGAACAATGTTGGTGATGATGAAGGAATGAAAGAACAATGTTGGTGATGATGAAGGAATGAAAGAACAATGTTGGTGATGATGAAGGAATGAAAGAACAATGTTGGTGGTAATGAAGGAACAATGTTGGTGATGAAGGGATGAAAGAACAATGTTAGAAATGAAGGAACAATGTTAGTGATGATGAAGGAATGAAGGAACAATGTTGGTGATGATGAAGGGATGAAGGAACAATGTTGGTGATGATGAAGGAATGAAGGAACAATGTTGGTGATGATGAAGGAATGAAGGAACAATGTTGGTGATGAAGGGATGAAGGAACAATGTTGGTGATGATGAAGGAATGAAGGAACAATGTTGGTGATGAAGGAATGAAGGAACAATGTTGGTGATGATGAAGGGATGAAGGAACAATGTTGGTGATGAAGGAATGAAGGAACAATGTTGGTGATGATGAAGGAATGAAGGAACAATGTTGGTGATGATGAAGGGATGAAGGAACAATGTTGGTGATGATGAAGGGATGAAGGAACAATGTTGGTGATGATGAAGGAATGAAGGAACAATGTTGGTGATGATGAAGGAATGAAGGAACAATGTTGGTGATGATGAAGGGATGAAGGAACAATGTTGGTGATGGTGAAGGAATGAAAGAACAATGTTGGTGATGGTGAAGGAATGAAAGAACAATGTTGGTGATGGTGAAGTAATGAAAGAACAATGTTGGTGATGATGAAGGAATGAAAGAACAATGTTGGTGATGATGAAGGAATGAAAGAACAATGTTGGTGATGGTGAAGTAATGAAAGAACAATGTTGGTGATGATGAAGGAATGAAAGAACAATGTTGGTGATGATGAAGGAATGAAAGAACAATGTTGGTGATGGTGAAGTAATGAAAGAACAATGTTGGTGATGGTGAAGTAATGAAAGAACAATGTTGGTGATGATGAAGGAATGAAAGAACAATGTTGGTGATGATGAAGGGATGAAGGAACAGTGTTGGTGATGATGAAGGAATGAAAGAACAATGTTGGTGATGATGAAGGGATGAAGGAACAGTGTTGGTGATGATGAAGTCGTAGTGGTTAATGAATGAATCATAGCGGCTCGTTGATCATAGTTACTAAACCAGTTCTATTGATATATGTTGGTATGTATGGTATGTTTGTTAGGTAGTGATGCTGCTGTGTGCTCTGTGTCTGTAACAGTTCTTTGGTGATACTAATCAGAGTATCTGCACTGGGACTGAATCATTTAATAAGACTGTAATAATGATGGCCTGGTGCTGATCTTCACTCCACTTCTGTCATTTCCTCTCCTTTCAAAACCACTGCTTTTTGTAAGCTACAGATTTTCCATGTTATTGTAGTGCGAGGCTGCTCTTTAGCACAAGGCCGCTGTTCAGATTGATCTCTGCTTATTTTCAATTACATGTTTCTATTGATTTCTCAAATGAAAGCTGTTACTTTCTAAATAGTGTGCTTAGTAGCTTCTGTTGTTGTCAGAAGATGTTCTTGCTGGGTATAAATTCTGTGGTCAATCTAGATGTTAAGGAAGATCTATAAAATGACCTGTGGAGAGAGTAGCGTTGAGGTATCATAAACTGAGTTACAGTTTCTCAGTAGGTTGAATGTATAACTCTAAATGTAGATATTGTATATAAACTGAGTTACAGTTTCTCATTAGGTTAAATGTATAACTCTAAATGTGGGTATTGTATATATACTGAGTTACAGTTTCTCATTAGGTTGAGTGTATAACTCTAAATGTAGGTATTGTATATATACTGAGTTACAGTTTCTCATTAGGTTGAATGTATAACTCTAAATGTAGGTATTGTATATAAACTGAGTTACAGTTTCTCATTAGGTTGAATGTATAACTCTAAATGTAGGTAATGTGATATAAACTGAGCTACAGTTTCTCATTAGGTTAAATGTATAACTCTAAATGTGGGTATTGTATATATACTGAGTTACAGTTTCTCATTAGGTTGAGTGTATAACTCTAAATGTAGGTATTGTATATATACTGAGTTACAGTTTCTCATTAGGTTGAATGTATAACTCTAAATGTAGGTATTGTATATAAACTGAGTTACAGTTTCTCATTAGGTTGAATGTATAACTCTAAATGTAGGTAATGTGATATAAACTGAGCTACAGTTTCTCATTAGGTTGAATGTATAACTCTAAATGTAGGTATTGTATATAAAGTGAGTTACAGTTTCTCATTAGGTTGAATGTATAACTCTAAATGTAGATATTGTATATAAACTGAGTTACAGTTTCTCATTAGGTTTAATGTATAACTCTAAATGTAGGTATTGTGTGTATTTACTGAGTTACAGTTTCTCATTAGGTGGAGTGTATAACTCTAAATGTAGGTATTGTATATAAAGTGAGTAACAGTTTCTCATTAGGTTGAGTGTATAATTCTAATTGTAGATATTGTATATATACTGAGTTACAGTTTCTCATTAGGTTGAAAGTATAACTCTAAATGTAGGTATTGTATATAAATTGAGTTACAGTTTCTCATTAGGTTGAATGTATAACTCTAAATGTAGGTATTGTATATAAACTGTGTTACAGTTTCTCATTAGGTTGAATGTATAACTCTAAATGTAGGTAATGTGATATAAACTGAGCTACAGTTTCTCATTAGGTTGAATGTATAACTCTAAATGTAGGTAATGTGATATAAACTGAGCTACAGTTTCTCATTAGGTTGAATGTATAACTCTAAATGTAGGTATTGTATATAAAGTGAGTTACAGTTTCTCATTAGGTTGAATGTATAACTCTAAATGTAGATATTGTATATAAACTGAGTTACAGTTTCTCATTAGGTTTAATGTATAACTCTAAATGTAGATATTGTATATAAACTGAGTTACAGTTTCTCATTAGGTTTAATGTATAACTCTAAATGTAGGTATTGTATATATACTGAGTTACAGTTTCTCATTAGGTTGAGTGTATAACTCTAAAAGTAGGTATTGTATATAAACTGAGTTATAGTTTCTCATTAGGTTGAATGCATAACTCTAAATGTAGATATTGTATATAAACTGAGTTACAGTTTCTCATTAGGTTTAATGTATAACTCTAAACGTAGGTATTGTATATATACTGAGTTACAGTTTCTCATTAGGTGGAGTGTATAACTCTAAATGTAGGTATTGTGTATATACTGAGTTACAGTTTCTCATTAGGTTGAATGTATAACTCTAAATGTAGGTATTGTATATAAAGTGAGTAACAGTTTCTCATTAGGTTGAGTGTATAATTCTAATTGTAGATATTGTATATATACTGAGTTACAGTTTCTCATTAGGATGAATGTATAACTCTAAATGTAGGTATTGTATATATACTGAGTTACAGTTTCTCATTAGGTTGAGTGTATAACTCTAAAAGTAGGTATTGTATATAAACTGAGTTATAGTTTCTCATTAGGTTGAATGCATAACTCTAAATGTAGATATTGTATATAAACTGAGTTACAGTTTCTCATTAGGTTTAATGTATAACTCTAAACGTAGGTATTGTATATATACTGAGTTACAGTTTCTCATTAGGTGGAGTGTATAACTCTAAATGTAGGTATTGTGTATATACTGAGTTACAGTTTCTCATTAGGTTGAATGTATAACTCTAAATGTAGGTATTGTATATATATTGAGTTACAGTTTCTCATTAGGTTGAATGTATAACTCTAAATGTAGGTAATGTGATATAAACTGAGCTACAGTTTCTCATTAGGTTGAATGTATAACTCTAAATGTAGGTATTGTATATAAACTGAGTTACAGTTTCTCATTAGGTTTAATGTATAACTCTAAATGTAGGTATTGTATATAAACTGAGTTACAGTTTCTCATTAGGTTGAATGTATAACTCTAAATGTAGGTATTGTGATATATTAGACTATATTATTTATCTTACTTGAAGCAGCATTAAGATAATTTGGCTAAGAACAAACTGGGAAACTCACAGGAGTCACTCCTGAGCAGCAGAGATTTCCTGGATGGCGTTTGTTCTCTGATCAGTTTTGAGCTTTTCAGCTCAAAGCAGATGCGTGATCTTTAATCAGGAGCTCCATTAATTACCTTCTGAGTTCCAGTTAGTAATAAAGGGGCCTGAAAGTGAAAGTGACGTGTGGAATTAGAAACATGTCTTGGAGTCAGTCTGGCCTGGCTGAGCTCTGTAGCAAACGTTTAGTCTGAGTCGCTTCATTCCACACTCTGCTTCCAGCCTCTCAGAGAGAGCCTGCCTAATTATTCTTTCATCCTTACACACTGGTTGTTTCTACCCTATTCAGATGTAATTAGTTATACTGTTGCACTATGAACTACCTTCACCTTTAGTTTCCAGTCTGTATTGGAAGATACTGAAATAACAGATCATGGAAAAAATTGAATTAATCTGCAAAACAAGAATAAATCTAAATAAACACTAAATCTAAATTTTCATACAATGTGTCCTGTATACATACAAACATAAACGTGATATGGATTGAACCCTTATGCTTCTTTGAATGAGCATTAACTCTGAAGAAAAAAATGATTGATTTTCTTTTTATAGGCTGTAATTAGCATTACAGTTCATTATGAGTCAATTCTGTAAGACCATATTATTATTAAAGTTGTACGTTAATGTTGGAATAATGGAAATGATTTGTCGCATGGTTGAAGTGAGGGTTGGGATTGTTGGAGTGAATGTTGGGATGGGACAGTAATTGTTAGGATGCTGAAATTGAGCTAGGATGGTGGGAATTCATGTTGTGATAGAAATGAGAAGGAAGGGTGGAAATGAATGTTGGGATGATGATGTGAATGTTGGGATGGTGGGATTGAATGTTGGGATGGTGATATGAATGTTGGGATGGTGGGATTGAATGTTGGGATGGTGATGTGAGTGTTGGGATGGTGGAATTGAATGTTGGGATGGTAATGTGAGTGTTGGGAGGGTGGAATTGAATGTTGGGATGTGATGTGAATGTTGGGATGGTGGGATTGAATGTTGGAATGGTGGGATTGAATGGTGGAATGGTGGGATTGAATGTTGGGATGGTGGCATTAAATGTTGGGATGGTGGGATTAAATGTTGGAATGGTGGGATTGAATGTTGGGATGGTGGTATTGAGTGTTGGGATGGTGGGATTGAATGTTGGAATGGTGATGTGAGTGTTGGGATGGTGGGATTGAATGTTGGGATGGTGATGTGAATGTTGGGATGGTGGGATTGAATGTTGGAATGGTGGGATTGAATGTTGGGATGGTGGGATTAAATGTTGGGATGGTGATGTTAGTGTTGGGATGTGGGATTGAATGTTGTAATGGTGGTTGGGATGGTGGGATTGAATGTTGGGATGGTGATGTGAATGTTGGGATGGTGGGTTTGAATGTTGGAATGGTGATGTGAGTGTTGGGATGGTGGGATTGAATGTTGTAATGGTGGTTGGGATGGTGGGATTGAATGTTGTAATGGTGGTTGGGATGGTGGGATTGAATGTTGGGATGGTGGGATTGAATGTTGGGATGGTGGGATTGAATGTTGGAATGGTGATGTGAGTGTTAGGATGGTGGGTTTGAATGTTGGGATGGTGGGATTGAATGTTGGGATGGTGGGTTTGAATGTTGGAATGGTGATGTGAGTGTTGGGATGGTGGGTTTGAATGTTGGGATGGTGATGTGAATGTTGAGATGGTGGGATTGAATGTTGGGATGGTGATGTGAGTGTTGGGATGTTGAAATTGAGCTAGGATGGTGGGAATTAATGGTGAGACAGGTAAATGAGAAGGAAGGATGTGAATGAATGTTGGGATGGTGATGTGAATGTTGAGATGGTGGGATTGAATGTTGGGTTGGTGATGTGAGTATTGGGATGGTGGGATTGAATGTTGGGATGGTGATGTGAGTGTTGGGATGGTGGGATAGAATGTTGGGATGGCGGGATTGAATGTTGGGATGGTGATGTGAATGTTGAGATGGTGGGATTGAATGTTGGGATGGTGATGTGAGTGTTGGGATGGTGGGATTGAATGTTGGGTTGGGTTAGCGTGATTGTAGGGATGGGATGGTGATTATTGATATGTTGAACATTGTTGGGATGAAGGGAATGCATGTTGGGATGGTTAAATGAGTGTTGGAATGATACAAATGTATGTTGGGATGGTACAGTGAGTGTGAGGATGCCGAAATTTGGCTAGGATGGTGGGAATTAATAGTGGGACAGGGAAATGAGAAGGAAGGATGGGAATGAATGTTGGAATGGTGATGTGAATGTTGGGCTGGTGGAATTTAATATTGGGAGTGGAGAGCTAATGTTAGGATGGTTAGTGAGATTGTAGGGATGGGACAATGATTATTGAGATGTTGAATATTTGTTGGGATGAGGGAAATGCCTGTTGGGAAACGAGTGTTGGAATGGAATGATAGAAATGGATGTTGGCATGGTACAGTGAGTGAATAGTTGAATGAGTTATGAGTGTTGGGATTGTTTGAGTGAGTGATGAGTGTTTGGATTGGTTAAGTGAGTGTTGGTTTGGTAAAAAAGATTGTTGGGTTGGCAGGAGTGAGTCTTGGGATGGTACAGTAAGTGTTGGGAATGGTTGAATGAGTGATGAGTTTGGATTGGTTGAGTGAGTGATGAGTGGTTGGATTGGTTAAGTGAGTGATGAGTGTTGGGATTGATTGAGTGAGTGGGTTGAGTGAGTGTTGGTTTAGTGAAAAGATTGTTGGGTTGGCAGGAGTGAGTCTTGACATGGTACAGTGAGTGTTGGGGATGATTGAATGAGTGAGTGTTGGAATTGGTTGAGTGAGTGATAAATGATGGGATTGGTTGAGTGAGTGGGTTGAGTGAGTGTTGGGTTGGTCAAAAGATTGTTGGGTTGTCAGGAGTGAGTCTTGGGATGGTACAGTAAGTGTTGGGGATGATTGAATGAGTGAGTGTTGGAATTGGTTAAGTAAGTGATATATGATGGGATTGGTTGAGTGAGTGGGTTGAGTGAGTGTTGGATTGGTCAAAAGATTGTTGGGTTGGCAGGAGTGAGTCTTGGGATGGTACAGTAAGTGTTGGGAATGGTTGAATGAGTGATGAGTGTTTGGAGTGGTTGAGTGAGTGATGAGTGTTTGGAGTGGTTGAGTGAGTGATGAGTGTTTGGATTGGTTGAGTGAGTGGGTTGAGTGAGTGTTGGTTTAGTGAAAAGATTGTTTGGTTGGCAGGAGTGAGTCTTGGCATGGTACAGTGAGTGTTGGGGATGATTGAATGAGTGAGTGTTGGAATTGGTTAAGTGAGTGATAAATGATGGGATTGGTTGAGTGAGTGTTGGGTTGGTGAAAAGATTGTTGGGTTGGCAGGAGTGAGTGTTGGGATGGTACAGTGAATGTTGGGAATGGTAAAGTAAGGTTGGGCTGGTACAGTGAATGTTGGGATGGTACAGTAAGTGTTGGGAATGGTAAAGTAAGGTTGGGATGGTACAGTGAGTGTTGGGATGGTACAGTGAGTGTTGGGATGGTACAGTGAATGTTGGGATGGTACAGTAAGTGTTGGGAATGGTAAAGTAAGGTTGGGATGGTACAGTGAGTGTTGGGATGGTACAGTGAGTGTTGGGATGGTACAGTGAGTGTTGGGATGGTACAGTGAGTGTTGGGAATGGTACAGTGAGTGTTGGGATTGGTAAAGTAAGGTTGGGGTGGTGAAAGTGAGTGTTGGGAATGGTAAAGTAAGGTTGGGATGGTACAGTGAATGTTGGGATGGTACAGTAAGTGTTGGGAATGGTAAAGTAAGGTTGGGATGGTACAGTGAGTGTTGGGATGGTACAGTGAATGTTGGGATGGTACAGTGAGGGTTGGGATGGTACAGTGAGTGTTGGGATTGGTAAAGTAAGGTTGGGATGGTACAGTGAATGTTGGGATGGTACAGTGAATGTTGGGAATGGTACAGTGAGTGTTGGGATTGGTAAAGTAAGGTCGGGGTGGTGAAAGTGAGTGTTGGGAATGGTAAAGTAAGGTTGGGATGGTACAGTGAATGTTGGGATGGTACAGTAAGTGTTGGGAATGGTAAAGTAAGGTTGGGCTGGTACAGTGAGTGTTGGGATGGTACAGTGAGTGTTGGGATTGGTAAAGTAAGGTTGGGATGGTACAGTGAATGTTGGGATGGTACAGTAAGTGTTGGGAATGGTAAAGTAAGGTTGGGATGGTACAGTGAGTGTTGGGATGGTACAGTGAATGTTGGGATGGTACAGTGAGTGTTGGTCTGGTACAGTAAGTGTTGGGAATGGTAAAGTAAGGTTGGGGTGGTGAAAGTGAGTGTTGGAATGGTAGAGTTTGTGGAAGAGTTAAACATCTACAGAATTTCAACACTGATCCACTGAAATAAGACTTTGAGGTTGAAACTATTCTCCAGCGTCAACTCAGCAGAGGTCTTGATCAGGAATAGACCCGTTTAAACCGACACTGAAATGGTCTTCCCTGCAGAGACCCCTGGGAAGGGCGGAGGTCCATAATGGTGCTTTTTAGTGCTGATCCTTTCGAAGCGTTTCCTTAGAGTTTATCTGCACTGAAGGGCAAGTCCCGCTGTAGCATATGTCGTGACTGCACATACAGAATCCAGCCCCTGTGAAGGATTCCTCTGAATGAAGCCGAGTGTCTCTCTTTTCTTCCTTTTCATTGCCTTACCTTTCACTTTTCAATCGTGCCTGCGACCCTGCAGCAGTGGTGCTCACCTCAGCATGGACTCTGTATGGTTAACTCTCCTGCGCCCTACATTAAAATACCTTGGCATATGAATTATTTCTCACTCATAGATCCTTTGAACAAGAGGAGAAATAGTGTGGAACGTGTAGACCCTATACCTTTATCTGTCTTTGTGAGTGTGGGAGGATTTACTTTATGATTGTAATTTATGAAAAGTTATTGACGTTGTGTGAAGTCTTACAACAATGATAACTCTGCATTTACCTCTACGAGCATCAACGGCGGTCACTAATAGGTCCAGATCTTGGTCTGTTATCTTTGGCCAGGGTAGTCCTGAAGGTTTACAGAGTAACTGCTTAAGAAAGTATGTTCACACAGAGAAACTCTAATGCAACAAGTTGCACGTTGCAGGTTTCTGTAAACATAATTTACAATATATACAATGTGACCATCAAATATGAAGCAAGTAACACATTTGATTATTCCATTAGCTGGGAAAGCCCATCTCCTACTGTGTATCATGATCATGGATGGAAAAGTGTAGCTCATTACAGTTTCTCCTGGAGTCAAAAAAAGTGTGCTTACTTTTAAGTTGGGCTAAATAACCATCTCGAAAACATTCTTGCACAATGTGCAGTTCACAGCTTCCAGTACAGCCGAGTGAGGATGAAATTACAGCAAAAACAGAAGCGCAGCAAGCATAAACAGTGCAGAGCTTCAGAAGCACATGGCTTCATAATGAGTTTTCGAAAAAGCTCAGTTGTTTTTAGTTGAAAACTGGGCCCATAAAATGTAGTCTGATGATAAACGGCCAGTTGAACATCACAGTTTGCTTCTAACAGACTTGTTTACGTGTGATATTCTCTTTATAACTGGGTATAACGTTTCAGTATCTTCTGTATGTTACTGAAAGACTAATTAGCAGATAGATTTGACGAGATTCAGTGATTGAAACTGAGCATTCTCATTGTTGTGCCTGAACTGTATGGGAAGCAGAAATGGGAAGTGTTGGGATGGTAGAGTGTATGTTGGAATGGTCGGAGTGAGTGTTGCAATCATGGCAATAAATGCTGGGATGGTAGGAATGAATGTTGGGATTGTGGGAGTAAGTGTTGGGATGATGGGAGTAAGTGTCAGAATGGTGGGAGTGATTGTTGTAATGGTGGGAATGAGTGTTGGGATGGTAAGTGTTGGGATGGTGGAATAGAATATTACGATGGTAAAGTGATTGTTGGAATGGTGGGAATGAGTGTTGTAATGGTGGTAGTGAGTGTTGGGATGTGGAAACAAATGTTAGGAAGGTAAAGTGAGTGTTGTAATGGTGGGAATGAGTGTTGGGATGGTGAGTAAGTATTGGGATGGTGGAATAGAAGGTTAGGATGGTAAAGTGATTGTTGTAAAGGTGTGAATGAGTGTTGGGATGGTGAGTAAGTGTTGGGATGGTGGAATAGAAGGTTAGGATGGTAAAGTGATTGTTGTAATGGTGGGAATGAGTGTTGGGATGGTGAGTAAGTGCTGGAATGGTGGGAATGAGTGTTGGGATGGTGAGTAAGTATTGGAATGGTGGAATAGAAGGTTAGGATGGTAAAGTGATTGTTGTAATTGTGGGAGTGAGTGTTGGGATGGTAAGTATTGGAATGGTGGAATAGTAGGTTAGGGTGGTAAAGTGATTGTTGGAATGGTGGGAATGAGTGTTGGGATGGTGGAATAGAAGGTTAGGATGGTAAAGTGATTGTTGGAATGGTGGGAACGAGTGTTGGGATGGTGGAATAGAAGGTTAGGATGGTAAAGTGATTGTTGGAATTGTGGGAGTGATTGTTGTAATGGCGGTAGTGAGTGTTGGGATGGTGGAAACAAATGGAAGGTAAAGTGAAGAATGTTACTCACACGCCTCTTAAAAAGTATTTAAACTAGAGCATCAGATAGCACCGAGCTAACTCCCTAGCTTGAACATAGTTAGCTTTCATGGGGAACATGCTCAAAGCTTTATTGTAGCGCTGATTTAAATAAATGCAGTGGCTCTGTTTTTTAGTTCTCTGTCTCTGTTAGTTCTATGTCGCAAGTCTAGTGGAGTTTATCATTTCAACTGTCTATACATTAATGAACCATATGGAGGAACATAACAGACTCAACAGTACCAACAGTGCCCAAAGAACTCTGACTCTCAGTGTAAACCCAGTTAAACAGTTTAAATGAAATGACCGTGTTAGTGTGAATAGTCCATGTAGCCTGTGATTAGGAGCCTTTCTGTCCTGCAGGTTCAAGTTTCTGCTTAAAAGCTAAGCACCACTTCTGGACCCCCTGGTGATTTCACATCGTTTTAGATACTGAAAATATATGAACATGACTTAAAATGAAATTTGCTGCTTAATTTGCTTTAAAAAAGACGATTTAAATTAAATTAACAGAAAAACCTGCGCTCGCTATGGAAACTCCTGAACGCTACCGTGTGACTTCACTGGTGAACAACAGTGAACAGCTCCGGTACAACAGCACTATGGCTGACTGGGACTGAGAATGTTCCAGAGCTGCTTCTTCAGATTCTGATGATATTTCTGAATTTGAATTTGAAAGAGCTGTAATGTAGAAATAGACCACCATATCACTTAGTCCTGATACTTTTAGACCACCATATCACTTAGTCCTGATACTTTTAGACCACCATATCACTTAGTCCTGAGACTTTTAGACCATCATATCACTTAGTCCTGAGACTTTTAGACCACCATATCACTTAGTCCTGAGACTTTTAGTCAAACCACACCCACAACAGCAGCTCATCCTGAGTGTAAACAGTATCTAGCTAAATAACCAACAGTATTCATGACAATAGCCTAGCAACCAGCCTAGCAACCAGCTACACTCAGATATAGAGGTACAGTTATTGTAGTAGATATGATTAAAGTGAACTCGCTCTCATACGACTCTATAAATCTTCATAACTCAACTACGTTAGCTTAGCATAACCACCAAACTTAGTGAGTGAAGCTAACGTTAGCTAACATCAGCTAAAGCAGGCTCAGTAACTGAGCTTACCTGGTTTACCTCCACGTACACGGAGGCTCTTGAACTCCTCTCGCTGGTTTCCTTACACGCCCATATTGTTGGATCAGTGCCAGACTTAAGATGCAGTCGTCGTGTAAGCCTACGTCCCATAGTGATAATCTTCAGACGTGAAAGTTGACAGGTTTAGTCCACTTTCTGGATATTTGGGGGTCTTTGGGTCGTTGGTGTTCGGGGGTTCACTGTACATTCAATTACTGCAGCCAGAAACAACAACAGCTTTCTGTCAGTGTGTATTACTGTAAGTACATCTTCTAGCATTGTTGTCCACCATCTACATCACACGTCTACAGCAGTTTCTGAACAGTGGGCGGAGCTAAACAGTCTGTATTGCTTGACTTTGTAATAAATAAAACGACTTTTAATAATCACAAGTTAGGATCTCAAGCTCTGCTGTAGTTATGTGTTTGATATTTTCATATTAGCTGGTGCTTATAGCCTTTAACCTGAATACTGGCTCACAAGTATTCAAGAACCCCAGTATATTTTTAATCATTCCCACATTTCTAGCATGTTAGGATGTTAAGCTTTAACTTCCATAAGTCTGTTCACATCACATCCATAAGTCACTCAAGGCCTCATGGCGTGCAGCAGTAAGGTGGATGTGTTTCGCAGTATATAGAAAGCACTGGCGGCTGGAAACTGAGGGCGGCGCAAACAAACCAAACCAACAAATTAAAAACAAACCTTAAACAATAGCACTACTTAACAATGAATTTTGACTTTCATTCCTTCTGGCCAGAAAATTTCTCTATGAATAGTCTTTTCTCATTGCACAACATTTTCCATAAACAGCTGGAGCAGGCCAGCAGCACCACAACAGGCTCTGAACTCTTCCTTGCTGTAGATGAGACTAGGCTCTGTCTTCAGCTTACCTAGACAGAGCACCGGATAGGCTGAGGTGTTGCTCTGTGCATCTTCAGGAAATGCTGTGTTGTATTGTTCAAATCCTTTTGTCATAAGAAGATCTGAAAAAGACCCGGATGTCCGCTCGTCCTCGATCACTCGCCAGCTGCTGAGTTTGTAAACTGGGACGGTCGGGTCTGAGCTCGTTTATCTGTTTTTTTCTTCAAGTGAACGCTTTTTGAAAACCTTGTGTTGTAAAGATTAAGCTGAATTGTCTCTCATTTGGTAAGAGGCGCTGCTCCAACCTGCAACTGTTCAACGTGAACCGAGTTAACGAACCACAGCGGAGTTAATGAGTCGATTCGGGGACTGTCCAATCACACAATGTTTGCAGAGAGCTCTGAACCAACCAATTAAACAGCAGCCTCAGATCACCTGCTTGCTAAAAGTTAATGCACCTACATACATTCTCACTAGACTGGCGCCACAATGTAAGCAATTAATTCTTTTAATAAATTCTAACATGGATATTAGACACAGTCAGACTAAATAACATCCTAATTATTTTGCATTTTATAAATAACTAATTTTAATATCTGAACGCCAGCGCCCTCTGTTGGCCAGTCGCCACTGATAGAAAGCCTCTAAATAACATCTGTTATGTCGTTGGGTTGGAACAATGCATCATGACATTGTGATGCTGTGAGGCGGTGCCATGACAACGAGCATCATGAAGCAGATAATGATGCAGAGAATTATGGATAATGGACATAATATTAATTAAGCTGTTTGTCATGTGTAAGCTATGCGGAGCTTCTCTCAGAAACTTCACTCGAAATGTTGTGAGAATAGCAAATCAGGAGGCCAGCGTTGTGATTCACATCCAATCTCGAATCTTCAGCCTCCTATTATTTTAGCTCTCTTTCAGTGACTGCTTCTTCTTCTTTCACCTCAAACCTTTAATCCCAGCTTTACTTCAATGAGGTTTCAATCCGATGACCATTCTCAGTTACCATTCTAGAACATTCCTTGTAATGAGAATAAGAAAAGGAAACGGCTGCAGTTGATAAAGTGATTGTGATTCTTACACCAATGAAGAAATAATAAAGATTGAGGTCAGTAGGATCTAATATTAGCTAATCTAGCTAACATTAGCACCCACCAGCTAAAGGCAAGCTGGTCCTTTGTAGATACCCTTGATATAAACTATGGGGTCATACAGGGTGTTTGTTGCTATGGGAAAATACATATACAACTAACACACATCCAGTTTTCATACTACAGAACAAAGAAATAAGAATTTACTAGCCCTAACCGAGTGGATTTTCATTTTTTATAAACCAACAAATTATTTATTAATTTACATGCTTTGAAATTGGCTGTTCTAGTCAAGCTTAATATTGTGATAAACAGATAAAGTTTAGAGCACAAAATAATTATCTTCCCAACTGTGTTCAGAGGCGATTGGAAATGAGAAAGAACAAATATGAAACAAGTATGTTTAAAAAAAAAATAAGGGCAAGGACAAACGTAAAAAAGCAGGAGTGTATTGGTCAGAGGGGTAACCGTGAAAATGTGTAGTTCGTTTAGCAAATTCAAAGAAAAATGTTCAAGGATAAGGTGGTAAGCCCCCATAAAACTCAGCAATAATGCTTACTATTATAAAATTTTGACATCCCCATCTCTTTGCTAACGATACCCAGATATTAAGCCTTTTCTGCTGATGTCTTTCATCATAGCCAAAGTAATTATTTTGCTTAACTGGAAGGACAGAAACCAAATCTCCATAAAGCACTGGCTCAACCTGTTTTCAGATCACTGTAGTTTAGAAAAATTAACTGCTAACTTAAAAAACAGCACAAAATCATTCAAAGAAACGTAATCACTTTTCCTACAGTATACAGAGACATAACCCCTCTCTCCATTCTCACTTTAATGGAATGTCCTTTCCAAGTCCATTTAGTGTCTCACTTATGTATGTATATATATATATATATATATATATATATATATATATATATATATATATATATATATATATATATATATATATATATATATACCTCTGTATGTGTGTAGGTTTGCATATATATATACACTTATTAGTACAATGTTTTTCAGCTGTGCATCACAATTGATCAAGAGTGTCCTAACAACCAATTAGTCCTTGTTAACATCCTTAACTTGGATTGGCGGCCGTACCAGGAGATTTAGACAGAGGACGGAGAATTACTGATAATAGAACTGTATGTAAAATAAGCCTCTATACAAAAATAGACTTTAATACAAACATTTTTATTATTTAAAAATCATCTGATACACTTACATTCATTATGAAATGGACAATATTGTTTGTGAATTGCATGAAAATTGCAAGAAATGAAATTCTAAAGTGATCCTAAACTTTTGAGCGGTAGTGTGATATGGGGGGTATCACACTATGGGGGGATATATATATATATACCCCCCATATATATATATATATATATATATATATATATATATGTATATATATATATATATATATATATATATATATATATATATATATATATGGGGGGTATATATATGTATGTATGTATGTATGTCAGTGTTTGTATGCGCCATTAACTGTTATACGTTCGGGTTGACTATATTAATTAATATACCTCATTACCTGAATCGTCTATGCATATAGGTGTTTATACATGCATTATTTATATACATATGTGTGTATACAAAGATTTGTTGTGGTCCCTGGCAGGGGAATTTTTTATTTCTTGTAACTATTCCACGGTTACCCCTCTGACCCATACACATCTGCTTTTTTATGATTGTCCTTGCTCTTATTTTTTTAAACATTCTTATTCCCTTAAGTTTATATTTATTTTCTCTTATTTCCAATCACATCTGAACACAGTTGAGAAGAGAATTATTTTGTGCTCTAAACATTATCTGTCAGATCAGCCAATTTCAAAGCATGTAAATTAATAAACAGTTTGTTAGTTTATAAAATATGAAAATACACTCAGTTTAAAATTCTTATTTCTTTGTTCTGTAGTATGAAAACTGGATGTGTGTTAGTTGTAGATGTATTTCCTCATAGCAACAAATACCCTGTAAGACCCCATAGTTCGTATCAAGGGTATCTACAAAGGACCAACTTGCCTTTAGCCAGTGGGTGCTAATGTTAGCTAGATTAGCTAATATTAATATTAGATCCCACTGACCTCAATCTTTAATATTTACTCCTTGGCATATATATATATATATATATATATATATATATATATATATATATATATATATCTATATATATATATATATATATGTATATGTGTATGTATATCTGTGTATGTATGTGATTTTACAGGGTCAGTCAAAAGTGTATCTGAATACTCCAGCAAGTAACGGGTGAGGGGTCCTATCGTTTAGGCTATGTCCTGAACATGGCCGACATCTTAAAAGCCGCCACCTTGGATCAAGGGCAAGTTTGTCCAGTGGGAAGGTGGTCATGTAGCAGATCAAAGAAGACCAAAACACTCAGAAATTGATTGATGCAATCAGATTTGTAATATCTCTTGTAGTTCAAACGTTATCAACACAGGAAGTTGATACAATAACAACCACATTGAACAACATGTTTAGTGAGCTGTCCCTGCTGCTGAACTGTGGCTTCAGAAAAATAAAATGGTTTAAAAAGATAAAAGATAAAATAAAAAGATTTAGCTCAATAAGCTAAATCTTCAGCCTATACCTTTTAAGTTAATATTTGTTTTGTTGGCATGCTTACTAACAGCATAGTTTTTTTTGTCTTTCTATCTTTCTGAGGTTTGTATATATTTTTGTAGAACCAAAACAAATAAATAGTGCATCAAATTGTCTACTAAGAATCCATATATTTGCGTTTGGGTTTTCGGGCTCGTTGGTCAGACAAGGGCTGACCTTCAGCTTAGCTGGGCAGTGCATAAAATAGCTGATACAATCACAGAACATTAGGATGTAGCTTCATAGCACGAATCACAGTATAAAGCCTCTCGTACTGTATCAAAGGAATTCACCAAGGGCCAATTTGGCTTTTACCACTTTTATGTTAGCTCGATTTGTTTTTCTTCATTGGTGTAAGAATTGTAACTCCCTTTATCAACTGCAGACAATTCCTCTTCTTTTTCTTTTCACAAGGAAAGAGCTAGAATGATAATTGAGTGGTTTAATCTGCAGCCAGTTCAATAAAGGCTAGAATCTGGATGTGTTAGCATGCAGATAATTGGAGTGGTGAGAACTGAACCCTTTTTAACCCTCAGTGGTGCCTGATTTCACATCCTACAGGCTCGTTTGGACACAGCATTGGCTCTTTACATCAGACTTCATAATCAGATAATACTGCACAGCTTGATTATCTTAACAGCATATTAGAAGTTCTATCCGTGAGTTCCTTGGACATCCACACTCCAAAATTTGTAGTGTACCTGCTCTGCTGTGATGTTAAGGTAGGCAGCACATGTCTACCACGCAAAATCCCAGACCAGAACATCTACTAGAGCTTCACAGTTCCTCCACCAGCTTGTCTGGTATCATCACTTTCCCTGGTAAACAGTGCACATATACCTGTCCGTCCATAACAGACTCATCAGACTGGGTGACGTCCTTCTTTTGCTCCAGGTCCAATGCTTGCATGCCCAGTGAAGGTGCTTCTGGCAGTGGACAGGGGGCAGCATGGGCATTGTGACTGCTCTTTACAGCCCCTTACCATAAAATGCATTAGGCATCCTTTAACTGATAGATACTGTGTATGTATCCATCAGTTAAAGGAGGGACAGCCTTTGTCACCCTCGGCATTGACACCGTGTTGCCTCCTTGGATAACTGTTGGAAGACCATCACCACTGCTGACCACGAGCAAGCCTTCCCATTCCAGAACTGCTCCATTCCAGTTAGCTCAGATCTGTCTGACATGCAAGGTTGACTACAATATTTGGACTAGAGATGGACCGATCAGGGTTTTGAGGCCGATTCCCATTGCTGATCACCTTTCAGCACGATTGGCCGATACTGATCGAGGGCGGGGCTATATGCCACGGCAGGGCTAGATGTAGTTATTAGCACTAGCAAGCCCTGAACCATGGTTAAACGTGGTTATCTAGAACTATAAACTCAATAACTCTGGCTGTGGTTCTTTAGCTCTCTGGCTGTTGCTCCTGCTGTACGGTTAGTACCGGTCAGATCTGGTCTGCACGGGTTTCTGGGTTATTTGTTTTGTGTTAGCTCTTTTTCCCTTTTCTCTCTTATTAGGTGCTCCGCTGTGTGACGTCCTGTTTTTCCTGCTATGTGATTGGCTGGTTCTCCTGGCAATGGTTGTTAAGCGTTTTTTTTTTTGAAGGGTTGTAGGGGTGACCTGCTCTTTTGTTTGAGCTTGTTTGTCTTTGTTTACGGTTAGGGTAGTTGGGAGAAGTGCTTTTGTAATTGTTTATTTTCTTTTGTTAGTTTAGTTAGTGAATATTTTTTTTTCCTTTTAGAGTTTTGTTTGTTATTTTGGGTCTTGGGGTCACCCTGAAGAGAGAGAGATCCTTCTTTTTCTTATATTGTGTATAAAATCTTAAAGCCAAGCAAAACAAAATCGAGCAATAAATATCAAACCATGTAATAGTAATTGTGATTTGTTATTAGTGTTTTTTTATTTTTTTTGGCTTCATTAATTCAAACTAATTATATTGGTCTGGTCTGGCGGCTGAGCGGGCAGTCTGGCTTTCTCTTTTGTTGCTTCTTACCGTTAGAAGAAGTAACAATACAACTTAGGTTCATTTGTTTAACGCCATCGATCGGCTCTCGCGATCGGCTAAATTGGAGAAATATCGGCCGATCACACATTTCAATTAAAAATCTGCCGATACTGATACATAGCCGATCGATCCTTCCATCCTTCCTCTGAATGGACCAATGGTCTAATATATCTCAGACCTTATCGTCCTGTGATTACCAGATAAACAACCAATCAACTTTCAGATCCTGCCTATACAGATTCATTCTAATGCTGAACCGAACAATAGGCTCTCGGCAGCAGCAAATATATTCCCTCCCTGGATTCTTCTCAAGTCTGTGATGATTGCAAGAAGGTGGTAAACAGAGGAGGTGCCAGATCTCCTCTTCTCCTCTTTTTTTTATAAAATATAAAAAACCCTACTTTGCCTGAGCTCCAGCCTTTTCACACACTTCCTTTCTATGTGCTCTAATGTCAGCGTGAGAAACGTCTTCCTGGCACAGCCGAACGCCGAGCAGATGGCGTCAAGATGTCAAACGCTTCCATTTTAACAGTATTTACTGCTGTGCACCACCGAACAAGGGAAAAAACTGTTTTTCAAGCCATCAATCCTGTTGGCTTAGCGCTGTGCGTGTGCTTGGATGGGGGCTCGGGGTGCTGAAATCTAAAGGTAACGTGCAGCACCCTCTGTGCTAGCATGCTTCAGTTAGCATCCTCCCACTGAAACAATCTGCCCACTTCTAATAAAATCTCTGTTTAGAATAATGGCGGGCTGGACCACACCAGCCATTGACTGTAGTATGTTTAAAACGGATACAATACCATAGAAACCGCTTACACAGCCACTTGCGGTTACTTACCTTGGCCGATATAAAGCTTTAGAATTAATTCCGCCTGTCAAACGAGGGCCTGTTTGTTAATAGGCATTCATACTTGCATCCTCATGTTCTTGCTTGACGTCATCTTCCACTGCCTTCCAAGTTCTAATACTAAAGAACACACGTACTAAGGAGTGTTAAGGTTCCAACATGGAAATAGCTACTTCTTTGGAAATAGCCAGCATTCTAAGTGGTGCTTACAAATAGAATACGTTACATAAACACAGTTGCTGCTTTTAAGCATGACACATTTCTAAACCATCACACTGTGAGGTGTGATTATGTGGTTTCTGACACTGTACATTCTTATAAAGTAGCTCTTTTAAATATATATATATATATGTGTGTGTGTGTGTGTGTGTGTGTGTGTATGTGTATGTGTATGTGTACAGGGTGAGTCAACAGTCTCAGGACCCCCTTTTATTTCCAAAAGGTAAAATGACGTATCTGAACACTCCAGCAAGTCACGGGTGAGGGGGCCTATCTTTTAGGCTATGTCCCGAACATCTTGGATCAAGGGCAAGTTTGAACTGAGCCTTCAGATCTGTGTTCAGCACCAGGGACAGCACGCTGAACATGTTGTTCAATGTGGTTGTTGTTGTAACTTTCTGTGTTGATATCGTTTGAACCACAAGAGATATTACAAATCTGATTACATCAATCAATTTCTGAGACACTTCTGGTCTTCTTTGATCTGCTACACGACCACCTTCCGACCACCACATGTTAGCAACCACCTTGGACACTGTAGCAACAGCTTAGCAAAGCATAAGCAACCACCTGAAACTCTATAGCAACAGCCTAGCAACATACTGGCAACAACCTGGGATACTCAAGCAATAGCATAGCAAAGCATTATTAACAACTTGGAACACTATAGCAGTTACCTAGCAACATGCTGGCAACCACCTGGGATACTACAGCAATGGCCTAGCAAAGCACTATCAACAACCTTGAACACTGTAGCAGTTACCTAGCAACATATTGGCAACCACCTGAAACACTATAGCACCAGTATATTGTCACCTTGTATTTATAATTACATTGCAGGCTAATTTTATTCTTCATTTCGGTTCATATTCTGTTCTGCTTTGTTTTGAATCGTGCCGTTCCACAGTGAGGCTCTCTGAGCGGCTACTCGTATGATCATCAGAGCTCTATAAATATAAAAGGTTCAGGATTAAAATGTGTCAAGTGGTGCTTACAAATAGAATACGTTACATAAACACCGTTGCTGCTTTTAAGCATGGCACATTTTTAAACCATCACACTGTGAGGTGTTAGTGTTTAAATAGACCAAATTATCTGGTTTCTGACACTGTACATCCTTATAGAGTAGCTTTTTTAAACCACACACACACACACATACACACATACACATATACACTACTGCTCAAAAGTCTGGGATCACAGTGAGATGTTCTTGTTTTAATGGAGTATCTTCTTCCTTAACACAACAATGGACTGACGGGTCTCTAAAGAAAGTTGTTTCTTTCTGGTCATTGTGAGTCGGTCAGCAAGTCATCAACTGCTGATCTTCAGATACTAAACTAACCTAGAATGTTGTTCCCTTTTATACTCACTTATTAGTAGAACGTTTTTCAGCTGTGATCACAATTGAACAAGAGTGTCCTAACAACCAATTAGTCCAATAACATCCTTAACTTGGATTGGTGGCCGTACCAGGAGATTTAGACAGAGGACTGAGAATTACTGATAATAGAACTATATGTAAAAAAAGCCTCTATACAAAAATAGACTTTAAAACAAACATTTTTATTCTTTAAAAATCATCTGATACACTTACATTAATTGTGGACAATATTGTTTGTGAATTGCATGAAAATTGCTTGAAATAAAATTCTAAAGTGATCCTAAACTTCTAAACACCATCTTGGATCAAGGGCAAGTTTGAACTGAGCCTTCAGATCTGTGTTCAGCACCAGGGACAGCACGCTGAACATGTTGTTCAATGTGGTTGTTGTTGTAACTTTCTGTGTTGATATCATTTGAACCACAAGAGATACTACAAATCTGATTACATCAATCAATTTCTGAGTAAGTTCTGGTCTTCTTTGATCTGCTACACGACCACCTTCCCATTGGAGAAACTTGCTCTTGATCCAATAAAGTGGCTTTCAAGATGGCAGTCATGTTCGGGACATAGCCTAAAACATAAGCCCCCTCACCCGTTACTTACTGGGGTATTCGGGGTGTCCTGAGACTTTTGACTTATGCTGGATGTGTGTATATATGTATGTAAGCATATATGTATGTATATATATATGAACAAACATGGAGCACAGTGGCTTGCAGAAGTTTGGGTACCTGTGGTCAAAATATCTGATACTGGTGGTGTGTGTTAGTAGTAGATTGTGTTGTGCTGGTGTGAGTGGATCAGACACAGCAGTGCTGCTTTTGAAGTGTCACCTTCTCAGTGTCACTGCTGGACTGAGAATCATCCCCAACCAAAACTATCCGGACAGCAGTGTCCTGTGGGCGGCGTCCTGTGTGCACTGATGAAGAACTAGAGGAACACAAACTGTGCAGCAGCAGATGAGCTACTGTCTCTGACTCTACATCTACAAGGTGGACTAGCAAGTAGTAGGAGTGTCTAATAGAGTGGACAGTGAGTGGACACAGTGTTTAAACACTCCAGCAGCAGCACTGCTGTGTCTGAGTGAGTGGAGCTGATACAGTGAGTGTAGATACGAGGAGGTGTTTAATGTTAGAGCTGATGTGTGTGTATGTACTGGACTGTTTCTTTAAGTAGTTCTCGTGTGGGTTTGTTTATAAGACAGAACTTGAGAGTGGCATTTGGACACTTTCTCCACCGCTGCTTCACTGCTCCTTCTCTATCTCTCTCTCTCTCTCTCTCTCTCTCTCTCTCTCTCTCTCTCTCTCTCTCTCTCTCTCTCTCCCCTCGCTGGATGAAAGTGTTGCTTCTCTCCTGACTAAAGTCAATCTGGACTGGTGTCTGTGCTCTGGGGAAACAGAACAGAGAGGAGAGGAGATGAAAAAACACAGAGTGAAGGGGGGAGTCAGAAAGACCCACTCGGTCCAACTCAATCAGGACGACCACAGGGATCAGGGTGGACGTGTGAGTTCCTCTGTCAGTCTCAGTGAAGCCGAAGAGCAGGTCAGAGAGCAGCCTGATGGAGTCACACCCATCTACTGGAGAGAGAGAGAGAGAGAGAGAGAGAGAGAGAGAGAGAGAGAGAGAGAGAGAGAGAGAGAGAGAGAGAGAGAGAGAGAGAGAGAGAGAGAGAGAGAGAGAGAGAGAGAGGGGGAGCTGAGTGTATCTAAGTAAACTGTAATTCCATATAGATGCTTACATAAATGCTATATGGCCAAAAGTATGTGGACGCTTCACCATTACACCTATTTTAAAGGAGGGTGTCTGTGGGAGTTTGTGCCCATTATTAAGGTCAGGCACTGATGCTAGCCGAGAAGGTTTGGCTCATGATTGACGTGTCCAGTGAGGTTGAGGCCAGGTCCATCGGAGTTTCTCCATACCTAATACTTCAAACCAGGTCTTCGCCAAACTGCTGCTAGAGGTATATAACTGTACTGTATGAAATAGCTGTAGCATTAACATAACCTTCCCTGGAGCCCAAGCCTTGAAACCCTCCAGATCATTATCCCCCCTCCACCCAACTTTAGTGCTTTACTCCACTCCAGAGTCCAATGGTGGAGCTTTACTCCACTCCAGAGTCCAGTGGTGGGGCTTTACACCACTCCAGAGTCCAGTGGTGGGGCTTTACACCATTCCAGAGTCCAGTGGTGGAGCTTTACACCCCTCCACAGTCCAGTGGTGGAGCTTTACACCCCTCCAGAGTCCACTGGTGAAGCTATATACCTCCAGAGTTCAAGGATTGGAGCTTTACACCACTCCGTAGTCCAGTGGTGGAGCTTCACACCCCTCCACAGTCCAGTGGTGGAGCTTTACACCCCTCCAGAGTCAACTGGTGAAGCTATATACCTCCAGAGTTCAAGGGTTGGAGCTTTACTCCATGCCAAACTCCAGTGGTGGAGTTTACAGAGCTCCAGACGATGCTTGGCATTGTGCATCTTAGGCTTGTGTGCTGCTGCTCGGCCTGGAGACCAATTTCATGAAGTTCCCAATACACAGTTCTTGTTCTGTTGTTGCTTCCAGAGGCCGCAGTGAGGGATTCAATGGAGAATAGACACTATATGCTTAAGCACTCAGCAGTCATGCTTTCATGACTAAGCTGTTGTAGCTCATAGATGCTTTCACTTCACAATAATAGTGCTTACAGTTGTCCAGGGCAGCTCTAGTAGGACATTCTACCGCAAGTATTAGTCTATGTAGGTTTCTTGGCTTTGTACCACCTTTTAGCAATGACTGTGGCTGGAAACACTTGAAGTTGATCATTAGAAATTTTCTGGCTGGTCTTTGTATCTGAAAGCTTTGTTTTAGTTCTATTTTAGATTTTCTTCCTAAAAGACTTCTTTCCAAGTGTCACCCACTTGGGTTTGATGAAGCCCTGTGTGTGTGTGTGTGTTTTCTGAGGCTGAAAAGGTGCCGGGAGAAAAAACAGCCTGATCACGAGGACAGAAGCCAATTTCTGCACTTCTTTTTTTCAGCAAAACCTATTCAAGCAAACCACTGAGTCCAATTAAACGGCCATTACACTGAAACTCGGTCTGTTCCAGCTTTTATTTGTCACAGAGGATTTTTTTTCCTACCTCCATTTCCCCCTCTTCTCACTCTTCCCTTCAACTTGGTTTTAAGTGACTCTTTCAAACAGGAGAAAATAACTTGGCAGGATTAGTAGGTTCAGATTCGTTCCTTTCCTGCTCCAGACAAACGTCTGGTTGAATGTTGGTTGAATCAGGTCCTGACTAGCCGGCAGAGGCTGAGCTTAATTAGCCAGTGCTGCTACTGCTTGATGTGATGTTATAGCTCATCACTCAGCGGCTGTTCTTTAATAAATCCTGGCCGAAGAAGGGTGGAGAGCGCAGAGTCAACGTCATTTATCCCAGTCTTAACATTAAGAGGGCTGTAGTTTATATTAACTGCCATTAAAAACTATAACATCCGTTATATCAATGTATACAATGAATTTTCATAAAATAACTGAATAGCTGTTTAATCAGCGACACTTAGTGACCGCTTCCCAAACAGATTGAGGATGAATGTATAGATATGCTATATAATTTAATTTATATAAATTGACAGCTTCGAGTCTTTTTTTATATTTTTTTTTATCATTCTGTCTATGTAGAAGTACACAGTGGAGTGAGAGTATGAGTGTGAGAGGGTTTTGAGAGTATGAGTGTGAGAGGGTTTGAGAGTATGAGTGTGAGTAGGTTTAAGAGTATGAGTGTGAGTAGGTTTAAGAGTATGGGTGTGAGTTGGTTTGAGAGTATGAGTGAGAGAGGGTTTTGAGAGTATGAGTGTGAGTAGGTTTAAGAGTATGAGTGTGAGTAGGTTTAAGAGTATGGGTGTGAGTTGGTTTGAGAGTATGAGTGAGAGAGGGTTTTGAGAGTATGAGAGGGTTTTGAGAGTATGAGTGCGAGAGGGTTTTGAGAGTATGAGTGTGAGAGGGTTTTGAGAGTATGAGTGTGAGAGGGTTTTGAGAGTATGAGTGTGAAGTTTTGAGAGTATGAGTGTGAGTTGGTTTGAGAGTATGAGTGTGAGAGGGTTTGAGAGTATGAGTGTGAGGGGGTTTGAGAGTATGAGTGTGAGAGGGTTTGAGAGTATGAGTGTGAGAGGGTTTGAGAGTATGAGTGTGAGGGGGTTTGAGAGTATGAGTGTGAGAGGGTTTGAGAGTATGAGTGTGAGTAGGTTTGAGAGTATGAGTGTGAGTAGGTTTGAGAGTATGAGAGTTAGTGTGAGTATGTGAGGGGTTTAGAGTATGAGTGTGAGTAGGTTTGAGGTGTATGAGTTGTGAGTGGTTTGAGAGTATGAGTAGTGAGGGGCTATGAGAGTCCTGAGGGGGTTTGAGAGTATGAGTGTGAGTGAGGTTGAGAGTGGAGTGGTAATTGAGAGGAGTGAGGTGAGTGTGAAGTACGAAAGTTGAGGTTTGTGAGAGTTGTAGTATAGTGGGTTTGAGAGTACGAGTGTGATGAGTATGAAGTGTGAGTGTGAGTGGGTATGAGAGTATGAGGTGTGAGTAGGTTTGAGTGTATGATGTGGTGAGTGTTGAGTAGACGAGTGTTAGTAGGTTTGAGAGTATGAGTGTGAGGGTTTGAGAGTATGAGTATGAGGGGGTTTGAGAGTATGAGTGTGAGTGGAATTGAGAGTATGAGTGTGAGTGGAATTGAGAGTATGAGTGTGAGTAGGTTTGAGAGTATGAGTGTGAGTGGGTTTGAGAGTATGAGTAGGGAGTGGGTTTGAGTGTATGAGTGTGATAGGTTGAGAGTATATAGTGTGAGAGGGTTTGTAGTATGAGTTGTGAGGGGGTATGAGAGTTATGAGTGTGAGTGGAATTGAGAGCTGAGATGTTGTGAGGGTTTGAGAGTTGATGAGTGTGAGTAGGTTTGAGAGTATGAGTGTGAGGAGGTTTGAGAGTAGGAGTATGAGTTTGAGAGTATGAGTGTGAGGGAAAGTGTGAGAGTAATGAGTGTGAGGAGGTTTGAGAGCATGATGTGTGAGAGGGTTTGAGAGTATGATGTGATGAGGTTGAAGTGTGAGGGGTATAGGGTATGTGTGTGAGTGATTTGAGAGTATGAGTGTGAGGAGGTATGAGGGTAGCGAGGTGTGAGTAGGTTTGATGAGTATGAGTGTGAGGTAGGTACTGAGAGTAGTTGAGAGTGCGAGTTATGGAGTGAGAGTGTGTGAGTGAGTTGCGAGGTGATGTAGGTTTGAAGAGGTATGAATGTAGGAGGGAGGTGTTTAGAGAGTATCGAGTGTGAGATTTGGTTTGGGAGTTGATGTGAGTAGGTATGAGAGTATGATGTGAGAGGTTTTGAGAGTATGATTGTGAGAGGGTTTGAGAGTGATGAGTGAGTGAGTAGGTTTAGTGAGTGCATGAGTGTGAGTAGGTTGAGAGTATGAGGAGTGGTTGAGGTTTGTGAGAGAGTATGAGAGTTGAGAGTTTGAGAGTATGAGTGTGAGTGTTTGAGAGTGATGAGGTGTGAGAGGTTTTGAAGTGATGAGTGTGAGGGGTTGTGAGAGTAGAAAGTGTGAAGTTTTGAGAGTTATGAGTGTGGGGTGGGTTTGAGAGTATGAGTGTGAGAGGTTTGAGATGTATGATGTGAGAGTGTTGAGAGTATGAGTGTGAGAGGTTTTGGAGTGTATGAGTGTGGAGGTGTTTGAGAGTATAGTGTGAGGGTTGAGAGTATGAGTGTTGAGTAGGGTTTGAGAGTATGAGTGTGAGAGGGTGTTTGAGAGTATGCAGTTGTGAGTGGTTTGAGAGTATAGTGTGAGGGGGTTTGAGAGTATTAGTGTGAGGTTTGGAGTATGAGTGTATGGGTTTGGAGAGTATGAGTGTGAGTGGTTTGTAGAGTATGATGTTGAGGAGGGTTTGAGAGTACGAGTGTGAGCTATGAGAGTGTTGAGAGTTGAAGTTGTAGATGTAGGAGTGTGAGTGTATGGTGTGAAAGGTGAGGGTTTGAAGTGATGTAGGTTTGAGAGTAGAGTATGAGGTTTGAGATATGAGTGTGAGTGGGTGTGAGAGGTACGAGTGTGAGTGGTTTGAGAGTATGAGTGTGTGAGTGTTTGAGAGTATGAGTGTGAGTTGGTTTGAGAGTATGAGTGTGAGAGTGTTTGAGAGTATGAGTGTGAGAGGGTTTGAGAATATGTGTGTGAGGGGTTTTGAGAGTATGAGTGTGAGGGAGGGTTGAGAGTACGAGTGTGAGTAGGTTTGAGAGTATGGAGTTGTGAGGAAAGTTGTAGATATGAGTATGAGTGTGAGTAGTACGGGTGTGATGGGTTATGGATGAGGTGTGAGGGGGTTTGAGAGTCACGGAGTGTGAGTAGGTTTGAGAGTACGAGTGTGAGAGATTAGTGTTATGAGTGTGATGTATTGAGAGTATTTTTGTGAGTAGGGTTTTTGAGAGTACGAGTGTGAGAAGGGTTTGTGAGTATGAGTGTGATAGGTTTGGAGAGTATGAGTGTGAGGGGGTTGAGAGTGATGTTGTGAGTGAGTTGAGAGTATGATGTGTGAGTAGGTTTGAGAGTATGCGTGAGTGTTTGAGAGGAGTGTTGAGAGTGTTTGAATATGATGTGAGAGGTTTGAGAGTATGAGTGTGAGTGGGGTTTGAGAGTATGAGTGTGATGGGTAGGTTGTGAGGTGTGGAGTGTATGAGTGTAGGTTTGAGAGTATGAGTGTGAGTAGGGTTTGAGAGTATGAGTGTGAGTAGGGTTTGTGAGTATGAGTGTGAGTGGAGGGTATGAGAGTGTGAGGAGGTTTGAGAGTATGAGTGTAGTAGGTTTAGAGTATGAGTGTGAGAGGGTTTGAGGTATGAGTGTGAGTAGGTTTGAGAGTATGAGTGTGAGAGGTTTGAGAGTATGAGTGTGAGGGTGTTGAGAGTGCGAGTGTGATGTAGAGTGTGAGTGTGAGTAGTGTGAGAGTATGAGTGTCGAGAATTTTGAGAGTATGAGTGAGAGAGGTTTGAGAGTATGAGTGTGAGAAGTTTTGAGAGTATAAGTGTGAGAGGGTTTGATAGTATGAGTGTGAGTAGGTTTGAGAGTACGAGTGTGTGAGTTTGAGTGGAGTATGAGTGTGAGGGTGTTTGATGAGTATGAGTGTTTGAGAGTATGGTTGTTTTTGAGGTAGAGTGTGAGTAGGTTGTGAGAGTATGAGTGTGAGTGAGGTTGAGAGTATGAGTGTGAGGGGGTTTGAGAGTATGAGTGTGAGTAGGTTTGAGAGTACGAGTGGTGAGGTAGGTTTGAGAGTATGAGTGTGAGGGGTTTGAGAGTCTGCGAGTGTGAGGTAGAGTGTGAGAGGTTGAGAGTGTGAGTGGAGGAGTTTTAGAGTTATGAGTGTGAGTAGGTTTGATGAGTAGAGTGGTGAGGCGGTTTGAGAGTATGAGTTGTGAGTAGTTGAGAGTATGTGAGTGTAGGTAGGTTTAAGAGTATGAGTGTGAGACGTGTTTGAGAGTATGGTGTGAGAGGGTTTGAGAGTACGAGTGTGAGTAGGTTTGAGAGTATGAGTGTGAGTAGGTTTGAGAGTATGAGTGTGAGGGGGTTTGAGAGTACGAGTGTGAGTAGGTTTGAGAGTATGAGTGTGAGGAGGTTTGAGAGTATGAGTGTGAGTAGGTTTGAGAGTATGAGTGTGAGTAGGTTTGAGAGTATGAGTGTGAGGAGGTTTTGAGAGTATGAGTGTGAGAGGGTTTGAGAGTACGAGTGTGAGTAGGTTTGAGAGTATGAGTGTGAGAGGGTTTGAGAGTATGAGTGTGAGAGGGTTTGAGAGTATGAATGTGAGGAGTTGAGAGTATGAGTGTGAGTTTGAGAGTAGAGTGTAGTAGGTTGAGAGTATGAGTGTGAGGAGGTTGAGTACGATGTGAGTGTGAGTAGAGTTTGAGAGGTTTGAGAGTATGAGTGAGGAGTGTTTGAGAGTATGAGTGTGAGGGGTTTGAGAGTACGATTGTGAGTAGGGTTTGTGAGGTATGAGTGTGAGTAGGTTTGAGAGTATGAGTGTGAGAGTGTTTGAGAGTATGAGTGTGAGTAGGTTTGAGAGTATGAGTGTGAGTAGGTTTGAGAGTATGAGTGTGAGTGGGTTTTGAGAGTATGAGTGTGAGTAGGTTTTAAGAGTATGAGTGTGAGAGGGTTTAGAGTATGAGTGTGAGAGGGTTTTGAGAGTACGTGTGTGAGTAGGTTTGAGAGTATGAGTGTGAGAGTGTTTAGAGAGTATGAGGTGAGTGGGTATGAGAGTTGTGAGTTTGAGGAGTATGAGTGTGAGAGGGTTTGAGAGTATGAGTGTGAGTAGGTATGAGAGTATGAGTGTGAGATAGTTTGAGAGTATGAGTGTGAGTGGTATGAGAGTATGAGTGTGAGTTTGAGAGTATGATGATGAGTATGAGTGTGAGGGGGTTGATGAGTATGAGTGTGAGTGGTTTGAGAGTATGGAGTGTGAGTAGGTTTGAGAGTTATGAGTGTGAGGGGGTTTGGAGAGTATGAGTGTGAGGGGGTTTGAGAGACCGAGTGTGAGTAGGTTTGAGAGTATGAGTGTGAGTAGTTGGTTTGAGAGTACGAGTGTGAGTTGGTTTGAGAGTATGAGTGTGAGGAGATTTGAGAGTATGAGTGTGAGAGGGTTTGAGAGTACGAGTGTGAGTAGGTTTGAGAGTATGAGTGTGAGTAGGTTTGAGAGTACGGGTAGTGAGTGGAGTGTTTTAAGAGTATGAGTGTGCGAGGGTTTGAGAGTAGAGTGTGTGAGTAGGTTTGAGAGTATGAGTGTGAGAGTGTTTGAGAAGTATGAGTGTGAGAGGTTTGGTAGTATGAGTCGAGTGTGAGGAGGTTTGAGAGTATGAGTGTGAGGGGGTTTGAGAGTACGAGTGTGAGTAGGTTTGAAAGTACGAGTGTGAGTAGGTTTGAGAGTATGAATGTGAGGAGGTTTAAGAGTATGAGTGTGAGTTGGTTTGAGAGTACGAGTGTGAGTAGGTTTGAGAGTATGAGTGTGAGTAGGTTTGAGAGTATGAGTGTGAGTTGGTTTGAGAGTATGAGTGTGAGTAGGTTTGAGAGTATGAGTGTGAGTAGGTTTGAGAGTATGAGTGTGAGTGGGTTTGAGAGTATGAGTGTGAGAGGTGTTTGAGAGTATGAGTGTGAGTAGGTTTGAGAGTATGAGTGTGAGAGGGTTTGAGAGTATGAGTGTGAGAGGGTTTGAGAGTACGAGTGTGAGTAGGTTTGAGAGTATGAGTGTGAGGGGGTTTGAGAGTACGAGTGTGAGTAGGTTTGAGAGTATGAGTGGTTTGAGAGTATGAGTGTGAGAGGGTTTGAGAGTATGAGTGTGAGTAGGTTTGAGAGTACGAGTGTGAGGAGGTTTGAGAGTATGAGTGTAAGGAGGTTTGAGAGTATGAGTGTGAGAAGTTTTGAGAGTATGAGTGTGAGAGGGTTTGAGAGTATGAGTGTGAGTAGGTTTGAGAGTATGAGTGTGAGTAGGTTTGAGAGTATGAGTGTGAGGGGTGTGTTGAGGGTGATGAGATGTGAGGGAGGGTTGAGAGTATGAGTGTGAGTAGGTTTGGAGAGTGTGAGTGGTGAGTTAGGTTTGAGAGTATGTATGTGTTTGAGGAGGGTTTAAGAGTGATGAGTGTGAGTAGGGTTTGAGAGGATGTAGGGTGTGAGTAGGGTTTGAGAGTATGAATGTGAGAGGAGGTTTTTGAGAGTATGAGTGTGTAGAGGGTTTGAGAGTATGATGAGTGAGAGTAGTTTGATGAGTGATGAGTGTGAGGGTTTTAGAGAGTGATGAGTTGTGAGAGGGTTTGAGAGTATCGAGTGTGTGGTAGGTTTAGAGAGTATGAGTGTGAGGAGGGTTTGAGAGTATGAGTAGTTTGTGAGGTGTTGAGAGTAGAGTGTGAGATAGGTTTGAGAGTATGAGTGTGAGAGGGTTGAGAGTATGAGTGTGAGGGAGGTTTGAGAGTAGGGTGTGAGGGTTTGAGAGTATGAGTGTGAGAGATAGTTTTGAGAGTGATAGATGTGAAGATGTGTGAGTTTGTTTGAGGTATGGGTGTGAAGTTGTACGAGTGTGTGAGTGGTTTGAGAGGTATGAGTGTGAGGGGGTTTGAGAGTGCGAGTGTGAGTAGTTTGAGATACGAGTGTGAGAGGTTTGAGTTTGAGTGTGAGGAGGGTTTGAGAGTATGAATGTGAGTTGTTTGAGAGTATGAGTGTGAGTAGGTTTGAGAGTATGAGTAGTGAGAGTATGAGGTGTATGAGTGTGAGTGAGGTTTAAGAGTATGAGTGTGAGAGGTTTGTGAGTACGAGTGTGAGGTAGGTTTGAGAGTATGAGTGTGAGAGTTTGAGAGTATGATGTGAGAGTTGTTTGAGTGTGAGTGGTAGTGAGTACGATGGTGTGAGGTTTGAGAGTATGAGTGTGAGAGGTTTTTGAGAGTATGAGTGTGAGAGGGTTTGAGAGTGATGAGTAGTAGTGTAGAGTGGTGATAGGTTTGAGAGTATGAGTGTGAGAGTGTTTGAGAGTATGAGTGTGAGTAGGTTTGAGAGTACGAGTGTGGAGAGTTTGTGCGAGTATGAGTGTGAGAGGTATTGAGAGTATGAGTGTAGAGGGTTGAGAGTATGTAGTGTGAGTTTGAGAGTAGAGTGTGAGAGGTTTGAGAGTACGAGTGTGAGAGTGGAGTGTGAGGTGTAGGGTTTGAGTGCGAGTTGAGTGGTTTGAGAGTACGAGTGTGAGTAGGTTTGAGAGTATGAATGTGAGGAGGTTTGAGAGAGTACGAGTGTGAGTAGAGGTTTGAGAGTTTGGAGGTGTGAGGAGGGTTTGAGAGTACGAGGGTGAGTTGAAGAGTACGAGTGTGAGTAGGTTTGAGAGTATGAGTGTGAGTAGGTTTGAGAGTATGAGTGTGAGAGTGTTTGAGAGTATGAGTGTGAGAGTGTTTGAGAGTATGAGTGTGAGGGGGTTTGAGAGTACGAGTGTGAGTAGGTTTGAGAGTACGAGTGTGAGTAGGTTTGAGAGTATGAGTGTGAGGAGGTTTAAGAGTATGAGTGTGAGGAGGGTTTGAGAGGCTGAGTGTGAGGAGGTTTGAGAGTATGAGTGGTGAGGGTTTAGAGAGTATGAGTGTGAGAGGGAGTTTGAGAGTAAACGAGTGTGAGCAGGTTTGAGAGTATGAGTGTGAGTAGGTTTTGAGAGTATGGAGTGTTGAGTTTTGAGAGTACGAGTGTGAGTAGTTTTGAGAGCTATGAGTGTGTGTGTAGGTTTGAGAGTGATGATGTGTGAGGCGTCGTTTGTGAGTACGAGTGTGTGTAGGTTTGGATGAGTACGAGTGTGTGTGAGTGTGTTTGAGAGGTATGAGTGTGAGTTTTGAGAGTACGAGTGTGAGTTGAGTGTGAGCGTTTGAGTGGTGAGTAGGTTTTGTGAGTATGAGTGTGAGAGTGGTTTGAGAGTACGGGTGTGAGTAGGGTTTGTGAGTACGAGTGATGAGAGTGGTTTGTGTGTACCGTGTAGTGTGCGGCGGTATGAGAGTGTGAGTTTGAGTATGTGAGTGTGAGTTGTTTGAGAGTATGAATGTGAGAGTTTGATAGTAGTGAGTGTGTGTAGGTTTGAGAAGTACGAGTGGTGAGAGGGTTGAGAGCTATGGAGTGGTGTGGGTGGTCTTGAGTGTTTCGAGTGTGAGGAGGTTTGAGAGTACGAGTGTGGTTTATGTTTGAGAGTATGAGGTGAGGAGGTTTGACGAGTACGAGTGTGAGTAGGTCTTTGTGAGTATGATGTGTGAGTAGGTTTGAAGTATGAGTGTGAGAGGGGTGAAGTATGGATGTGAGTGTTTGAGAGTATGAGTGTGAGTAGGTTTGAGAGTACTGAATGTGAGGGGTTTGAGAGTATGAGTGTGAGATGGGGTTTGAGAGTATGAGTGTGAGTAGGTTTAGAGTATGAGTGTGAGGGGTTTGAGAGTACGAGTGTGAGTAGTTTGAGAGTACGAGTGTGAGGGGGTATTTGAGAGTATGAGTGTGAGTAGGTTTGAGAGTACGAGTGTGAGTAGGTTTGAGAGTACGAGTGTGAGTAGGTTTGAGAGTATGAATGTGAGGAGGTTTAAGAGTATGAGTGTGAGTTGGTTTGAGAGTACGAGTGTGAGTAGGTTTGAGAGTACGAGTGTGAGTAGGTTTGAGAGTATGAGTGTGAGTAGGTTTGAGAGTATGAGTGTGAGAGTGTTTGAGAGTATGAGTGTGAGAGTGTTTGAGAGTATGAGTGTGAGGGGTTTGAGAGTATGAGTGTGAGTGGTTTGAGAGTATGAGTGTGAGTGAGGTTTAAGAGTATGAGTGTGATGTGAGGTTTGAGAGTACGAGTGTGAGTAGTTTGAGAGTAATGAGTGTGAGTAGGTTTGAGGAGTAGGATGTAAGGTTTGGATGAGAGGTAGAGGTTTGAGAGTATGAGTGTGAGAGGGTTTGAGAGTATGAGTGTGAGAGGGTTTTGAGGGATGATGTGTGTGAGTGAGGGTTTGAGAGTATGAGTGTGGGTCAGGTTTGAGAGTGTGAGTATGAGTAGGTTTGGTAGAGTATAGTGTAGGTGGTGAGAGTGTGAGTAGGTTTAAGAGGATGATGTGAGAGTGTTTGAGAGTAATGAGTGTGAGTGGTTTGAGAGTATGAGTGTGAGTGGGTTTGAGAGTATGAGTGTGAGTAGGTTTGAGGAGTACGATGTGAGGGAGGGTTTGAGAGTACGAGTGAGTGGGTTGTGAGTAGTGATGTGAGATGGGTTTTGAGAGAGGAGTGTGAAGGGGTTTGAGTAGTATGAGTGGTGAGTAGGTTTGAGAGTTCGAGTGTGAGTAGGTTTTAGTATGAGTGTTGAGTAGATGATGTGTGTAGTTGAGAGTATGAGTGTGATGGGTGGGTGAGAGTATGATTACGATGTGTATGTGCATGTAGGTTTGAGAGTACGATGTGTGAGTAGGTTTGTAAGAGTGAGGGTGTGAGCAGGGTATTGAGGAGTATGAGTGTGAGTAGGTTGAGAAGTATGAATGTGAGTAGGTTTGGAGAGTATGAGTGTGAGTGTGGTTTGAGAGTATGAGTGTGAGGGAGGTTGTGAGATAGACATGTGAGGAGGTTTGAGAGTATGAGTGTGAGGGGGTTTGAGAGTATGATGTGTGAGTAGGTTTGAGAGTAGGAGTGTGAGTGAGTTTGAGAGTACGAGTGTGAGTAGGGTTGTTGAGAGTACGAGTGTGAGTGGTTTGAGAGTACAGTGTGAAGTAGGTTTTGAGAGTATGAGTGTGAGGAGGTTTGAGAGTATGGAGTGTGGGATGGTTTGAGAGTACGAAGTGTGAGTAGGTTTGAGAGTATGATGTGTGAGTAGGGTTTGAGAGTATGAGTGTAGTGTTGAGTATAGTGTGAGGGGTTTGTGAGTATGAGTGTGAGCGTTTGAGAGTATGAGTGTGAGGGGGTTTGAGGAGTATGAGTGTGAGAGGGTTTGAGAGTACGAGTGTGAGTAGGTTTGAGAGTATGAGTGTGAGAGTGAGAGTATGAGTGTGAGTTGGTTTGAGAGTACGAGTGTGAGTAGGTTTGAGAGTATGAATGTGAGAGTGTTTGAGAGTATGAGTGTGAGTAGGTTTGAGAGTATGAATGTGAGAGTGTTTGAGAGTATGAGTGTGAGTAGGGTTGAGAGTATGAGTGTGAGTAGGTTTGAGAGTATGAGTGTGAGTGAGGTTTGAGAGTATGAGTGTGAGTAGGTGTTTGAGGGTATGAGTGTGAGTTTGAGTGTATGAGTGTGAGTAGGTTTGAGAGTATGAGTGTGAAGAGTGTTTGAGAGTTGAGTGTGTGTTTGGTTTGAGAGTATGAGTGTGAGTAGGTTTGGGAGTATGATGCGAGGAAGGTTTCAGTGTATTGAGTGTGAGTTTGGTTTTGAGAGTATGTAGTGTGAGTAGGTTTGAGAGTATGAATGTGAGGAGGTTTGAGAGTATGAGTGTGAGTTGGTTTGAGAGTATGAGTGTGAGCGAGAAAGGCAGTAGAGGTGTGCTGGGCTCTCTTGGTTATATTGTTGGTGTTGAAGGAGCAGCTGAGGTTCTCAGTGATGTGGACTCTAATGGAATCACCCTCACAGCTACAGAAGGTTCCTCTGAGTTTTATAAGAGGTATCAAGTATTTACAGTTATTACTGTGTAATAAGTGAGTAATAAGCTGCGTAATAGGCCTAGTTTTTTAAAGGACTTTAATAATTGCCTTCTGTTTATTATGGTCCAAGTATCCTGCCAATGCTCTTTTGACTGAAAGCAATCAAATCCTCACAGCAAGACTTCCAACCTCCAGTGTCAAGCCTTGCCTGAGGAGTAGAGGCTGTTAATCTAAATCTAAAAAGTGGTGATCAGATCTGGAGGCAGATGATTGGTCTGTGGGGTAATTCTTTAAGAGCTGCGCAGTAATAGCTTCACGCAGGAATCAGTTCATACACAGATCTGCCAGTAAATTGCTTCTATATGATTGAAAAGGTTGAGCCGGTTTTAACGGCAGTGCATGCGCCGGAGCTCATCTTTGATCCCGTTTGCGTGTTTGATGAATGTCATTATCGGTGTGACTGAAGTTCCCGGCTTTGAGAGAAATTTCCCGGCTTGGTGTTGAGGGAATAAAGGTGGCGCAAAGCCTCGCCGCACACCGCAGAGTCAAAACACATTATTCATAATTCCTACTCAAATAATTCTTTCAAATATATCTTTAATGAATTCGTCGATCTCGTCTCTGCCTGAAGTAGAAAAGTGCTCTTTGTTGAGTGCCAGTCTTTTAAGTGCTAATCTGAGTGCAGATGTGACATCCGGGGGGGCGCCATGCTGAGAGAACCCAAGATCTCTCTTAAACCTTGATTAGCCAGAGAGAACGTTGGTAGATTTCATCCACAACTTCCTTCACGAGTTGAAGAATCTTGTGTAGGTGTTCACCCACCCGTCCCAATCACTGAATTCAGGTGTTCCAATCACTTCCAGCTCCTAGTCCTGCAGACTGCTTCTACACACATTAGTAAAGAATGGGTCTCTCTCAGGAGTTCAGTGAACTCCAGCGTGGTACCGTGATAGGACGCCACCTGTACACCAAGTCCAGTGGTGAAGTTTCCTCACTACTAAATATTCCACAGTGGACTGTCAGTGGTGTTAGAACAAAGTGGAAGTGATTGAGAACGACAGCAACTCCGCCACCAAGTGGTAGAACACGTACAATGACAGAGCAGGTCAGCGGATGCTGAGGAGCATAGTGCACAGAGGTCACCAACTTTCTACAGAGTCAATCACTACAGACCTCCAAACTTCATGTGGTCTTCAGATCAGCTCAAGAACAGAGCGTAGAGAGCTTCATGGAATGGGTCTCCATGGCCGAGCAGCTGCATCCAAGCCTGGGTTTGCCGGTTGCCAGGAGCCTGACTGCATTGTGCCGAGTGTAAAGTTTGGTGGAGGGGGGATTATGGTGTGGGTTGTTTTTTAGGAGGTGGGCTCGGACCCTCAGTTCCAGTGAAAAGAACTCCTAATGCTTCAGTAGACCAAGAGATTCTGGAGAACATGCTCCCAACTTTGTGGGGATTGTTTTAGGACGGCCCTTTCAGTGCCCACCAGTGCACAGAGCAGCTTTATAAAGTCATGGAGGAGCAAGTTTGGCGTAGAAGAACTTGACTGGCCTGCACAGAGTCCTGACCTAAATCTGATAGAACACCTTTGGGATGAATTAGAGCGGAGACTGTGAGCCAGACCTTCTCATCCAACATCAGTGTCTGACCTCACAGATGGTCTTCTGGAAGAACGGTCAAACATTCCCATAAGCACTCTCCTAAATCGTGTGGAGAGCCTTCCCAGAAGAGCTGAAGCTGTTATAGCTGCAAATGTTGGGCCAACATCATATTAAATCCTATAGATTAAGAATGGGACGTCACTCAAGTTCATGACCTCAACCTGATAGAACACCTTGATGAATTAGAATCGAGACTGTGAGCCAGACCTTCTTAAGGTGAGGCAGGAATTTTCCAAAGTGGGAACTTCTAAACCAATGCAGTTACATCCTGGTGCCTCAACTTCTTGCACAAACTTTTCTGTTCCACCTTAAATGCTGGAGTGTTTACATCCTGGTGCCTCAACTTCTTGTTTTAATTTCCTGTTCTACCTTAAATGGTGGAGATGTTACATCCTAGTCCCTCAACTTCTTGTTTGAACGTCCTGCAGACACCAGGTTTTGCTTTGCCAGCGAAGATGGGAAAGTTAAAGCCGGAATGTTCTGAAGTGGAAACTTCTGAACTGAAAGTAAATGAAAGTTCTGGAAGTTAATTAATTTCCGATGGAGTTAGAGGTGATGAATTGAACGGCGTCTCCACTCTCACTCTTTTAATCAGCGCTGATTAATCCATTTCTAATCAATCCCGATGCTCCTGATGTATGATTCCGGCAGCGGCCGAGCGCGCCTCCTCCTCCTCCTCGTGTTGTTCTGGACGGCACATGAGATCAGATTTTAATTACGCAACACAGTGTCTGACGTCACCGTAAAACAGAGCTAATCATATTAAATTATAAAGAACACAGTAATATGATTCAAACTCTTCATTCAGCCAGTGAGAGTGAAATGAGCTCGTCAGTGCAGCCTCTGGTTCCTCTGAGTGTTTCAGAATCAGAATCAGACTTCACTGGACAAGTATGCTCACAGACACACACACACACACACACACACACACACACACACACACACACACACACACACACACATACCCATACACACACACAGACACGCACAGACACGCACAGACACACACATACTCATACAGACAGATATACACACATACACACACACACACACACACACAGACATGCATACACACACACACACCCATACACACACATATCCATACACACACACACACACACACACAGACATACATACACACAAAGACACACATGCACAGACACACACACAGACACACGCACAGACACACACACATATCCATACACACACACACAAAGACACACACGCACAGACACACACACAGACACACGCACAGACACACACACATATCCATACACACACACACACACACACACAGACATGCATACACACACACACAAAGACACACACGCACAGACATGCACAGACATGCACAGACACACACACACACACACACACACACACACACACACACACACACACACACACAGACTAACAGACACACACACAGACAGACACACACACACACACACACACACACATATATACACACACACACACACACATACATATACACACACAGAGCCACACACAGACTCCCACACACAGACACACACACATACACACATATATACACACACATACATATACACACACACACACATATACACACACACACAGCCACACACAGACTCACACACAGACATACACACACACACACACACACACACAGGTGTGTTGTTAGGACACACTTGTTCAATTGTGATCACAGCTGAAAAACATTCTACTAATAAGTGAGTATAAAAGGGAACAACATTCTAGGTTAGTTTAGTATCTGAAGATCAGCAGTTGATGGCTTGCTGACCGACTCACAATGACCAGAAAGAAACAACTTTCTTTAGAGACCCGTCAGTCCATTGTTGTGTTAAGGAAGAAGATACTCCATTAAAACAAGAACATTTCACTGTGAACTTTGGAGCGGTAGTGTGTGGGGGTGCCTTTCTTGTTTTTTCTCCCACAGTGCACTGCACACAGCTCTCCAGAATACCTGATGAGCTGCTGACTCAGTCAGGTTAGTGAGTTCACCTGCTCGACCTCTCGGCTCAGCTGATAACATCCTGCAGTCTCTGACGACTGAGAGCCACCGGTCAGCGTCACAGTCCCCACACATCAAACAACACAGTCTGATAACCACCTTCTTTATAAACAGTGTAATAAATGATTAATAGACACACAGACTGATAACCGTCTTCTTTATAAACAGTGTAATAAATGATTAATAGACACACAGACTGATAACCACCTTCTTTATAAACAGTGTAATAAAGGAGTAATAGACATACGGCCTGATAAACATTATAAACAGTGTAATAAAGGAATAATAGACACACAGACTATAACCACCTTCTTTATAAACAGTGTAATAAATAATTAATAGACACACAGACTGATAACCATCTTCTTTATAAACAGTGTAATAAAGGAGTAATAGACATACGGCCTGATAAACATTATAAACAGTGTAATAAAGGAGTAATAGACACACAGACTATAACCATCTTCATTATAAACAGTGTAATAAAGGATTAATAGACATGTGAGCTAATATCTATCTTCTTTATAAACAGTGTAATAAATGGTTAATAGACATGTGGGCTGATATCTATCTTTATAAACAGTGTAATAAATTATTAATAGACATACGGCCTGATAACCATCTTCTTTATAAACAGTGTAATAAATGATTAATAGACATACGGCCTGATAACCATCTTCTTTATAATCAGTGTAATAAATGATTAATAGACATACGGCCTGATAACCATCTTCTTTATAATCAGTGTAATAAATGATTAATAGACATACGGCCTGATAACCATCTTCTTTATAATCAGTGTAATAAATGATTAATAGACATGTGGGATGATATCTATGTTGGTGTATTGGGTGTTCAGTGTATCAGTTTGTGCTGTTTTGATTCCAGAGAGAGAGAAAATGTGAATCAATGAGAGAACACAGTAACACCACAAACACAATCTCTCTCTCTCACTCTCTCTCTCACTCTCTCTCTCACTCTCTCTCTCTTTCTCTCACTCTCTCTCTCACTCTCACTCTCTCTCTCTCTCTCTCACTCTCTCTCTCTCTTTCTCTCACTCTCTCTCTCACTCTCACTCTCTCTCTCTCTCTCTCTCTCTCTCTCTCTCTCTCTCTCTATATATATATATATATATATATATATATATATATATATATTTATATATTTATATATACCTTCTCTCTCTCTTTATCTCTTATCTCTCTCTCTTTGTTTCTCTCACTATCTCTCTCTCTATTTCCCTCTTTTCCTTTTTCTCTCGCTTCTGTTTCTCTCTCTCTCTTTCTCTTCTCTCTTTCTCTCTACCTCTCCTCTCTCTGTCTATCTCTCTCACTATTTCTCTCTCTCTTTATCTCTCTTCTCTCTCTCTTTATTTCTCTCTTCTCTCTATTTCTCTCTCTTTTTCTCTCTGCTCTCTCTTTTTCTCTCTGCTCTATTTCTGTCTGTCTCTCCTGTTCTCTATTTATCTCTCTCTGTTTCTCTCTCTCTTTTCCTTTTTCTCTCACTTCTGTTTCTCTCTCTCTCCCTTTTTCTCTCTGTCTTTCCTCTCTCTCTTTGTCCCCATCTCTTCTTTTTCTTTTTTCTCTATCTCCTTTAACTTATTCTTTCTGTCTTCTTTGTTATTTTATGCTAATCTCTTGATTCTTCTCTTCCTCTCTCCCTCTTTCATTTTCCTTTTCCTTACTCCTGATCTTTCTTTCTTTCTTTTATTTATTTATCTATTTTTGTTTTCCTTTCAGATCCCAATATTGAGGTGTCTTCTTACAGTGGAAGGATGGACAGAAACACCTGTGGATGTTCTCAGATCTGAAGGTAGACCTTAATGTTCTCCTCTCTTGACAAGATCAAAGTGCTGTTTATCTGGTGGGGACAGAGTTAGTGGGTCTATCAGGTCACTTTTCCTCTCTAGTTTTGGAAACTCACTTATTTTGACTCCTTCCATCTACAGATAGCTTATCTAATACGTGACCTCCTCACAAGCACGCACAGGTAACAGGAGTAGCAGTAGAGTAATCGTGACTCTGTAGTGTGGATCTCCAGCCGAACGAGGAAGATGTTAAACCTTCAGTCTCTCTGGTGTCGACCATAAACTCACCCACGTACGTCAGCGCTCCTCTGCCTTCTCCTGCCTGCTCCTTCAATCAAGATCCTCTTGTTATGTAAAGACTGAGGTGGTCTGCGGACCGCTGGGTATCGATCTCTTCCTGAGTGTGTAGGTGTTTGTGATAGCTGCACTGTAACTCCCACATGCGGCTTCTCCATGTGAGCTCCTCACCACACAAAGCTGGAAACCGGCAGCGCTGCAGGACGACGCTCGTTATTCACTTCCCATTCAGACACGTTCCTCCACCATCTACAGAACGTCTGGATATTGTATGGGCAGCATTTCCTGTTTACATACAGGCAGCAATGCTGAACCACGACTACAGTAGGGCTTCAGTAGAGCTTCATCTGCTCCACACTGCCGGTCTGCTGGTATCCCAGTGGACAGCCACCTGTGGACGTGGACACGGCATCTATAAGAATCAACAAAACTGGTGTTCATGCTTTTCCTTGGCCATCATCTGAACTTCAGGACACACTGACTGGTCCGAGAAGTGTTATTAATAATAACAATATGAAAAATTATAACATGAAGACACATAGGGGGCGCTATCTCAAGCTCTCATGATATCTATGGTTTACACTGTTTGCAGTAACTCAATCAGTTTAATCAAGAAACTATGAGGAGCTTGTATGTTCTACCAAAGGTAGAAGTTCCTGTTCCAGTTTCTTGTAGCTTCTACTTAGTTTGGTGGGGCGGCCAGCTCTAGTCGTGGTTGTTCCAAACTTCTTCCAGTTAAGAATTCTGGAGGCCGCTGTGCTCTTGGGAACTTTCAGTGCAGCAGATTTTTTTAGTAGTCTTCTCCAGATCTGTACCTCCACACAGTCCTCTCTCTGAGCTTTACAATTCCTGTTCTTTACTCTATGTGCTGTTAGCTGTGAGACCGTATATACGAGTCCAGTCTATTGAATTGACCACAGATGGACTCAATCAAGGTGTAGAAAGTCTCACAGGTGATGGAGAGAAATGGGAGGTCCAGATGTAAACGTGAATACTCTGAATACTGTCAGTGAAATATTAGAGTTTTTTTTATCTATCTATCTATTTATCTGCCTATCTGCATCTTTCTGATTATCTATCTATCTATCTATCTATCTATCTATCTATCTATCTATCTATCTATCTATCTATCTATCTATCTATCTATCTATCTATCTATCCATCTGTCTATCCATCTGTCTATCTATCTATCTGTCTGTCCATCTGTCTATTCATCTGTCTATCTATCTATCTGTCTATCCATGTGTCTATCTATCTATCTGTCTATCCATCTGTTTATCCATCTGTCTATTTATCTATCTGTTTGTCCATCTGTCTATCTATCCATCTGTCTATCTATCCATCTGTCTATCCATCTGTCTATCCATCTGTCTATTCATCTGTCTATCTATCTATCTGTCTATTCATCTGTCTATCTATCTATCTATCTGTCTATTTATCTGTCTATCTATCTATCTGTGTATCCATCTGTTTATCCATCTGTCTATTTATCTATCTGTTTGTCCATCTGTCTATCTATCCATCTGTCTATCTATCCATCTGTCTATCCATCTGTCTATCCATCTGTCTATCTATCTGTCTATTCATCTGTCTATCTATCTATCTGTCTATTCATCTGTCTATCTATCTATCTATCTGTCTATTCATCTGTCTATCTATCTATCTGTGTATCCATCTGTCTATCTATCTATCGGTTTATCCATCTGTCTGTCTATCTGTCTGTCTAAAAAGTCTGTGTTGTTTCAATGGATGTGTTAGAAGAGGGTGCTAGACTGGTCTCTCTGTGGTCCTCACCAGTAGAGAATGATCTAGTTATTGTTGTATATATTTCTTACATACTATACGGTCTGTAAATATCTTGTTTGATCACCGTCACACCAAAAGCTACAGAGGTTATGAGAAGTTCATTTTTCAGCAAATACCATCATTTTGTGAAAGGACCCCCGCCCACCATGCAGACCTGCCCTAGACCCAGGAGATAACCAGACATGGGTCAGATGAGCCATAGAGGCAGTCCTGTTAGAGCATGTCTGTACGGCGGTATCTTCAGTAATGAAGCGTATACTCTGAACTGCTCTCCGTCTTCAGCTTCCGCGTCCTACCATACGGGCGTGTCCCTACTTATCATAACTGACTGACCCAGAAGTTCCAGCAAGGATGGCTTCTTACACCACCGGTTCAAAAGCTGTGCTGACATCACTACAGCAGGACGACGTCCTCCTGACCCGTCCTAATGCTTTGTTTTGCCTCTCCTGCGCTCGCCTTCGTGTAGATATGTGAGAGCGTCTTCTCTTAATTGGCTGTAAGAGCCATCTTCCTGACAGGAAGTGCTGTCGCCCGCAGCGACAGAGCATGAAAGGGACATCCACTGTGAGATCTGGCTTCTAAACAGATTTCTTTGATGGAACCCGACCAAACGCCTCGTTTTTTTTGGGCTGTTATCTGATGGGATGGGGAACGTCATGCCAACCTGCTGTCCTCCGGTCACACAGAGGGGAGAAAAAAGCCCCCGTTAACTACGACAGCCAGAGCCGCCGAGTCACGCTGACAACTTCAGACATACACGACAGACGGAACGGAGCTGCCGCAAAACGAACAGGCAATTAAAGAGAGAACAATCCGAAATTAAAAGAGAGAGAGAGAGAGAGAGAGAGAGAGAGAAGGATATATATAGAGAGAGAGAAGGATATAGAGAAAGAGTGAGAAGGAGAGGGAGAGAGAGAGAGAGGGGAGAGAGAAGGAAAGAGACAAAGAGAGAAAAGGAGAGGGAGAGAGAGATAGGGAGAGAGAGAGAGAGAGAAGGAAAGAGGGAAAGAGAGAGAAGGAGAGGGAGAGAGAGAGAGAGGCTGGAAAATTCCTCTTCCTCCTGAAGAGAGGCAGGTGTGCATGACTGGCATCCTACAGATAACTTAGTGTTTGTGACAGCTTCCAAATATCAACGTCATTAAACTGTAAAGACAAAGTGAGATATATATATATCTGTCTGTCTGTCTGTCTTTTTCTATATATATCTATCTGTCTGTCTGTCTTTTTCTATAATTATATATATCTATCTGTCTGTCTCTCTCTAGATATATGTCTCTCTCTCTCTCTCTAAATCTCTCTCTCTCTCTCTCTCTCTCTCTCTATATATATATATATATATATATATATATATATATATATATATATATATCTGTCTGTCTGTCTGTCTTTTTCTATATATATCTATCTGTCTGTCTCTCTATATATATCTATCTGTCTGTCTGTCTTTTTCTATAATTATATATATCTATCTGTCTGTCTCTCTCTAGATATATGTCTCTCTCTCTCTCTCTCTCTCTCTCTCTCTCTCTCTATATATATATATATATATATATATATATATATATATATATATATATATCTGTCTCTCTCTCTCTATCTATATATATCTATCTATCTGTCTGTCTGTCTGTCTGTCTCTCTCTCTCTCTCTCTCTCTCTCTCTCTCTATATATATATATATATATATATATATATATATATATATATATATATATATATATATATATATATATATATATATCTGTCTGTGTCTGTTTCTCTCTCTCTCTCTCTCTCTATATATATATATATATATATATATATATATATATATATATATATATATATATATATATATATATATCTGTCTGTCTCTCTCTATATATATAAATGTCTGTCTGTCTCTCTCTTTATATCTATCTGTCTGTCTGTGTCTCTGTGTCTGTCTGTCTATGTGTCTATCTACAACCAGGGTTCTATTTAGACCCCTGTTCTTGAAGAATCATCTTATTAAAATGTGTACCCATCTATTCTCATCATTTATTTTCTTCTCCATTCTATATCTTCACCTCCTTAATATTCATCATACATTCATGTTTCTGATTAATTCTTTAAAGGTCTGATCTTTTATTAAAGAAAACCGTGTTTTAATCTTTATATTGTAATGTTACGTGTGTCAGACTTTACAGACGCTCTGGTTTTATTTATAATGTAAAGGATTTCTATATATTTGATGATGCTGAGCCGGAGCGGAGCGTTCAGCAGCAGTGCGGTACTGTAGTAGTCCACTCGGATAAATCACACCGGATTCCTGAGTAAACGGCTGTCAGACCACATGTTCCCCGTCTCGTATTGCTTAGTTTTATTATTTATTAATTTATTTGTTTGTTTCACGGACTGGTGGTCTGTGTTCTGCTGAACTCGGCGTGAGATTGACAGGACGTGTTTACTGAGAGTGAAGGAAAAATCCCCCCATGGTTCTGCATTTCTTACACTCTTCCTTACATTCCTGAGCAGCAGAAACATTTTATCAAAGCCTCGAGAGCTGAATCTAATATCTAACAGTAAACCTAACAATAAATCCAGTCTTTAGCTTTATTGCAGCTTCCACTGCTCCAGTAGACTCACCTCTGAAGTTCAGACTTAGAAGTTGGTTTAACATTCAATGATGTTGAGAGGTGTATATATATATGTATTACTTAAGGTATTCATTCATCTGTCACATGCATATGAACTGGAGTGACGTCCCATTCTTAATCCATAGGGTTTAATATGATGTCGGCCCAACCTTTGCAGCTATAACAGCTTTATCTCCTCTGGAGAGGCTACACTGTTTAGAAGAGTATTTATGGGAATGTTCTTCCAGAAGACCATTAGTGAGGTCAGACACTGATGTTGGACGAGAAGGTCTGGCTCGCAGTTTCCACTCTAATTCATCCTAAAGGTGTTCTATCAGGTTGAGGTCAGGACTCTGTGCACTGGTGGCCAGTCATGTTGGAACAGGAAGGGGCCGTCCACAAACTGTCCCCACAAAGTCAGGAGCATGAAATTGTCCAGAATCTCTGGGTCTGCTAAAGCATTAAGAGTTCCTTTCACTGGAACTGAGGGTCCGAGCCCACCTCCTGAAACACACCAAACACACCAACCCCACACCATAATCCCCCCTCCACCAAACTTTACACTCGGCACAATGCAGTCAGACAATTACTGTTCTCTTGGCAACCGCCAAACCCAGATTTATCCATCAAATTGCCAGATGGAGAAGCGTGATTGGTAATTCCAGAGAACACGTCTCCACTGCTCTAGAGTCTTTACCGGGGGTGCTTTACTCCACTGCATCTGATGCTCTACATTGCGCTGTTTATGCACTGCTATTGGCAATATAGTTTATATATGTGATGGCAACCTGACCAGGGTTTTTCTGTTTAATATGCACTGGGATAGGCTCAGCACATGAGCAACCCAAAAGGGAGATAAATGAATATGTATTCATTGCACACATGTATTATATATATATATATTTATATATTGTTAAAAAGCTGTTTTTTCAAATGATTTTCAATACTTCAATTTTATATATATATATATATATATATATATATATATATATATATATATATATATATATATATATATATATATATATATAGCTAGTTAATTATAATTGTACGGTTTAAATACTGTGTATTTAAGCCCCACCTCCCGAAAGGCCCAGTGTGCTCAGATTGGTCATCATGCCCTCTCTGTTCTGATTGGTCAACCACTAATTGGCTGTTCCTACAATGATGTCAGAACATGTTGCCAGATCCTGGTTTAGCTCTCTGTGCATTGTGTGAGGATGAGCTTAGCTTGCAGGTAGGCTTGTGTTAGGAGATGATGTCATCTTGTAACAGAGGAAAAAGTGCTTGAATTGTGGTGAGGCAGCTGAGAAGAGAGGTTTCTGTTGAATAGAGTTTCTCCCTCTGGCGTGTACTGTGGGATTTAGAACTTTGCAGAACTAGAACACACTTAAATGTACATGTATATCTACACGGTATAGTAAATCTGTGTGTATCAGGTTTATGTCACATTGTAGGGACCCGAAACCTGCTTATATACTTGTGACGACCACAAGCTTGTCTGTGCATTGAAATCAATGAGTTTAAAGCAAAGGCATTTTGTAGGTTCAGGCTAGAAGTACTTCTGGTTAGGGTTTGTGTAATTCTCACGCTCGTGTGTTGTGAGTGCGGAGAAGGCGTGAAAAGGACAGCACGCTGTTTCTGACCCACTGCTCGCTGATAATTAGCCGCAGGAGCACAAATAAAGCTTCTTTTTCGGAACAGATGACAACTTACTGCATGGATCGTTTCATTCTAGGCATCTGAATTTCCTCTCCGCTCACGTTCAGAGGCTTATCAAGCCGCAGCAGGTTTGGTGAAGAGATGAACAAAATAAGAAAAAAAATGAGGGAATAAAGAGAATAAACACAATGGGATCCACGTCGTAGTGAAAACGAGTAAAGCCTGGTGTTACTCAGGGTTGTGATTTTGATGTGGTGTTCAGTGCAGCAGGTTAACTGAAGGCCTCGTCGGCGTTCAGATGGGTTTAAGCTGGCGTGAGACGAGGCTAAGTGATCTGAAATCAATTATTCATGGCGTAACCACACCGTCCACTGTGGGAAGAAAGTGCATGTAATGGGTCCCCGCTCGCAGTGAAATGTGAAGCTGTCACGCCGCAGCATTTTTGTTTCACTTGATGATCTATAGCGCTATTAAAAATAAATTCCTTATCAATAAATCATCAAAAGTATGTTTTTAAGCACCGCGTTACATTCTTTTTGGGCCTGAATCTGATTCCCAGCATTAATTATGAGCGGTACAGCATTGTTTTTACTGATACAGTGATGTTAGTATTAAAGGTTTTAATAATTCGTAGTTTGATCTTTGGTTTTTAGGTTGTTGTTGATTGTTTAAAACACATGTATACAACAAAAAGTCCATATGATTAATATTGACTTGTTTGGAACTGTTTAAACCCACTCTAGAAAAATATCTATTTACCCTACACCTTGGCTAGAGAGATCATTTGGCCCAGAATCTAAAATACATTGGATTTGAAATTTGAAGATTTAGATTTTTTTTTTTTTTTGGTATAACCTACACAAATTACTTTCAGCAGTTATAAGTATTTGAACTGGTTTTACTCAACACCAAAAACAAATGATTCAACAAATTATTCATTCAAACTACATGTTTAGAAAAAATGTGTTCTCAGTCAATACCACATGAAGTTATTTTTGTAGGTTATACCAATAAAGTATGTGAACGATTAGTTTTGGTGCTTGAGATTGAAGTACCAAAGTCTAAGGTTTACAAAAGTAGTGAAATGTATGAATAAACTGTGTAATATTAGTATAATATATGTATTATTATTAATAACAACAACACTATTAACTAGAAAGGTGCATCTCTTGAAGGAAACTCAGGATAGTTGCGCAGGTAAGCAGTGTGAGGAACGAGGGATGAACAAACGACAAGTAGAGGAGTGAGGGTCAGTGTCTTTGGGGACCTGTTCTGAGTGAGTACAGGCAGTTTGGAGGCTGTAGGTTCAATAAAACCATAGTGTTTGTGTGGGCTTGAAAACAAATGGGACTCTATGGGAGGAACGAGGGATGAATAAAGGACGAATAGAAGAGTGCGGGTCAGTATATCTGTGAATTAGAGGTTGGGGGGATATGCTCTGAGTGAGTACAGGCAGTTTGGAGGCTGTAGGTTAAATGAAACTCTGAAATTTGGGTGGCTAAGAAAATGAATGGGACCCTATGGGGGGAAAAAGAGGGATGGAAAAAAACAACAAACAGACGAGTGTGGGTCGAACCAACACTGCAGTTGTGGTCGGGGGTCCGCCCTGAGTCAGTGTATGTGAAATGGTGTCTGTGGGTGGAGCAGAAGTTTAGTAGATTGGTGTCCACTTTTCCATCCTATTCATTCTCTATGGGGAAAAAATTACTGGAAAATTCAAAGTTTTCCAGAATCCATGCATCTGATCAAAAAGCTGTATACAAGACTGAATCTCACAATCAGACCAGACACTCTGGAGTTGGAATGAAGTTGATATTTAGAGCTGTCGGATGAGTAAACAGAAAAAGAAAGCAAAAAATGAATAAAACAGTTAAATAATAATAATAATAATAATAATAATAATAATAATAATATATTTTATTTCTAGAGTGCTTTTTAAAGTACTTTCAAAAGTAAAACATCAAAAAAAAACTCTTTTAAATTAACTTTTAAATTAAGTTATAAATAATTCCAAGAAGTTCTAAAACCAACCACAGACAGACACACGATTCTGCCAATCACAAACAAGGGGCTGATGATTGACACCTTATTCCAGCAGTTCTCCACAACAGCAGGCAGATGATGTGAAAACAGATATCTGAACCTCTTCTATATACAGGATGTGAGTCATGTGCAGTCTTGTTGATTGGCTAGCATATACACAGCAACTGTACAGATCCAGTACAGGTTGGAACTGTATTTCTGTGCTGTATTATATTAATGGATATTAATAGCAACATCAACCTTTGATGTGCTGGCATGTTCCTCAACCCTACAGTTGTTAATTGGCATTCAAAATTCACATTAATTTACTTTTTGCAAAGAATCCAAAACATTGTGCATCTAGATCTTTCTTTGTTAAGTGATATCCCCCGTAGGAATGAATGGGGGTGCAAATGCTTGGGCGCCCAGCTGATATAATGATTAATAACAGCTTATTAACCTAGTGGTTAAAATCACCATACCGGTGACCTAGCAACCATCAGTGACACCATAGCAACTACTGCTCCAACTGGTCACTGTTTGAGCTGAACAATCACTCTGTATTCTAATTATATAGGAATCTAGAGCTTTACTAAAACCCAAAGACGCCTACAGTCATTACTACATAGAGAGAGTGAAGGTTCAACTGTTAGGAGAAACATCAACCTGACAATATGTAGAGTAGATTAAACAGAGAAGAGCTCAAGAGTCTTAAGATTAGATTTAAATATTCACCGTATTTCTCCACACCCACTTTCAAGCATGTGTTTCTTCTGCCCTTGTGTTAGAACTTCCAGTTAGCTAACCAAAATGAATACAGCTACATGGTAGGAGACCAGAGAGACAGTAAGAAGTTCAAATGGGACAACACTGTCTCCTCCAAGGTTAATAACACAGTGGGTGGGTGATATGAGAAGATGGTCTGAGGTTAATAACACAGTGGGTGGGTGATATGAGAAGGTGGTCTGAGGTTAATAACACAGTGGGTGGGTGATATGAGAAGGTGGTCTGAGGTTAATAACACAGTGGGTGGGTGATATGAGAAGGTGGTCTGAGGTTAATAACTCAGTGGGTGGGTGATATGAGAAGGTGGTCTGAGGTTACTTATGGAGACATGTTTAATTACTCTGTACTCTCGGAAGGTGTAGACGGTTCAGTAATGAAAAACTATAAAAGTACTGAAGCGTATCAGTACCTGCACAGTGGGAAGGTGGGCGTGTCCTCCTACACACAGACGGTGAGTTTATATTTCTGAAAGCCGGTTAAACCCAAGTCCAGCAGCTGCCCGAGCCGCTCTGCGTGGGTGTTAGTTACAGTCCAGATAGCCTAGCGCGGTGGACACTGATCAGAGAACAGTTACTGAACTGATAGACTCTCCAGCACCCGACACGTCTGCTTCCTCAGACCTTCATAAGCGAGATGTTTCTCTGGATAAGGAAGCTCTGGTGCTGGTTCTCCTCCACAGAATGGTAAGAGCAGACATACGGAGGTTTGGGTGGAGGTTTTAAATTTAGAGCTTCAGTCATAGACGCAGGTGGTCTTCGTTGGAAGGCGGCCCCCCAACACTCAAGCCAAGTTTTCCTCTTCTTCTAATTATTGACTCCCTCTAACTGGACATGTTATTCTAGTTATTTTATATGTTTGTTGTCGTTTTGCTTGTAATTAGTATTAACGTATCTGCAGGCACACCGAAACACAAAGTAAACATAGAAGCCCCCCCCCAGTGTTGTCATGGAAAAAAGCGTGAATAGAAAGAGAGGAGGAGTGTTTGACCACAGTTGGGAGAGAGTTCCACAGTCTGGAGAACGTCCAATCCACAAAGCCAGAGATTAGATGATGGGACATTTAGAAGCCCAGCAGTAGAAGACCTAAAAAAGACTGAGATGGTTTGTAGTGAAGGAGCAGGTTGGACAGATACGGAGAACCTTGAACTGGATGCTATATTTAACAGGGAGCCAGTGAAGATGCTGGAGAACAGATATATACCATCTGAAGCTTATGGACAGAGGAAGAGCCAATGCCAGCCAGCTAGAAATGAAAGCATGAATGAGGATTTCAGCAGCAGACTGGGAAAGGAAACTGGTACTATGGTAGATCTGGGTGCCATGTTCTTCTGTTGATACTTAGTTAAACTTTCTCTCTTTACTCTTCCTGAGGTAATGACTATCCTCCTGTCTGTTGAACGCTGTTGGAGGACTGACCATCAGGGCCTCCTACTCCACCAGCCAGCTCTCCTGTCCATCTGTGTCTACTGCTACACCCTCAGTTACATCACTGTACCATCCAGATGCACCAGCATTGAGATAGGATGGGACTGTTTCAGCTCACGCCCACTTTACATAAAGACTCAGACAGAGACTGCCTCAGTCAGAGACTGCCTCAGTCAGAGAGTGCCTCAGTCAGAGACTGCCTCTACCTGTGCAGCTTCTAAAGCTTTGCTATCCAGATTTCAAACAGAGACTCTTTTCTCCGGTGTTTAGTTTATTAAACTGTAAATACTGTTTGATCAGAGGAGGACGGGTCTCCACTCCACTGAGTCTGGTTCCTCCCAAGGTTTCTTCCTCCAGTCTGAGGGAGGTGTTCTTGCCACTGCCGCCTCTGGCTTGCTCACTGAAGGATATATGTTGTAACTGTCTGTTTTCAAATCTTCTGTAAACTTGTTTTGAGACAACATCGTTATAAAAAGCGCTACACAAATAAACTTGACTTATTACTTATTAATTAGTTATGACTAAGTTATGACAAATGGGTTAATAAGTTTTAATAAGTATGCTAAAAATGGCCCAGATATGAGAACACTAGACCCAGAGACACCAGGTCTGGAAGAACAGCTTCTACCCTCGAGCTGTTAAGCTGGTCATGCACCAGATCATGAATACAAACAGTCCGACTGCACGGACGCTGCACTTTAATGGAATTCTGAACTGTCTCCACGTTACAGCTGGCTGGCTTCTCCTGTAGACTGCTTTCAATAGATGCCACACTTGTCAGAGCTGCCATAACATCAGTCAGAGTCAGTCGTAGAGAGAACGTTAATAAAGCATTCAGATAAAGTACAGCTTAATGTGTACAAAGCAACAAACAATACAACCTATTAGCTAAACAATGAATACAGTTGGGCTCGTGTGAGCTGAACTAGTGCTGATAAACTGTAAGGAATCAGACTTGAGAGGAGACATACGATCCATTTGCAAGGCTTTAATGTGATAGAGTAGTTCAAATCCAACAAAAACAGTTCAAAGTGCTTGCTAAGGCGAGAATGTCCAGAGAGTTGGAAGCAGGAGGGCTGGAGGTAGCCACCGGCTGATCCAGAGGACAGGCTGGATGGTGAAGATGGCTGGATGGACGGCCCATGGTGGATGAGGAACCGGAGTCAGCCCTGTCTGGACAGGTTAGAGCAGCGCTCCGTATGCCGACTTTCAAGGAACTGCGCAGTAGCAACACAAAGAGTCTCTGAAGAGGAGCGCCAGGGGCCGGGGGATAAACTGCACAGTCTAAACGTAAACAAGGAATTTGAAAACTTTTAAATTCCTTGGCATTCACATCAGTGAGGATCTCAGTTGGTCCCACAACACTCAAATCATGCCAGCCAAACTTCTCAGCACCTTCTACAGGAGTATGATTGAGAGTGTTCTTACCAGCTCCATCATCGTCTGGTATGGAAACTCTACTGCTCAGGACAGAAAGGCTCTCCAGCGTCCAGCCTTCCCATCACTACAGAACATCTACCACACCAGGGTCACCAGGAGGGCCCACAACATAATCAGGGACAGTACACACCCCCAGCACACACTCTTCACACTTTTACCTTCAAGCAGACGCTACAGGAGTGTGAAGTCCAGGACCACAAGACTGACAAACAGTTTCTACTCACAGGCCATTAGGCTTGTGAACACCTCATGCACCTCTCCAACCTCTCCTCTCTGAACTGGTTTTAACTGGTCTGATTTTAACTGCACCTTACATTCACTGTACTGCTGTTTACATACAACACAGTTTACATTCACTGTACTGCTGTTTACATACAACACAGTTTACATTCACTGTACTGCTGTTTACATACAATACTGTTTACATTTACTGTACTGCTGTTTACATACAATACTGTTTACACTCACTGTACTGCTGTTTACATACAATACTGTTTACATTCACTGTACTGCTGTTTACATACAATACTGTTTACACACACTGTACTGCTGTTTACATACAATACTGTTTACTACTGTACTGCTGTTTACATACAATACTGTTTACATCACTGTACTGCTGTTTACATACAATACTGTTTACATTCACTGTACTGCTGTTTACATACAATACTGTTTACACTCACTGTACTGCTGTTTACATACAATACTGTTTACACTCACTGTACTGCTGTTTACATACAATACTGTTTACATTCACTGTACTGCTGTTTACATACAATACTGTTTACACTCACTGTACTGCTGTTTACATACAATACTGTTTACATTCACTGTACTGCTGTTTACATACAATACTGTTTACATTCACTGTACTGCTGTTTACATACAATACTGTTTACATTCACTGTACTGCTGTTTACATACAATACTGTTTACATTCACTGTGCTGCTGTTCTAATACAATACTGTTTACACTCACTGTACTGCTGTTTACATACAATACTGTTTACACTCACTGTACTGCTGTTTACATACAATACTGTTTACACTCACTGTACTGCTGTTTACATACAATACTGTTTACATTCACTGTACTGCTGTTTACATACAATACTGTTTACACTCACTGTACTGCTGTTTACATACAATACTGTTTACATTCACTGTACTGCTGTTTACATACAATACTGTTTACATTCACTGTACTGCTGTTTACATACAATACTGTTTACTCACTGTACTGCTGTTTACATACAATACTGTTTACATTCACTGTACTGCTGTTTACATACAATACTGTTTACATTCACTGTACTGCTGTTTACATACAATACTGTTTACACTCACTGTACTGCTGTTTACATACAATACTGTTTACATTCACTGTACTGCTGTTTACATACAATACTGTTTACACTCACTGTACTGCTGTTTACATACAATACTGTTTACACACACTGTACTGCTGTTTACATACAATACTGTTTACATTCACTGTACTGCTGTTTACATACAATACTGTTTACACTCACTGTACTGCTGTTTACATACAATACTGTTTACACTCACTGTACTGCTGTTTACATACAATACTGTTTACACTCACTGTACTGCTGTTTACATACAATACTGTTTACATTCACTGTACTGCTGTTTACATACAATACTGTTTACATTCACTGTACTGCTGTTTACATACAATACTGTTTACATTCACTGTACTGCTGTTTACATACAATACTGTTTACATTCACTGTACTGCTGTTTACATACAATACTGTTTACACTCACTGTACTGCTGTTTACATACAATACTGTTTACACTCACTGTACTGCTGTTTACATACAATACTGTTTACACTCACTGTACTGCTGTTTACATACAATACTGTTTACACTCACTGTACTGCTGTTTACATACAATACTGTTTACATTCACTGTACTGCTGTTTACATACAATACTGTTTACACTCACTGTACTGCTGTTTACATACAATACTGTTTACATTCACTGTACTGCTGTTTACATACAATACTGTTTACATTCACTGTACTGCTGTTTACATACAATACTGTTTACACTCACTGTACTGCTGTTTACATACAATACTGTTTACACTCACTGTACTGCTGTTTACATACAATACTGTTTACACTCACTGTACTGCTGTTTACATACAATACTGTTTACATTCACTGTACTGCTGTTTACATACAATACTGTTTACACTCACTGTACTGCTGTTTACATACAATACTGTTTACATTCACTGTACTGCTGTTTACATACAATACTGTTTACATTCACTGTACTGCTGTTTACATACAATACTGTTTACACTCACTGTACTGCCGTTCACATACAATACTGTTTATATTCACTGTACTGCTGTTTACATACAATACTGTTTACACTCACTGTACTGCTGTTTACATACAATACTGTTTACATACACTGTACTGCCGTTTACATACAATACTGTTACACTCACTGTACTGCTGTTTACATACAATACTGTTTACACTCACTGTACTGCCGTTTACATACAATACTGTTTACATTCACTGTACTGCTGTTTACATACAATACTGTTTACACTCACTGTACTGCCGTTACATACAATACCGGTTACATTCACTGTACTGCTGTTTACATACAATACTGTTTACATTCACTGTACTGCTGTTTACATACAATACTGTTTACATTCACTGTACTCCTGTTTACATACAATACTGTTTACACTCACTGTACTGCCGTTCACATACAATACTGTTTACACTCACTGTACTGCTGTTTACATACAATACTGTTTACATTTACTGTACTGCTGTTTACATACAATACTGTTTACACACACTGTACTGCCGTTCTACAATACAATACTGTTTATATTCACTGTACTGCTGTTTACATACAATACTGTTTACACTCACTGTACTGCTGTTTACATACAATACTGTTTACATACACTGTACTGCCGTTTACATACAATACTGTTTACACTCACTGTACTGCCGTTCACATACAATACTGTTTACACTCACTGTACTGCCGTTTACATACAATACTGTTTATATTCACTGTACTGCTGTTTACATACAATACTGTTTACACTCACTGTACTGCTGTTTACATACAATACTGTTTACATTCACTGTACTGCCGTTTACATACAATACTGTTTACACTCACTGTACTGCCGTTCACATACAATACTGTTTACACTCACTGTACTGCCGTTTACATACAATACTGTTTATATTCACTGTACTGCTGTTTACATACAGTACTGTTTACACTCACTGTACTGCTGTTTACATACAATACTGTTTACATTCACTGTACTCCTGTTTACATACAATACTGTTTACACTCACTGTACTGCCGTTTACATACAATACTGTTTACACTCACTGTACTGCCGTTCACATACAATACTGTTTACACTCACTGTACTGCCGTTTACATACAATACTGTTTACACTCACTGTACTGCTGTTTACATAGAATACTGTTTACATTCACTGTACTGCTGTTTACATACAATACTGTTTACATTCACTGTACTGCTGTTTACATACAATATTGTTTACACTCACTGTATTGCTGTTTACATACAATACTGTTTACACTCACTGTACTGCTGTTTACATACAATACTGTTTACACTCACCGTACTGCTGTTTACATACAATACTGTTTACATTCACTGTACTGCTGTTTACATACAATACTGTTTACACTCACTGTACTGCTGTTTACATACAATACTGTTTACACTCACTGTACTGCTGTTTACATACAATACTGTTTACACTCACCGTACTCCCGTTTACATACAATACTGTTTACACTCACCGTACTGCCGTTCACATACAATACTGTTTACACTCACCGTACTGCTGTTTACATACAATACTCTTTACATTCACTGTACTGCTGTTTACATACAATACTGTTTACACTCACTGTACTCCTGTTTACATACAATACTGTTTACATTCACTGTACTGCTGTTTACATACAATACTATTTACACTCACTGTACTGCCGTTCACATACAATACTGTTTACACTCACCGTACTGCTGTTTACATACAATACTGTTTACACTCACTGTACTGCTGTTTACATACAATACTGTTTACACTCACTGTACTGCTGTTTACATACAATACTGTTTACACTCACTGTACTGCTGTTTACATACAATATTGTTTACACTCACTGTACTGCTGTTTACATACAATACTGTTTACACTCACTGTACTGCTGTTTACATACAATACTGTTTACATTCACTGTACTGCTGTTTACATAGAACACTGTTTGCACTCACTGTACTGCGTTACATACAATATTGTTTACATTTACTGTACTGCTGTTTACATACAATACTGTTTACATTCACTGTACTGCTGTTTACATACAATACTGTTTACACTCACTGTACTGCTGTTTACATACAATACTGTTTACATTCACTGTACTGCTGTTTACATACAATATTATTTACATTTACTGTACTGCTGTTTACATACAATACTGTTTACACTCACTGTACTGCTGTTTACATACAATACTGTTACATTCACTGTACTGCTGTTCACATACAATACCGTTTACATTCACTGCACTGCTGTTTACATACAATACTGTTACACTCACTGTACTGCTGTTTACATACAATACTGTTTACATTCACTGTACTGCTGTTCACATACAATACTGTTTACATTCACTGTACTGCTGTTTACATACAATATTATTTACATTTACTGTACTGCTGTTTACATACAATACTGTTTACACTCACTGTACTGCTGTTTACATACAATACTGTTTACATTCACTGTACTGCTGTTTACATACAATACTGTTTACACTCACTGTACTGCTGTTTACATACAATACTGTTTACACTCACTGTACTGCCGTTTACATACAATACTGTTTACACTCACTGTACTCCCGTTCACATACAATACTGTTTACACTCACTGTACTGCCGTTTACATACAATACTGTTTACACTCACTGTACTGCCGTTCACATACAATACTGTTTACACTCACTGTACTGCTGTTTACATACAATACTGTTTACACTCACTGTACTGCCGTTCACATACAATACTGTTTACACTCACTGTACTGCTGTTTACGTACAATACTGTTTACACTCACTGTACTGCTGTTTACGTACAATACTGTTTACTCTCACTGTACTGCTGTTTACATACAATACTGTTTACATTCACTGTACTGCTGTTTACATACAATACTGTTTACATTCACTGTACTGCTGTTTACATACAATACTGTTTACTCTCACTGTACTGCTGTTTACATACAATACTGTTTACATTCACTGTACTGTTGTTTACATACAATACTGTTTACACTCACCGTACTGCTGTTTACATTTCATTGTACAGTGTAACTGTCTGTTCTGCTGGTAACATGACAATAAGACTCTTGAATTTAAATTTATAACGTAACGAACGAGCTGAGTTCGTGGATCCGTGGTGGCATTGACCTCACTCCTTGGACACCGCCGTAGTGGGGCTCAGCCGACCGAAGGTGGGCGATGAGGCTGGCGGTGGAGTCTGCAGGTTCTCTTGGGTTCCAGGGAGGTAGACGGGACCCCGCTGTGGAAATGCCAAGCTTGTAGAACCTGGGAAAAGACCTTGAGACCTAGAGGCCTAGAGACCACAGACAGGTAGGATCTGATCCTTACAGTTTCAGGTTACTGAAAACAGCGCGACACGCTGACCCTAGCTTATATGGGTTGTGCTAATTGAGAGTTGCCACTAGCACCAACGGGATACAGGTGTGAGTGATAGGTAGCCATGGTGATGTGGGTGTGTGCGAGGTGTGTCTGGGTTTCCATGGTGATGTAGGGGTGTGTGTGGAGTGTATCCTAGGCTATCTAGACATAAACACAATCAAGATCAGATGTGCAGCTGTTACTGGCTGTCATGACAACGGCAGTGTTGGATGCAGTAGTCAAAGCTAAAGACAGAATATCACTGACCTTCCATTGAGTTCCAGTGATCTGAGTTTCTGTGCTGTGTATATAAGAGATATTATGGATGTCTGAATTTGCTACCACAGCCTAGAACACATGACCAAGCTGCTGCTGGAGTGTTTAAACACTGTGTCCACTCACTGTCCACTCTATTAGACACTCCTACTACTTGCTGGTCCACCTGGTAGATGTAAAGTCAGAGACAGTAGCTCATCTGCTGCTGCACAGTTTGTGTTCCTCTAGTTCTTCATCAGTGGACACAGGACGACGCCCACAGGACACTGCTGTCTGGATAGTTTTGGTTGGTGGACGATTCTGTCACTCCAGCAGCAGCACTGCTGTGTCTGATCCACTCACACCAGCACAACACACACTAACACACCACCACCACTTCAGTGTCACTGCAGTGCTGAGAATGACCCACCTCCCTAATAGTATCTGCTCTGTGGTGGTCCTGTGGGGGTCCTGATCATTAAAGAACAGAGTAATAAAGTATACAGAGAATCAGATGAACTACAGTCTGTAAGTGTAGGTCCTGTATGGACAGTGGAGCTGATACAGTGGACAGTGTTGGGTCCAGCGTGTATATGCTAATATTTTTTTAGTTAAGTAGTTAGTATTGAGTTACTCATAAGTTATAATCTAGTTATTACTCAGTTATGACATCATTATTAATAAATATTGGTGAAACAACCCAGTCCATCACTGCATATTGGCAAGAGAGTCAACAGGTTGAAGAACAAGTTCCACCCTCAAGCTGGTCATGAACCAGACCATGAAAACAAGCAACCATGGCTGGATTACTGACTGGGCCAGTGGGGCTAGCGCCCAAGGGCCCTTGACGTCAGGGGGCCCTGGGCCAAAACATTTTGTGATGCTTATCAATACAATATCATTTTTTTTTCTGAGGGTCCTCCGTTTTAAGGATGACTTTTAGGGACTTTGACCCCAGGGCCTCTTGGGATCCCAGCCATGCTTTTGGGTCCCTTATAAAAATGGACGAGGCGTTGTGACTTTGACTTCTGACTATTAGGGGTCCTAGGAAAGAGGGGGGCATAATTTTAGAGGGCCCTGGTTATGGCCTGAAGGTTGGGGATCCGGTCTTGTGACCGGATGGTCGCCGGTTCGATCCCCGGGACCGGCAAGTCATGACTGTAGTGCCCTTGAGCAAGGCACCTAACCCCAACTGCTCCCCGGGCGCCGTGGATAAGGGCTGCCCACCGCTCCGGGCACGTGTGTTCACCGCCCCCTAGTGTGTATGTTCACTAGTGTGTGTATGTGGGTGTTTCACTGCACGGAAGGGTTAAATGCGGAGGTCAAATTCCGCTGTGTGTAAAACACATGTGGCTAATCGTAGTTCTACGTTCCACACTACCAGGGGGCCCTAGAGAAGAGCAGGGCATACCATTAGAGGGCCCTTGATCACGAGGGGCATGGGTTGGGGGGCCCAGACTACCCTTAATCAGTTGCAAGCAACTTTATGGACACTGGACTCTCTCCATGCTACAGCTGGCTTCTCCGGCAGACGGAGTTCAGTTGACGTGTGAAGTGATGTAACCGTGTATGACGAGTATTTGAGAACAGTTCTGTACGTGTCTCAGCCAATCAGCTTACAGAACAGTCCGTTCTCTAAAACTCTGTCTCTGTCTCTGTCTCTGTGGTGGTGATGCTGGAGCTGTCCGCGGTGCTGGTTGTGTTCCAGCGTCTACAGCAGTCACGATCAGCGCATACAAAACATTACCAACGTCCCCCCCCACATACCCCCGCCCTCATCCCTAACACACTCACTGTCTCACACACACACTCTCTCACACTCTCTCACACTCTCACGCACACAGTTTTGTGTTTTCTGCTCCGTTTTTATCATAATAAGCTTAAAACAAAAGCCTCCAGTGGCAAATCATTATTATCCACTGAGTGATAATTTTAATGAGATTTTTTTTTCAGCCGTCGTATTTATGAAAGTCCAGAAACGTCTGATAAATAAATGTCAGAGAGAGAGAGAGAGAGAGAGAGAGAGAGAGAAGGGGGAGGGGTTGATAGTGAGGGGGTGGGGGGGTCTCAGAGCTGTGGAAGCGAGATTGTGGAGTTGTATTCTTTTTCTTTTTTTCATTTAATCTATTAGTACAATTACAATAATTCTAATATAAACAATAAACCATCTCTCTCCTCTCTTTCTCTCTCTCCCTCCCCTCTCTCTGTCTCTCTCTCTCTGCCGCCCTTTCTCTCTCCCCTCTCTCTGTCTCTCTCCCCCCCTCTCTCTGTCTCTCTCTCCGTTTCTCTCTCTCTCTCCCTCTCTTTCCCCTCTCTCTGTTTCTCTCTCTTTCCCTCTCTTTCCCCTCTCTCGGTCTCTCTCTCTCTGCCCCCCCCCCCTTTCTCTCTCCCCTCTCTCTTTCTCTCTCTCCCTCTCTCTCCCTCTCTTACCTCTCTCACCTCCCCTCTCTCTCTCTCTGTCTCTCTCTCTCCCCTCTCTCTGTCTCTCTCTCTCTGTCTCTCTCTCCCCTCTCTCTGTCTCTCTCTCTCTGTCTCTCTCTCTCCCCTCTCTCTGTTTCTCTCTCTCTCCCTCTCTCTCCCTCTCTTACCTCTCTCACCCCCTCTCCCTCTCTCTCTCTCCCCTCTCTCTGTTTCTCTCTCCCCTCTTTCTCTCTCCCTTTCTCCCTCTCTCTCCCTCTTTTACCTCCCTCACCCCCTCTCCCTCTCTCTCTACCTCTCTCTCTCTACCTCTTTGGCTCCCCTCACTCTCTCCCTGTCTCTTCCCCCACCTCTCTCTCCTCTCTTCCTCCCCTCTCCTTCTCTCTCTACCTCTCTCTCCTGTAAGTCTCCTTCTACCTCTCAACTCTCTCCCGCTCCCTCTTTCTCCCCTCCCTCCCTTCTCTTTCTCTCCCCCCTCCCTCTCCCCGTCTCTTATTGTTTCACCTGCAGCCTCTCTCTCTCCCTCTCTTTAATTCACTCTTACACTTGTCTTGTCCTCCCTGTGTTCAACTGTTGTTTGTTAGTTTCTTTCTTTCTCCTCCTTTCTTGTCTCTCTTTTCTCCCCTCCTTTATATGTCTCATTCTTTTTCTTACTTTCTTTTTCTCTCTTGCTTATCTCTCTCTCTCTCTCTCTCTCTCTCTCTCTCTCTCTCTCTCTCTCTCTCTCTCTCTCTCTCTCCCTCTCTGATTCCCTTTCTTTCTTCTCACTATTTTTTTGGACTTCTAGCCTCTGTTTTCTCATTCACCTTCTTTCTTCCTTTATTTTTTCTTCCTTTTTCTTATCACCACCTACTTTTGTCGTCTCTTTCTTTCTTCTTTCTCCCTCATTCTCTTTTTCCTGATTTTCTATCTTCTATGACTCTATGACCCCCCGCTCCAGATCTGTGTAGTGGGATGTAGATGCTGACTGTAAATCTCTGTATTTACTCTTAAAGGAGATATAAATCAACCTCAGCTCCTCAAATGAGCTTCATTACTCAAACAGCGCAGCACCTCATCTCAGCAGCTTCTCAACAGCCGTTTAAATCCTGCTCCGACGAGCTCTCGCACCAGAGTCCTCAGAAATATGATTTATGTGCTTGGGGGTTGTTATGAATGATGTAAACAGGATGATGTAAAGAAAATGAGCTTCTCACACAAACTCTGAAGGCACTGCATCTCCAGGTCTGACCCAAAGCTCCAGGCTGGAGCTTCAGAGCCTCGTACTGAAACCAGGTCACATGATACGTGATTCATAGACTTCTGTGTGGAAGAAGAAGTGCTGTGGTCTACAAAGCTAATGAGGTTCTTAAGCACGCCAGCTTCAATTTCTCAACTGCATTCAGTGATATAAACTGCTGTTTTTGTTCCTCTACGAACATCAGCCATGCAATACACTTGGGACACCATAGCAACCACCTGGGAGACTATAGAAACTTCCTAGTAACACAATAGCAAACACCTGGAATACCACAGCAACACCATAGCAACCACCTAGTAACACCATAGCAACAGCTGGAAGACCATAGAAATTGCCTAGCAACCACCTAGCAGCCAACTGGGGGACCACAAAAACTGCCAAGCAACCACCTGGAAGACCATAGAAATTGCCTAGCAACCACCTAGCAGCCAACTGGGGGAACACAAAAACTGCCAAGCAACCGCCTAGCAACTACCTGGGAGACCATAAAAACTGCTTAGCAACCACTTGGGAGTAAATAGAAACTGCCTAGCAATCACCTAGGAGACCATAGCAGCCATAGCATAGCTCTGGCGAACACAATAGCAAACACCTGGAATACCACAGCAACCCCATAGCAACCACCTAGAAGACCATAGAGGCTGCCTAGCAACCACTTGGGAGACTATAGCAATTTTCTAGCACCACACTAGCAAACACCTTGAATACCACAGCGACACCCTAGCAACCACCTAGTAACACTGTAGCGACCACCTGGGAGACCATAGAAACTGCCTAGCAACACCAAGGCAACCAACTAGAAGACAATATCAACCACATTGCAACCACCTGGGAGACCATAGCAGCCATAGCATAGCTGAGGTTCTTAAACACGGCAGCTTCAATGTTTCAACTGCATTCAGCGATATAAACTGCTGTTTTTGTTTCTCTACCAACATCAGCCATGTTATACACTTGGGACACCACAGCAACCACTTAGCATCCACATGGGAGACTATAGCAACTGCCTAGCAACACAATAGCAACCACATTGCAACCACCTGGTAGACCGTAAAAACTGCTTAGCAACCACCTAGCAACCAACTGGGGGCCACAGAAACTACCTAGCAACCCCCTAGTAACTAACTGGGAGACCATAGCAACCTCCTAGCAACCACCTGGGAGACCATAGAAACTGCTTAGCAACCACCTAGCAACCTACTGGAAGACCATAGCAACCACTTGGGAGACCATATTAACTGCTTAGCAACCACCTAGCAACCATCTGTGAGACCATAAAACTGCCTAGCAACCACCTAGGAGACCATAGCAGCCATAGCATAGCTCCAACAAGGTTTTGGGCCAGATTCCACAGAAATATGATTTATGTGCTTGGGGGTTGTTATGAATGATGTAAACAGGATGATGTAAAGAAAACGAGTTTCTCACACAAACTCCGAAGGCACTGCATCTCCAGGTCTGACCCAAAGCTCCAGGCTGGAGCTTCAGAGTCTGGTACTGGGACCAGGTCACATGACTTGGTTTAAAATCTCTGTTTATACAGAAAAGACACCTCTGTGCTCAGTGCTGTGGTCTACAAAGCTAATGAGTTTCTTAAACACACCAGCTTCAATGTTTCAACTGTGTTCAGCGATATAAACTGCTATTTTTGTTCCTCTACCAACATCAGCCTCGCGCTAATCTGATGTGTTGCTGCTTTAAAGCTCCTCTCTGAGCCGGTTCAGCTCCACGTTTGCACCTTCTTCTATGAAACCCTCACCGTGTGAGAGCGGATCAAACCCATGAGCTTCCACTCGTAACTGATGTTCAGTTTTTTTTCCCCTCTGTCTCTGAATTACATTCGTTCTGAAACTACCTTTCGCTCCATGGATGCTTCAAACGGCCCCCGAAGACACAAAGATTTGATAGAACACGATCCACACGCAGCTCATTTATTGTCTCAGTGTGAGCCGGAGTCTCCTGAGAACAAGCTCCTGCAGAAAAATAACCAATCAGGCCTTTTACAGTGCGGCTGCGTTCACTTCTCTTCTCCTCCGCTCGGGGTCTTGATCAGCGTGCATGCGCGCTCTCCTGGGTTCGGGGTTTTGGGCAGAAAGACCTGGTTTAACACGTTGTCGCCCACATTCTGTCAATCACACACGTTCTTCTACATCAGAGCCGAGATCTACATTGTTTCACACTCGGGGCGTCTTTCTGTCTCGCTGCCTCCTCAGGACAGCACTGTGCAAACATCCACCCTTCATCGTCAGCAGAACCTCCTTTTCAGGAGACATTCCTGAGGAGAAAACAATAATCCACTTGCGTAGGGACGGAGGATGCCAAGTGCCCAAGTGCCGTGGAACTGGAGTTAACTCTTAGAACGCCAGGGCTGTTGGGTATATAGAGTAATAGGGTGACTCATTAGCTCCCGTTAGATAGAACATACAGATATTACGAATTGCAGGAATACCCTAGTGAATTAAATGTATTACTTCTGTATTATGGTTTGTTTATACACTTGGGACACCATAGCAACCACCTGGAAAACTATAGAAACTGCCTAGCCACCATCTGGGAGACTATAGCAACAACCTAGCAACACAATAGCGACCGACAGGGAGACCATAGCAAACACCTACGATGCCACAGTAACCAACTAGCAGCACCATAGCAACCAACCAGGAGACCATAGCAAGCCAACAGCAACATCAAAGCAACCCCATCGGACAGCATAGGATCTGTACAGCAACCATTTAGGATATCTTAACAACCACCTAAAATCTACCTGGGACACCTTAGTAACTGGTTAGCAATGCCATAGCAACTGCTTTACAACCACCTTTTAACATAATAACATTCACCTGGGGCACCAAAGCAAACACCAAAGCAAACACCACTTCACCACCGTACTAACCACTTCACCACCGTACTAACCACTACACCACCATACCAACCACTACACCACCTTACTAACTACACCACCATACTGACCACTACACCACCATACTAACCACTACACCACCGTACTAACCACTACACCACCGTACTAATCACTACACCACCAGACTAACCACTACACCACCGTACTAACCACTACACCACCATACTGACCGCTACACCACCATACTAACCGCTACACCACCATACTAACCGCTACACCACCATACTAACCACTACACCACCGTACTAACCACTACACCACCGTACTAACCACTACACCACCATACTAACCACTACACCATCATACTAACCACTACACCACCATACTAACCACTACACCACCGTACTAACCACTACACCACCATACTAACCACTACACCACCATACTGACCACTACACCACCATACTAACCACTACACCACCGTACTAACCACTACACCACCGTACTAACCACTACACCACCGTACTAACCACTACACCACCGTACTAACCACTACACCACCGTACTGACCACTACACCACCATACTAACCACTACACCACCATACTAACCACTACACCACCATATTAACCACTACACCACCGTACTAACCACTACACCACCATACTAACCACTACACCACCATACTAACCACTACACCACCGTACTGACCACTACACCACCATACTAACCACTACACCACCATACTAACCACTACACCACCGTACTGCCATATTGGTATTAATGCTTCACAATAAAAACAAATAATCAGTGTAATTTTGGGGGCAGTACTATTGACCTGTTTAATATGAAGATTAGCTTTAAAGTTCCAATACGTTGCTCTTCTAAAGAATCTTAAACGTATAAACACAACAACATCATACAAAACGATCACCACTGCGAGTCAGAACTAAACCCAAACTTTCCTGAAAACTGTAAAGAACTGTAGAGTTTATCTGAAGCCAGCAGCTCAAACTCCAGCCTGCGGAGCCTCAGTGTCGTCTAAACCGGGATTAAGGCTGGATTATGAGTCTGACATTTACTGCTGTCCTTCAGCTCTTCGGCGCGGAGCAGTGTGGAGGAATAGTAGTAGCGGTAGCGTTTGCTAAACAAACATGTCTAATTACCAGAAACGTATGCAGTACTGTGTTTAACAAGGACCTTATTTACTTATTCACATCAGCTCCCAGCGTCTCCGTGGTTTCAGGATGAGTTGGGAAATTTTGTACAGTACATCAAAATAAAATTTATCACGTATTTATTCTCCTCACCTTTAAATTACGGTGAACTGACTAGAATTTAAATGTCATTACATTAAAGGGAGTAAAATAAGAGTGAAATATTTCTAGAACATTTTACTTTTTTCCATGTTAAGCAGATGAATGTGGCTGGGGTGGGTAATTGCTGAGGTGGGTAATTGCTGAGGCAGGTAATTGCTGAGGTGGGTAATTGCTGAGGTGGGTAATTGCTGAGGTGGGTAGTAACTGATTACATTTACTCAAGTACACGTACTTTTGTAATATTTGATGGATTTACTTTTTTGAGAGATCTGCTTTGTGATCTCTGATCTTGAGGCTATGCATGTATCTATGTATATATGTAGCTTAATGGACCGTAAGTTCTCTTTGACCAAAGGAGGCCAGGTCTCCTCTCATGAGGGTCTTGGTTCCTCCCAAGGTTTCTTCCTCCAGTCTTGAGAGAGTCCTTCCCTGAGTGGCTTCATGTTTCATGTGTTCAAACTACTGTAAAGCTTGTTGTAACTTCTTTTCTTGCTGTCAAAATGAAGCTTTCTTCTTGAAGAGACCACAGATGTTCTTGAAGGAGGGCTCAAATAACATGGTCTAACATGGTCTTGGCAACTGCTAGGTCTTATAGGCCTCTCTTTATATTCCATCTGGCCTGTGTGATCTGACTGGACAGGTCATTAACTTTTGGGTTTGGGCAGCTTTCTTGGGGGTTCCTGTCATGAAGTACGGGATTCATTAAACCATAAACTTCTCGTAAGCGCCGTAGCTTTCAATGTGCCCATCTGTATAAACAAGCTTCTAGCAGATGCCATAGTATGTAAGACATATTCACAACACTGTTGAGCAGCTTGTATTGAGCAAGAATGGAGACAATTCTGCTTTTAAAGCTGCAAACAGTCCTCGGCTCCTCAACCGTTAAAGAGTTCAATTAAAGCTGAAGTGATGTACCTCAACTCGGTGGCATTCCCAGAAAAGAGCAGCAAGAAGTTGCCACTCGAGTTCCACTTGAAGCCTCCAGCAGGTCAGATATCAAACATCTGCTGTCGTTGTTACCCTATTTATATACATCGAGGAAGCTTCTTCATCCCTTTTCCTTTTTTCGTGCCGTGTGATCCACCTGATAGTCTGCTGAAGCCCTTTGCCAACTCGTTAGGAAGCTCCCACGCAAACGAGACGCTGATTTACATCCCCGCCCTCGTCCTGGTTCTACCTTCACGCCGGTTTCTGTTACATAAGGAGACGTGGTGGGAGGCTTAGCTTGTTTAGCTGAGATTTATGGTTTAATGTATGTATTTTTTTAAAGCAGTTTGTTATGATAAATCAGAGGAGTGAGCTGACCTGAGAGCACCCTTCAGTATTATACAGCACGTCAGCATCTTAGGCGGGGGAGTGTTTTCCACCAGGTCAACTGGAGGCAATCGTGGATCTTCTAATTGGCTTTTATTACAAGATACTTTGTGTCATCAGTCTGTTAAAGGGCAGAAATACAGGTTTATACTCACACACACTCATACACAGTCACACACACACATACACACTCTTACACACACACACACACACACTCATACACACTCACACACATCCATACACACACACATACACACTCACCCACACACACTCATACACACTCACCCACACACACTCATACACACTCTTACACACACTCACACACACACACACATACACACTCACACACACACACATACACACTCAAACACACTCACACACACTCATACGCACTCACCCACACACACTCATACACGCTCACCCACACACACACACACACATACACACTCATACACACACACTCATACACACATACACATACACAAACACACATACATAACCTCTCTCTCTCTCTCTCACACACACACACTCACACACACTCTTTCTCTCATACACACTTTTTCTCTCTCTCACACACACACATACTCTCACACACACTCATACACACATATACACACACACTTACACACATACAGCAACACACATACACAAATACACACACTCACACACATACACACTCACACATACATAACCTCTCTCGCTCACACACACACTCACTCACATACACATACACACATATATACACATGCACACACACACTCATACCAACTCTCTCACACACACTCATACACACTCACATACATACTCACACACACACACACACACACACACACACTCACACAAACATAACCTCTCTCTGTCACACACACACTCTCTCACACACATACACACATATATACACATACATACACACACACTCAAACACACACTTATACACAAACACACACTCTTTCTCTCTCACACACACACACTCACATACACACACACAGATACCCTCTTTCACACACACACACACACACACGTACACACACATTCACACGCACACACACACACATATATACCCTCTCTCTCTCTCTCACACACACACACACACACACTTTCTCTTACACAAACTCACATACACATACACTTACACATACACACACTCTCACACATGCACACAAACACACAATCTCACACACACTCACAAACTCTTGCACATACTGACATGCACACTCACACTCTGTCTTGCACACATGCACACACATTATCTTTCTCTCACACACACTCACAAACTCTCTCTCACACACACACACACAAACTCTTATGCACACACACACACCCTCTCTCTCACACACACATGCACACTCCCACACTCACCGGGGGGGTGGGGGGCGCGATTTAGCAACGGGTACTTTCAAGTGATTTCAGAATATTAAAATGGAGATATGAGGTTTATGAGATATTACGATATAAAAACATTAAAGAATACTTTCAGTGTAAGTCAGTGGAGCGCTGCGTTTCTATTGGTCCATTTCTCATGAAGTTTGGTCACCGTGTAAATGGCAGGTTCCAGGTTCAGATGAAATTATAAAGCACGCGATCGAACTCACCTCTGCTCATTTCACTCTTACGTTTATCCCCCTCCCCCCTTTCCCATTAACTTTTATTCTTATCTTTATAAGGGTAGTCTTATTCTGAAGTGGGACCCCTCGCTGGCGTCGGGGAACGTAACAAAACCAAATGAAGCATTTTAGAGGATCATCAGACAGAAGCCTTATAAACCTTCACCTGACCCTTCAGAGTTTTACAACACGTTTAATTCTTAAACTCTCTTCAGTAAGACTCACCTTATACAGTTCTCTGTGTTGTTTAAAATTATAATTACAGGTATTAATCATTAATAAATACCAATAATCATTGATAAATGTGGAGTACAGGGTGAGTCTAAAGTCTCAGGACACTTTTTTATTTCAGAAAGGGAAAATTATGTATCTGAATACCCCAGCTAGTAACGGGTGAGGGGGTATCTTTTACACGATGTCCCGAATGTGGCCGCCATCCTGGATCAAGGGCAAGTTTCTCCAATGGGAAGGTGGTCGTGTAGCAGATCAAAGAACTGATCAGAAATTGATTGATGCAATTGTAATATCTCTTGTAGTTCAAACGTTATCAACACAAAGTTACAACAGCAACCACATTAAACAACATGTCCAGTGAACTGTCCTGGTGCTGGACTGCACCTTCAGATCTACAAATACAAGAGTGTCTTAAGACTTTTGACTCACCCTGCAGAGACGAGTTTGTAGGACCACTTTCACATGCTAGGCAAGTAATTAGTTTTTTCTGATTATTATTATTATTATTTTTATCATTATTATTATTATTTGTAGTAGTAGTAGTAGTAGTAGTAGTATTACTATTATTATTATTTTGATTATTATTATTATTATTATTATTATTATTATTATTATTTGTAGTAGTAGTAGTAGTAGTAGTAGTATTACTATTATTATTACTATTATTATTATTTTGATTATTATTATTATTTGTAGTAGTAGTAGTAGTAGTAGTATCTTTATAACAGTAGTCTTATTCTAAAGTGATACCCTCACTGGCGTTGGGAAAGGGAACAAAACCAAAACCTAACTTTAGAATTCAGAATAAGGCCTTATACAGTGTTTATGCACGATTTAAAAATAGTGTATTAATCATTAATAAATAGATAATAAACACCTCAAAATCATTAATAAATATAAAATAGAAACATGTTTGTAGATCCACCTTTGCAAGCTAGACAAGAGGATTCCAAGTGATCAGGTTTTACTGATTATTATTATTATTATTATTATTATTATTATTATTATTATTATTATTAGTAGTAGTAGTAGTAGTAGCAGTATACTTATGACAGTAGTTTTATTCTTAAGTGGTACCCATCATTGGTATTGGGAAAGGGAACAAAAACAAAATTTAATTTTAGAATTTAGAATAAGACCTTATACACTGTTTATGCATGGTTTAAAAAAGTATTAATCATTAATAAATAGATAAAAAAATACCTTAAAATGATAAATAAATCATTAATCATTCATTGCAATCTAGACAAGATGATTCCAAGTGATCATGTTTTACTGTTTATTATTATTGTTATTATTATTATTATTATTATTATTATTGCTAAATTACCCAGAAGAACCATGTATGATTTTAACGGCCACTATATAATTTTCTTAGAAGTGAATGTCCAGCTTTCTAATGACGTCCAGTTAGAGAGTTAATGGTATATACAGTGTGTTCAGATTAGAACTACACTTGTGTTTACATAGTGAGATCAGATTATTAGACTGGTGTAAATTTCATGTTTGACACATTTGTATTATCGCAGTAGTAGTATTTTTTTCTAAGTTCTTTATCAGTCCAGTGGAAATTCAACTTTTAATGGCTGATCTGAACCTTCGGCCAGCAGCCGAGCGGCACAGATGGTGGAGTTAGCAGTTCTAGGTTTTAATTGTATGAGGTCCTGATAGGGCAGCGCGCTGGGCCATTAATCCAGTCTGGAGTTCAGGGGGCACGGAGCGCCGCGAGCTCGGCTTTCGGCAACATGAGAAGATGATGGTCAGACAGAAGCGCAGGGTTCAGGGAGCTGACCTGTGACGGTGACGGCCAAATCTGACAGACGAAACCTTTAGTGCAGGATCTGACGTTCACATGATCAGAGTCCGAGCGCAGACTCGGTCTAATAAAGACGCTCGGGACGATTTAAGTGTTTCTGTTTAAGCCGAGCTGGTTACTGAGTAACAAAGTACTGAAATACTTTTACACAATTATTTTTCAAGAAAATAGAAAAAAAAAACGTTTTATTCTTCATTATTAAGGTCCTTAAGAAACTATATGAACCAGGTTGTCGCTGTCAAAAAAAAAACAAAACACTTCATTTTCTCTCCACAACCTTTAAACAGCTAAATCAGCTGCTGTTTACTTTGTGTGAAAATATCATGATAAATGGACCAATAGAAATGCTCCAAAATTGCTTGGAAAAAATTCTGGTTCAATTCACTTCCATTGAAAGTACTAAAACATTTGAGTGGTAGTGTATCTAAAACGTTTGTCTGGTAGTGTATCTAAAACGTTTGACTGGTAGTGTATCTAAAACGTTTGTCTTGTAGTGTATCTAAAACGTTTGTCTGGTAGTGTATCTAAAACGTTTGTCTGGTAGTGTATCTAAAACGTTTAGCTGGTAGTGTACTAAAACGTTTGGCTGGTAGTGTATCTAAAACGTTTGGCTGGTAGTGTATCTAAAACGTTTGACTGGTAGTGTATCTAAAACGTTTAGCTGGTAGTGTACTAAAACGTTTGACTGGTAGTGTATCTAAAACGTTTGACTGGTAGTGTATCTAAAACGTTTGTCTGGTAGTGTACTAAAACGTTTAGCTGGTAGTGTATCTAAAACGTTTGTCTGGTAGTGTATCTAAAACGTTTGTCTGGTAGTGTACTAAAACGTTTAGCTGGTAGTGTACAAAAACGTTTGACTGGTAGTGTATCTAAAACGTTTGTCTGGTAGTGTATCTAAAACGTTTGACTGGTAGTGTATCTAAAACGTTTGACTGGTAGTGTATCTAAAACGTTTGACTGGTAGTGTATGTAAAACGTTTGACTGGTAGTGTACTAAAACGTTTGACTGGTAGTGTATCTAAAACGTTTGTCTGGTAGTGTATCTAAAACGTTTGACTGGTAGTGTATCTAAAACGTTTGACTGGTAGTGTATCTAAAACGTTTGACTGGTAGTGTACTATAACGTTTGTCTGGTAGTGTATCTAAAACGTTTGTCTGGTAGTGTATCTAAAACGTTTGACTGGTAGTGTACTAAAACGTTTGACTGGTAGTGTATCTAAAACGTTTGACTGGTAGTGTATGTAAAACGTTTGACTGGTAGTGTATCTAAAACGTTTGTCTGGTAGTGTATCTAAAACGTTTGACTGGTAGTGTATCTAAAACGTTTGACTGGTAGTGTACTATAACGTTTGTCTGGTAGTGTATCTAAAACGTTTGACTGGTAGTGTACTAAAACGTTTGACTGGTAGTGTATCTAAAACGTTTTACTGGTAGTGTATCTAAAACGTTTGACTGGTAGTGTATCTAAAACGTTTGACTGGTAGTGTACTATAACGTTTGTCTGGTAGTGTACTAAAACGTTTGTCTGGTAGTGTATCTAAAACGTTTGACTGGTAGTGTATCTAAAACGTTTGGCTGGTAGTGTACTAAAACGTTTAGCTGGTAGTGTACTAAAACGTTTAGCTGGTAGTGTACAAAAACGTTTGACTGGTAGTGTATCTAAAACGTTTGTCTGGTAGTGTATCTAAAACGTTTGACTGGTAGTGTATCTAAAACGTTTGACTGGTAGTGTATCTAAAACGTTTGACTGGTAGTGTATCTAAAACGTTTGACTGGTAGTGTATCTAAAGCGTTTGTCTGGTAGTGTATCTAAAACGTTTGACTGGTAGTGTACTAAAACGTTTGACTGGTAGTGTATCTAAAACGTTTGTCTGGTAGTGTATCTAAAACGTTTGACTGGTAGTGTACTAAAACGTTTGACTGGTAGTGTATCTAAAACGTTTGACTGGTAGTGTACTAAAACGTTTGACTGGTAGTGTATTTAAAACGTTTGACTGGTAGTGTATCTAAAACGTTTGACTTGTAGTGTACTAAAACGTTTGGCTGGTAGTGATCTAAAACGTTTGTCTGGTAGTGTATCTAAAACGTTTGTCTGGTAGTGTATCTAAAACGTTTGACTGGTAGTGTATCTAAAACGTTTGACTGGTAGTGTACTAAAACGTTTGACTGGTAGTGTATTTAAAACGTTTGACTGGTAGTGTATCTAAAACGTTTGACTTGTAGTGTACTATAACGTTTGTCTGGTAGTGTATCTAAAACGTTTGACTGGTAGTGTACTAAAACGTTTGACTGGTAGTGTATCTAAAACGTTTGACTGGTAGTGTATCTAAAACGTTTGACTGGTAGCGTACTATAACGTTTGTCTGGTAGTGTACTAAAACGTTTGTCTGGTAGTGTATCTAAAACGTTTGACTGGTAGTGTATCTAAAACGTTTGACTGGTAGTGTATCTAAAACGTTTGTCTGGTAGTGTATCTAAAACGTTTGGCTGGTAGTGTATCTAAAACGTTTGACTGGTAGTGTATCTAAAACGTTTGACTGGTAGTGTACTAAAACGTTTGACTGGTAGTGTATCTAAAACGTTTGTCTGGTAGTGTACTAAAACGTTTGTCTGGTAGTGTACCAAAACGTTTAGCTGGTAGTGTACAAAAAACGTTTGACTGGTAGTGTACTAAAACGTTTAGCTGGTAGTGTACAAAAAACGTTTGACTGGTAGTGTACTAAATCGTTTGGCTGGTAGTGTATCTAAAACGTTTAACTGGTAGTGTATCTAAAACGTTTGACTGGTAGTGTATCTAAAACGTTTAGCTGGTAGTGTACTAAATCGTTTGACTGGTAGTGTATCTAAAACGTTTAGCTGGTAGTGTACAAAAATCTTTGACTGGTAGTGTATCTAAAACGTTTGGCTGGTAGTGTATCTAAAACGTTTGACTGGTAGTGTATCTAAAACGTTTGACTGGTAGTGTACTAAAACGTTTAGCTGGTAGTGTACAAAAACGTTTGACTGGTAGTGTATCTAAAACGTTTGTCTGGTAGTGTATCTAAAACGTTTGACTGGTAGTGTATCTAAAACGTTTGACTGGTAGTGTATCTAAAACGTTTGTCTGGTAGTGTACTAAAACGTTTGACTGGTAGTGTATCTAAAACGTTTGACTGGTAGTGTATCTAAAACGTTTGACTGGTAGTGTACTATAACGTTTGTCTGGTAGTGTACTAAAACGTTTGTCTGGTAGTGTATCTAAAATGTTTGACTGGTAGTGTATCTAAAACGTTTGACTGGTAGTGTATCTAAAACATTTGACTGGTAGTGTACTATAACGTTTGTCTGGTAGTGTACTAAAACGTTTAGCTGGTAGTGTACTAAAACGTTTAGCTGGTAGTGTACAAAAACGTTTGACTGGTAGTGTATCTAAAACGTTTGTCTGGTAGTGTATCTAAAACGTTTGACTGGTAGTGTACTAAAACGTTTGACTGGTAGTGTATCTAAAACGTTTGTCTGGTAGTGTATCTAAAACGTTTGTCTGGTAGTGTATCTAAAACGTTTGACTGGTAGTGTATCTAAAACGTTTGTCTGGTAGTGTATCTAAAACGTTTGACTGGTAGTGTATCTAAAACATTTGACTGGTAGTGTACTATAACGTTTGTCTGGTAGTGTATCTAAAACGTTTGACTGGTAGTGTATGTAAAACGTTTGACTGGTAGTGTACTAAAACATTTGACTGGTAGTGTATCTAAAACGTTTGTCTGGTAGTGTATCTAAAACGTTTGTCTGGTAGTGTACTAAAACGTTTGACTGGTAGTGTATCTAAAACGTTTGACTGGTAGTGTATGTAAAACGTTTGACTGGTAGTGTACTAAAACATTTGACTGGTAGTGTATTTAAAACGTTTGACTGGTAGTGTATCTAAAACGTTTGTCTGGTAGTGTACTATAACGTTTGTCTGGTAGTGTATCTAAAACGTTTGACTGGTAGTGTACTAAAACGTTTGACTGGTAGTGTATCTAAAACGTTTGACTGGTAGTGTATCTAAAACGTTTGACTGGTAGTGTACTATAACGTTTGTCTGGTAGTGTACTAAAACGTTTGTCTGGTAGTGTATCTAAAACGTTTGACTGGTAGTGTATCTAAAACGTTTGACTGGTAGTGTATCTAAAACGTTTGGCTGGTAGTGTATCTAAAACGTTTGACTGGTAGTGTATCTAAAACGTTTGACTGGTAGTGTACTAAAACGTTTGACTGGTAGTGTACTAAATCGTTTGACTGGTAGTGTATCTAAAACGTTTGGCTGGTAGTGTCCTAAAACGTTTAGCTGGTAGTGTACTAAAACGTTTAGCTGGTAGTGTACAAAAACGTTTGACTGGTAGTGTATCTAAAACGTTTGTCTGGTAGTGTATCTAAAACGTTTGACTGGTAGTGTACTAAAACGTTTGACTGGTAGTGTATCTAAAACGTTTGTCTGGTAGTGTACTAAAACGTTTGTCTGGTAGTGTACCAAAACGTTTAGCTGGTAGTGTACAAAAAACGTTTGACTGGTAGTGTACTAAAACGTTTAGCTGGTAGTGTACAAAAAACGTTTGACTGGTAGTGTATCTAAAACGTTTGTCTGGTAGTGTACTAAAACGTTTGTCTGGTAGTGTACTAAAACGTTTGGCTGGTAGTGTACTAAAACGTTCAGCTGGTAGTGTACAAAAAACGTTTGACTGGTAGTGTACTAAATCGTTTGGCTGGTAGTGTATCTAAAACGTTTAACTGGTATTGTATCTAAAACGTTTGACTGGTAGTGTATCTAAAACGTTTGACTGGTAGTGTATCTAAAACGTTTAGCTGGTAGTGTACTAAATCGTTTGACTGGTAGTGTATCTAAAACGTTTGGCTGGTAGTGTCCTAAAACGTTTAGCTGGTAGTGTACTAAAACGTTTAGCTGGTAGTGTATCTAAAACGTTTGACTGGTAGTGTACTAAAACGTTTGGCTGGTAGTGTATCTAAAACGTTGAACTGGTAGTGTACCAAATCGTTTGACTGGTAGTGTACTAAAACGTTTGACTGGTAGTGTACTTAAACATTTGGCTGGTAGTGATCTGAAACGTTTGGCTGGTAGTGTATCTAAAACGTTGAACTGGTAGTGTACTAAATCGTTTGACTGGTAGTGTATCTAAAACGTTTGGCTGGTAGTGATCTAAAACGTTTGACTTGTAGTGTACCAAAACGTTTAGCTGGTAGTGTACAAAAAACGTTTGACTGGTAGTGTACTAAAATGTTTAGCTGGTAGTGTACAAAAAACGTTTGACTGGTAGTGTACTAAATCGTTTGGCTGGTAGTGTATCTAAAACGTTTAACTGGTAGTGTATCTAAAACGTTTGACTGGTAGTGTATCTAAAACGTTTAGCTGGTAGTGTACTAAATCGTTTGACTGGTAGTGTATCTAAAACGTTTAGCTGGTAGTGTACAAAAATCTTTGACTGGTAGTGTATCTAAAACGTTTGGCTGGTAGTGTATCTAAAACGTTTGACTGGTAGTGTATCTAAAACGTTTGACTGGTAGTGTACTAAAACGTTTAGCTGGTAGTGTACAAAAACGTTTGACTGGTAGTGTATCTAAAACGTTTGTCTGGTAGTGTATCTAAAACGTTTGACTGGTAGTGTATCTAAAACGTTTGACTGGTAGTGTATCTAAAACGTTTGTCTGGTAGTGTACTCAAACGTTTGACTGGTAGTGTATCTAAAACGTTTGACTGGTAGTGTATCTAAAACGTTTGACTGGTAGTGTACTATAACGTTTGTCTGGTAGTGTACTAAACGTTTGTCTGGTAGTGTATCTAAAATGTTTGACTGGTAGTGTATCTAAAACGTTTAACTGGTAGTGTATCTAAAACATTTGACTGGTAGTGTACTATAACGTTTGTCTGGTAGTGTACTAAAACGTTTAGCTGGTAGTGTACAAAAACGTTTGACTGGTAGTGTATCTAAAACGTTTGTCTGGTAGTGTATCTAAAACGTTTGACTGGTAGTGTACTAAAACGTTTGACTGGTAGTGTATCTAAAACGTTTGTCTGGTAGTGTATCTAAAACGTTTGTCTGGTAGTGTATCTAAAACGTTTGACTGGTAGTGTATCTAAAACGTTTGTCTGGTAGTGTATCTAAAACTTTTGACTGGTAGTGTATCTAAAACATTTGACTGGTAGTGTATCTGAAACGTTTGACTGGTAGTGTATGTAAAACGTTTGACTGGTAGTGTACTAAAACATTTGACTGGTAGTGTATCTAAAACGTTTGTCTGGTAGTGTATCTAAAACGTTTGTCTGGTAGTGTACTAAAACGTTTGACTGGTAGTGTATCTAAAACGTTTGACTGGTAGTGTATGTAAAACGTTTGACTGGTAGTGTACTAAAACATTTGACTGGTAGTGTATTTAAAACGTTTGACTGGTAGTGTATCTAAAACGTTTGTCTGGTAGTGTACTATAACGTTTGTCTGGTAGTGTATCTAAAATGTTTGACTGGTAGTGTACTAAAACGTTTGACTGGTAGTGTATCTAAAACGTTTGACTGGTAGTGTATCTAAAACGTTTGACTGGTAGTGTACTATAACGTTTGTCTGGTAGTGTACTAAAACGTTTGTCTGGTAGTGTATCTAAAACGTTTGACTGGTAGTGTATCTAAAACGTTTGACTGGTAGTGTATCTAAAACGTTTGTCTGGTAGTGTATCTAAAACGTTTGGCTGGTAGTGTATCTAAAACGTTTGACTGGTAGTGTATCTAAAACGTTTGACTGGTAGTGTACTAAAACGTTTGACTGGTAGTGTATCTAAAACGTTTGTCTGGTAGTGTACTAAAACGTTTGTCTGGTAGTGTACCAAAACGTTTAGCTGGTAGTGTACAAAAAACGTTTGACTGGTAGTGTACTAAAACGTTTAGCTGGTAGTGTACAAAAAACGTTTGACTGGTAGTGTATCTAAAACGTTTGTCTGGTAGTGTACTAAAACGTTTGTCTGGTAGTGTACTAAAACGTTTGGCTGGTAGTGTACTAAAACGTTCAGCTGGTAGTGTACAAAAAACGTTTGACTGGTAGTGTACTAAATCGTTTGGCTGGTAGTGTATCTAAAACGTTTAACTGGTATTGTATCTAAAACGTTTGACTGGTAGTGTATCTAAAACGTTTGACTGGTAGTGTATCTAAAACGTTTAGCTGGTAGTGTACTAAATCGTTTGACTGGTAGTGTATCTAAAACGTTTGGCTGGCAGTGTACAAAAATCTTTGACTGGTAGTGTATCTAAAACGTTTAGCTGGTAGTGTCCTAAAACGTTTAGCTGGTAGTGTACTAAAACGTTTAGCTGGTAGTGTATCTAAAACGTTTGACTGGTAGTGTACTAAAACGTTTGGCTGGTAGTGTATCTAAAACGTTGAACTGGTAGTGTACCAAATCGTTTGACTGGTAGTGTACTAAAACGTTTGACTGGTAGTGTACTTAAACATTTGGCTGGTAGTGATCTGAAACGTTTGGCTGGTAGTGTATCTAAAACGTTGAACTGGTAGTGTACTAAATCGTTTGACTGGTAGTGTATCTAAAACGTTTGGCTGGTAGTGATCTAAAACGTTTGGCTGGTAGTGTATCTAAAACGTTGAACTGGTAGTGTACTAAATCGTTTGACTGGTAGTGTACTAAAACGTTTAGCTGGTAGTGTACTAAAACGTTTGGCTGGTAGTGATCTAAAACGTTTGGCTGGTAGTGTATCTAAAACCTTTGGCTGGTAGTGTATCTAAAACGTTGAACTGGTAGTGTACTAAATCGTTTGACTGGTAGTGTACTAAAACGTTTGACTGGTAGTGTACTAAAACGTTTGTCTGGTAGTGTACTAAAACGTTTAGCTGGTAGTGTACTAAAACGTTTGGCTGGTAGTGTACTTAAACGTTTAACTGGTAATGTACTAAAACATTTAGCTGGTAGTGTACTAAAACGTTTGACTGGTAGTGTACTAAAACGTTTGACTGGTAGTGTACTAAAACGTTTAGGTGGTAGTGTATTAAATCGTTTAGGTGGTAGTGTACTAAAATGTTTGTCTGGTAGTGTATCTAAAACGTTGAACTGGTAGTGTACTAAAACGTTTAGCTGGTAGTGTACTAAAACGTTTGGCTGGTAGTGATCTAAAACGTTGAACTGGTAGTGTACTAAATCGTTTGACTGGTAGTGTACTAAAACGTTTAGCTGGTAGTGTACTAAAACGTTTGGCTGGTAGTGTACTAAAACGTTTAACTGGTAATGTACTAAAACATTTAGCTGGTAGTGT